>OY720050.1:1742624-2174624 GCA_963082485.1 Eudonia mercurella | reverse complement strand
GAAAACACTATCTTACATCAAAGTTATAATTTTGATGAAATGTACACAAACATTAGCCGTAAAATTTGTAAAAAAGTTGAAGAATTTGAGGAAAGAGATAGTGGTTGGGAGGAAAAGGTATTGAACTTGTAAAAAAAGTAAAAAGAAATACAGATTTAGTTTACTGGGATGATCCTAACGAGTTAGTAAAACGACTGAAATTACTGTTCGCATCACGAGATGCTGGTAACACAGGGTTAGATAATGAAATTATTGCAATCATCGAGGAACTTCACGAAGCCGGTATCATAAACAAAGAATAAAAACAAATAGCATCGGGAAATTTGTGCAGTATACTTACAGTAAACAAAGCATCGGGACCGCAATGAATATAGATAAATTCGGTCATCACGTTCATAAACGTTTACGATTATCTGAACATATTGATATCTATAACGATACGTTACAGAAGTCTGAAACGGGAGAATACGATTTAAAATCATCCAAACTAAAAAGGCTTGTCGTCTCCAGACAAGGACGATGAAGCTGTAAATAAAGCATATTTGGATAAAACAGTTCAAGAGCTGAGAAACGAAATAAACCAAGTTAATAGTCGTGTATTAATTTATTTAAAGAACTTGGAATCAGCGAGAACAGACCGTTTATCTTCTATGTTTTACTCAAAAATAGAAATAGACCGTATGGTTCAAGCCAAACAAAAAATGAGTAAGAAAGAAATTGTAGACGAACTTCACAGAGCGGCGAAAAGAAATTTTCCACGTCGAAGTACAATTATAAAAAGAATAGATGATTTATGGCAAGCAGACCTTATGGATTTTCAAAAGTATTATTTATTTTCGCTTCATCTCGAAAGTCCAAAATTTTTACAAACAGATTTAGGCAAAGAATTTTACAATGAAAATTTTTAAACAATTGACGATAAAATATAACATAAATCATTACTCCACTTACTCTGTAAAAAAAAGCTGCAATTGTTGAAAGAGTAATAAGAACTCTAAAAAGTCATCTTTACAAATTATTTAGCATCTGCGGTAAATATCAATGTTAAAGGATATAAATATGTTTTAGTCGTATTTGATACTTTATCGAAATATGTGTGGGTTAATCCTTTGAAGTCAAAGAATTGACGATAAAATATAACATAAATCATTACTCCACTTACTCTGTAAAAAAAAGCTGCAATTGTTGAAAGAGTAATAAGAACTCTAAAAAGTCATCTTTACAAATTATTTAGCATCTGCGGTAAATATCAATGTTAAAGGATATAAATATGTTTTAGTCGTATTTGATACTTTATCGAAATATGTGTGGGTTAATCCTTTGAAGTCAAAGAATAAAAGTTGTGTTACAAATGCAATGCAAAAAATATATTAACCGCTTCATCTCGAAAGCCCAAAATTTTTACAAACAGATTTAGGCAAAGAATTTTACAATGAAAATTTTTAAACAATTGACGATAAAATATAACATAAATCATTACTCCACTTACTCTGTAAAAAAAAGCTGCAATTGTTGAAAGAGTAATAAGAACTCTAAAAAGTCATCTTTACAAATTATTTAGCATCTGCGGTAAATATCAATGTTAAAGGATATAAATATGTTTTAGTCGTATTTGATACTTTATCGAAATATGTGTGGGTTAATCCTTTGAAGTCAAAGAATAAAAGTTGTGTTACAAATGCAATGCAAAAATAATAATAATAATAATAATAATAAGTATATTTATTTGCCAAAAAAAAAAAATATATTAACCGCTTCATCTCGAAAGCCCAAAATTTTTACAAACAGATTTAGGCAAAGAATTTTTACAATGAAAATTTTTAAACAATTGACGATAAAATATAAATATTGCAATAATGGCTAAAAGTTTAAATAAATGTTTTATGAACCTACATATGTTTTATATATTTTATAGTTATAATTCATTTCGCTGCGCTTGTGACATCGTTTGGTCAGCTTATTTCAGAAAACAAGTATATTTATTTGAGTGATTAGCAATGATTATTAAGTGTATCTACACTACTCAAACAGTAACAGGCCAGTATATTATATAGTTTATGAACTCAATGATTATATTTCATAAAAATAAATCAAAAAATCTGCAACAATAATTAAAAAATTAAAAAACAAGGAGACACAACCATGTGCTCTAACTAGTTCTTGTTACGAATTTATTCTTACGATGGAAAAGTAGCTTACCTATTTGCTTACCTTACAAAAGTCAACACCGCTGCATAGAGTAAACGTGATAAGTGAATTAAATATTCAATGTAAACCATTCCTTAAATCAATGTATGTACGTGCTATTTTTTTTTTTCAATGAAACAGTTTGAACCGTGACGCAATGAACTTGCAATTAAAGTCATAGTTTTGCCGTCCGCGTAAGTGAACAGTGCAGTGCAGGTCTTGAGTAGAGCCGAAAACTGGATAGATGGACGGTCACCCATTATCAACTCAACATGTAAATCATGTAAATCATGTAAATTCTTAATAAAAAATATAATTACTGTAACAGATATCAACTCAACATGCAAATCATCTAAATCATGTAAATTCAAGCAAATTTAACATAAATGTAATCAATGAAAGTTTTTATTATAGTTATTTAAGTTATACTTAATAAATAATATTAAATGCAAAAAAAAAAAGGTTGTTTTTATTTTTCCTACTTCTAAAATGAAGAACAAGTCCTAACTTGTGTAATTCTCAAAGCGTGGCTGCTGCTGGGTCAGCTATGGTTCTGGGGCACGGCAGTGCCCCACCAAGTCGAGCAAAAAAAGCGGCACGGCCGTACCATCCTTTTCTCGAAACAGTTTATCTATAACTTCGTTGTGGAAGTAAAACTAGAAGCCTGAATTTTCAGTAACCAAGCAGGCATTGTATAAACACGGTATATTTCAAATGTTATTCAATTTGCACCAGTAGTTTAAAAATTATAACAAATCAAAGTTTCTTAATTTTGTCACTCACTCGTACGAAGCTTCAAATTAAAATATTTTGCAATTTCGGTCCAGTTTTCTAGATACATCAACTGCATAAATAACTTTGTAATCCCATATAAATGTAATAATAAAATGGAATATAAGGTGTACTCTAGGTGGTACCGGAATGGAAAAAAAGTTGGACTATCTACAAAAAGAAATGAGATGCCATCAAAATCAAATTGTAAAAAAAAAAAATGTTATGTTTTAAATAAATAGAAGAACTGAGTTGCGAGACTTGGTTTTTTTAAAGTTTGTTTTGATGACATTTACTTTTACACACAAACTCGCACATAGGCACTTAAGAAATAGGTCACAAAATCAAGTCCAAACTTGTTTATTGCAATGTCAACTATAGGTTTCATTTTACATACAAACCCACACAGATATGAAGCATATACGAATGGTATATATATATTCGTATTATTTCAAATCGTAAATTCAGTTTCAAATAATATCACGATTAGTATCATCGTTTTTAGGAAAATTGAACAACATGGTAAGTAAAGTATATTATCTAAATCAAATATTTATACCTCATCATCATCATCAACTCAATTTTTATGTCCCCACTGCTGAGTAGCTTAACCTCAGCACTCGCAGACCGGGCGCGTTAACCACTACCTTGTAAATATTTATAAAAACTATCAATTTTTTTCCTTTCAGAATAAGTCTCAGAAAAATCAGCTCCCACGCGAAGAACAGCATCGTTCACCATCTCCACCGATCTTTCAACACGCGCAAGATCCACTTGAAGGATGGTCGGAGATGTTCCCGCCTTTGGATCTAGAGCCCGAAGAAGAGTCACCTTTGCTGCTCAAGATCCGAAGCGCTCGCAAAACACGAAAGAGGATAGAAAAGAAAAGTTCTTTCATAAAGCATCACCACATCCCGCAGCAGTCTTCGTTCGTTTTAAAAAGTATGCAGGCAAAACCACGACGCCTAATAAAAATTGAAATTATTGATCTCGAACGAGAAGCGCTCGAAGATGATGTCATGCTGTCTGCGCAGTATGTGGTTACAGAAGATATGGACCAAATTATGGACCAAACAGAAGGTCTCATAAATAACATATCTAAAAAATTGTGTGGTTATAGCTATAGTCTTTAAAGCTACCAATAATTTTTTCTGTAAATTAAAGTTCTCAAGTAGGTATTTATTATGCATAATATTTCTAGTTATGTATAAACCTACAGAGACACATTTTTATGAAAACTATAAAAAATTGATAAATAATTAATTTTATTGTTTATTGTTTATAATAAATTAAACAATTTTACTATTAAACCTATTAGCTACCAATTGTACATGTTTAATTTTTTAAAATAAATGTTAAATGGAGAAAATTATGTTGTTTCATTGTTTAATACTATGAAAAGGTATTTTATACAATAAAAGAGGTCAGTTTTTATTAACTTATTTATTGAAAATCTGCCATCGAGATATTATTTTCTAAAATCCATTTTCTAATGCATATAACATTTTTTAATGCACAATATTTTATGTGGTTAAAACAATTGTATGCAAACATATCTTTACAGTAAAGTTTAGTTAGAGTTTCTAGATTAGGTATACCTTTATCACTTAAATCTAAAACATTTTCATGCCCACATAATTCTCGCACCCATTTAACTTTTTCTTCTCCTTTTACTATGATCTTGCGTTCTTTGAAGTAAGGTTTAATGAGTCTTTTAAATTCTCTGTAGTCAATATGTCCCTCACTCCATCGGTATCCTCGGTTTCTTTCTATCCACCAAACATGTTTCCTTTCTTCAAGAGTCAGTGTAGAAAATGGATATGGAGGTTTAATTAAAAATATTTGAGTGTGTTCTGATGTGCCTATAACTAATTCTTTGATTATGAATTCATTTTTCTCATTTTTAAAACCTTGCACATCCACTATTATAACGTCTTTGAAGAATTCGTCGAGAGATTCGTTGTTCGGTCTATTTCTCTTGATTGGATATGGGGATGTATCTTCATCATCGGATGTTGGGAAGTAATATTGTTTATAGGTGTTTTCTTCGTAATCAACGGTGTTACCCATGCAACATGTGAGCTATAACAATGAATGAAAAGAAAAGTAAGTATTAAATAAGAATACAATAAAAACAACAGTATGACACGCACTGGAGAGTTGGTCTCTCAAAATAAGGAAGAGACACAAAGAAAAAAGCAAATTAATGTAATACTTACATCCATACTGTCTGCCATGTCCTCGGGTTACTAGGTTATACTTTGTGAATGGTTGAAGCACGACTTCGTAAGAACACAATAATGCGCATGCGTTTTATATTAGTTGAGATCCTTAGAAATGTTTCTTGCAACAACTTGCCTAAACGACCAAATACATTAAGATATCGGAAAGTAATGTCAATTGTTAACGAACAATGGAGGTGATTAGATAATGAGAAAGAATTGTGGACGGTCCGACGGTGTAATCGCCAAAACACAGTGATAGTTAACAATAGAGGCAATTAGATAAGGAGCAAGGGTCGTCTTATTGTTAACAATAGAGGTAATTAGATAACGAAGAAGGACCATCCGTGAGTAACGTAACTCGGAAACGGCAAGAGATATCGCTCTGGGACCCAGCGCAATCGATTCAAATGGGGGGGTTTTCCTTTTTTTTTTTTTTTTTTTTTTTTTTTTTTTTTTTTTTTTTTTTTTTTTTAGGTTTGGTCGACCCTTGAAACGACTTTTCGGCACACCAAAACAGGGTTGAGGACGCGATGATTCAGTGAGCCAGAACTGTCGAATACACACTACTACAAAGATTCACATATTCTCCTTTCTCTTGTCGCTCTCTCCAAAGTGGATGCACACTCCATTTCCTTGTAGTTGAAGATTCTTCAGATTCTTCGTCATCCAGAGCGATCGCAATAGCAGCTAATTCCAGATCGTCAAAATTTAACATGATTGTAGTCTAGTTACAACACTGTTTTTTCTCGGACGAGTATACTGCATCACAGCGCAACGGTGATTGCCCGGTCGAGGCCAGTTTTAGTAATTTCAGACACGGAACCGGCTCGGTGACCGTGCTACGGCCGACACTCGGCTCGGACCCGACACGGTCAAGCGTGAGTCATCCTTTATGTTGGCTTGTAATAGCGCGGCGGGAATGTTCCTTCCGGCGAATAAAATATCTGCCTTTGCTTGCACGATTGCAGTGTGTGCGTTTCCGTAACAAACGAAAATTTACAATAACAATATGGCGGATGAATTGTAGAAAAATTAAGTTGATGCAAAGTTCAATGCACTTGACACCGTTTGTAGAAAAAATATGACGAATGCAAAGTTCAATACACCTGCACCGACATTTGAATGTACAATAATATTGCACTGTGAACCACTCGTAGTGGATCGCCTTTTTTGTAGAAAAAATATAACGAATGCAAAGTTCAATGCACTTGACACCGTTTGTAGAAAAAATATGACGAATGCAAAGTTCAATACACCTGCACCGACACTTGAAATGTTAAATAATATTGCACTGTAGAGATGGGCGTTTTTGGTTTTGAACGCAAACTGATATTTATTCGATTTCAGATTTCAAAATCGATTTCAAAACCCGTTTTTAGATATCCGATTTCAGTAGCACCTAGCATCGCCAATTCGCTTGTGTACTTAGATTTCGTATCACTAGCTAACGACAAAAACACATGTATCACTAAGAGAGAATCAGATTGAAATTTGCACGATTTTCCTTCATGCTTTAGTCTAGGCTTAGGACTAGCAGAAAAGTTTTGTTTACGCGTAAAACTTTTCCGGCGCATTTAAAAATCGCCATATTTACAATGATTTCTTTATACACATACGTTTTTTTTTTGTTTTGTTTTTTTGTTTTTGTTTTTTTTTTGTTTTTTTTGTTTTTGTTTTTATTGTTTTTCAAATCGATTTGGATTCAAATTTGCGTTTAAAAACGCAAGTTGCTCGACTTTTGAAGACTTTAAACGACACCTCTTTTCATTTATTATTAGTCCCGTCTTAGAAAAAAGTCGTTCGCACGGAACGGAGGTCGCAACAATATTGCATTTTGTGCGATAAATTTCAGACAAATGCGGATAAATTATTTTATGATCTCGCCACCACTGCGAGGGGTTATTCCAATTACCATCTGTATTTTTTCTAGTCAGCATTTCGTCGTCAATGTACATTTGCAATTCACGTATAGCTCTTGCTTGAGCGCTTCCTTGAGGTTATTTTTTTTTAAAAGGTCGTCAAATTTGTCCCATGCACTGAGGGTTGCGCTGGGCTTTTCTTGAACTTCATCAGTGCTTGCTTCTGAAGTTCTTTTATTATTTAGAAGGCCTATTATTAAGCCATGAACATATTTTTTTAATTCTGAGACCGCATTTTCATTTTTAAAACACACAAGTTTAAAGCGTGGGTCCAACAATGTGCACACTCCGAAGGTCTTGCTGTGCTCTATTCCCTGAAATCTATCTTTCAATCCGTATTTTAAACTCCGAATTACGTCAATCACAGCTTGGTTGAATGATGCGCAATATTCTTCTTTATTCAAAAAATCTTCGCAAATGTCCTTCAAGCAGTTGGTCATGACGATGACCAAACTTCCTGTGAGATACTGATCTCCACTCATTGAAGAAGTAGCCTCTTCAAATGGCTGGAGTACTTTGCATACCTCTTCCATGATTTCCCAGTCCTCTGAACGTATAATGGGCCATTCTCTTTCAATAAGAGCCATGCAGTGTTTAACCGCTTCCTTCAGTAAGATGAAACGGCGGAACATAAAAAATGTAGAGTTCCACCTTGTAGGTACTTGTTAGATTAACCTTTTTGGTTCTCCACATTCGATCATGTTTTTTAATTGATATCCAAGAAGCATATCCGTTGCATTTGTACTACGTTTAAAATGAGCTACTATTTTTTTAATATTTTCTATTAAATCTTCCAATGGTCTTAGAGCCCCTGACACGATTAGATTAAGGGAATGGGCGTAACAGCCATAATGCTTCCACCCCAGCTCTGTCTCTATCGCTTTGACAATATTTCGAGCATTGTCTGATATAGCAAAATTAACTTTGTTCGTTAAATCCCATTCGTCCGTCACTCTCTTTAATTCTTTAGCTAAATTGGAACTTGTGTGAGTTTCGTTAAGACCTTTACATTCTAAAAGTATTTGTTGTGGTTCAAAGTTTTTATCAATGTAATGCACAGTCACGCCAATATAACTTTCAGTCTGCGACGATGTCCAACAATCAGTAGTCAAACAAACACTGCTAGCGTCTAGAGAAACTCTGGTCTTTACGTCACTTAATGTCGTTTGGTACAATGCCGGGATCATAGCAGAAGATATATTTTTCCTACTAGGCAGCGTGTATCCCGGAATATTCTTCACGAATTTTTTAAAACCTTTGTCTTCTACTATGCGGAAAGGTTGATAATCCGTTATAAATAACTCTAACAAATCACGATCAACTCGTTTATTTTCTTCTGGGGTCATTTTTTTTATAATATAATTTTGTAAAGTTCTTTGCCGTTTTCGAGTTAGAATCTGATCTGTTTTCGGATCTTCTAAACTTTTATTAGTCTCCTTTGCAGCGACCGCGGCAGCTGGAATCGAGCCACCCGTATCTTTAGACGTACTCGCCAAACACTCAACGGTCCTAATTTGTTGATTATTACATCCTAAATCCGTACTTGTCTTTTGCGCCAAATAAATTGATGCGTGAGATCTTTTTAAATGAGCTCCTAGGTTACCCGTTGTAGATTTATATGATATATTTTGACTACAATATTTACAAACTGCAACTCCAGGAGCATTTTCCTTTTTGTCGAAATGAGTCCACACTTCACTGGGTTTTCGCGACATTTTGAAAAACAAAACAGTGCTCGTCTAATCAATTAAAAGGTCTAAACCTAAAAACTTGTTCATTCAAATTAAAACTATTTCAATTTTATATACCTACACAATTCACTAAGTTAACTAATTATTATTGTCTTTATTCTTAACTCTACTCCACTCTAAACAAACACGAAATTAAACAAATGGGCAAATGCAATTCACTGACCGGCACGCGCGCACTTGTTACCGCCCAAGGTCAAATTTGCATCTAAACGAAAACACTTCTTTACATTAAACACTAAACAAACCATAAACGTCCAAAATACATCAATGCATAATTTCGCAAATATAGTCTTTAAGTTCTTAACCGTAAAGATGATATTGAACGCATATTTAAATGGCAATATATTATTTCCGTAAACAACAAACCGAAATCTGAGTCGCAAAATTCGCGCCATCCCTTTTACTCAGCTATGTTACGATTGGTTAGAAAGAGAGAGAGCGAATTTCTTCGCATCAGTCAGTTTGCGTTTGGTTTGGATACATTATCCGTTTGGTGATATCGTTTCGTGGTATACATAGATCTTTAACGTTTGGTTCGGCTAGGTCGATTTTTGAAATCAGATTTTCTAGTTGAGAAATCGATACGAATCGATTTGTGTTTGAAATCGGATTTTGAATTCGTTTTGATATATCGGACGCTTGCCTATTGCACTGTGAACCACTCGTAGTGGATCGCCTTTAAGCGCGTCTTCTATTAACACCGCGTGGTAGTTTATAGCAACTGATAATGGTTAGGTGCACAGTCTTCTTGTAATTATAGCATCACCCCTACACAGGGAAAAGAAGTATACTTCGCGACACGAAACACTTGCGGTATTGACGCTTCAAAAATCCAAAACTGCGCGCACAGCACGTTGATACGGTTCCTCACTGACACGCACTCCCGGAGAAAAAAAAAACGGCGAATCGCTTCGAGTTGCGGCAGCACACACAAATCCTCGAACTATGCTCTGTTGTACAGTTCCAATCGAAGGACCATTATGTAGGGCTCGCTGGTGTCTTGTAATAAAACCCCACATGTATTTGTAGTAGACTGTATTCAGGTTAAATAATTTAATGTTTGATACAACAAAGGCGTCCTAAGTCCAGTGGTGCTTACGTGCAACTAACTTCACCACGATCGGTGCACAGTGAATACTTCACTCTATTATGTCTTATACAAGCTCAACTCTTGAACTAATTGTTCAGTAGCTTTGGAACTATTAGAAAACACAAAAAAATTCATCGACAAATAATGCTATGACAATCTTAATATTATCTTGAAACTTTGTAAATAAACAAGGTTCATACTCAGACTTTTTATAATATATTTAATACAACAAAGGCGTCCTAAGTCCAGTGGTGCTTACGTGCAACTAACTTCACCACGATCGGTGCACAGTGAATACTTCACTCTATTATGTCTTATACAAGCTCAACTCTTGAACTAATTGTTCAGTAGCTTTGGAACTATTAGAAAACACAAAAAAATTCATCGACAAATAATGCTATGACAATCTTAATATTATCTTGAAACTTTGTAAATAAACAAGGTTCATACTCAGACTTTTTATAATATAATAATAATAATAATTTAAGCGCACGACCACCACCATTGCCCGCCTCGTCCAGCTCTCCGTATGGCGCGTCATCGGCCGACGGTTTTGCCACTGCAGCCGACACCGACGGATCGAGCGACGAGCTTGGGCCGACGTCGCCACCGCCGCGACGACCACCTGCGCGACGGGGACGACCACCGCTGCCGGCACGCTTGGGGCCTGCGAGGCAACCTGCCTTGCGCCCGGCTCCCGCTACCGGTGGTGTAGTGCGTCGCATGCGATGGACTCAGTCTATAAATGAGAACTGCATGCGCGCCTACTATAGGGCAACAGAAGGAGGAACTAATCTTACTGCGTATCGTGTTCGGCTGCTGTCTTTGTTTCAGACCCTTGAACCTACCATCGACGTGTCTGCCCAACGATTGTCCGATCAGGTGCGGGTGATCCAGCGTAACAACTTGCTGGATCAGTCAACACTTGATCGGCTGCGCCTGGAGTCACTACGTATTTGTGCGGCTTCTTCTTCGGTGCGGGATCGCCCTGCTCCACAATTACCGGCGGTGACGCCGGTCTTGGTGGCGCGAGTAGATTCGATGCCCGAAGATGAAGATTTCATAAATACGAATGTAAGTACACAGGTAAATGAGCAATTGGGGAGCGCTTTGAACGATGCCATTCTACAGTATCGTGACACGCGTAACTCTAGACCGCGTATACCTTGTTTGTCCACGAATAGGCATAATTTGGCGTTAATGAGTGCCTTGAACGATTTACTGGTTCCTTATCTTGGAACCAGTGAAAATTTAATTGATACCCACTCGATCCTTTATTGTGGGGCTATCGCGGTGTGTCGCGTTGCTCGTGTCAAATTTCAGGATTCTGGCCGAGTACCGCGGCAAACCGGGACTGTCCCTGCTTGGCAATTGAGGATCGAGGGTCGTATTATTAGGTTCAGGACACTCATTGCAAAGCTAATTTGCTTCAGAAATGGCAATAATCGGCCTCGCGTCATGCGATTCGTCACACAAGCCTTTGTTGGGACTGATGTTCGTCCGGAAAACTATATGGCTTGTGTGACGGAACGTATTGACTTTCTGAAGCAAAAAGTCTATGCGTGGGCAAACCGTATACGTCGCTACAGAGTGCGTGTGGACCGATACCAACAAAATCGCCTCTTTCAAAGTGACCAAAGAAAAGTATACAGACGCTGGGAAGGAGCTGATCAACGTGTGAACGACGGGCAGCTGCCAGATGTTGATGCCATGACTAATTTCTGGCGCAGCATTTGGTCGGTGCCCGTTGAGCACATGGAAGGTGAATGGATGAGTGTTATCAGGGAGGCGTGTGAACCTATCGAGACCATGCAGGCTATAAATATTAGTACAGCTGACGTAAGTTGTGCGATCCGTACGGCCCACAATTGGAAATGCCCAGGACCGGACGGATTGCACAACTTTTGGATCAAATGGTTTCGATGTTCACACGAGTTACTGGCAACACAATTTCAAGAAGCCATAGAGTTCGGCTCACTCCCAAGTTTGTTGACTACTGGTGTCACTTTTCTGCTCCATAAATCAGGTAGTACTACGGAACCGAAAAATTATAGACCCATCACGTGCTTACCAACTTTATATAAGCTTCTTACATCCATTCTGAGAACAAAAATTAACTCGCACATTGTTGCAAACAATATTTTGGACATGACTCAGAATGGATGTAGGGTTGGGTCCCGTGGTACTAAGGAGCTTCTCCTCATTGACATGACCATATGCCAGAAGGTTCGGCGTGGCAGAGGGACTCTTTCCACAGCCTGGATTGACTATAAAAAGGCCTATGATTCGGTGCCGCATTCATGGTTGGTAAGGATTTTAGAGTTATATAAAATTGATATAACTTTAAAATCTTTTTTGATGTCATGTATGCGGCAGTGGACCACGGTCTTGTGTCAACCAGGATGTCGAGATAGTGTTTCTGCCACGCAGGATTTTATAAGGATAGAGCGTGGCATATTCCAGGGCGACAGTCTGAGTCCTTTATGGTTTTGTCTAGCCTTGAATTCTCTCAGTACTTTGTTGAGAAATTCAAGGTTAGGTTGTCGATTACGGAGAGGGGGTGAAGTTATGTCGCATTTGTTGTACATGGATGACCTCAAGTTATTTGCACCAAACCGCCAAGACTTGATGAAACTGCTGAAAATTACTGAGACCTTCAGCAGTGCCATCAAGATGGAGTTTGGGGTGGATAAGTGTGCGGTTATGCATGTACAGTGTGGGAGAGTAGTAAATTCAACCAATTTACAACTCTCCGATACGATAAACATCAGATCTCTTTCTGAAGTTGAAACATATAAATATCTTGGTATGTCACAGTCTTTGGGTGTTGATGACGGGGACATAAAACAGTCATTACGGGAGCGATTCTTTTGCCGCCTGAGAAAAGTACTTAACAGTCTTTTATCGGGTGGCAATAAGACGCGTGCCTTTAATGGTTGGGTTATGCCTTTGCTAACATACTCCTTTGGCATACTAAGATGGACTCAGACCGAATTGGACGCCTTGGATAGAAGAGTCCGTCAAATGCTCACGACTTCCAGAATGCTACACCCGCGCTCATCTGTTATGAGGCTGTACATCCCGCGGAGATGTGGGGGCCGCGGCTTTTTAAATGCCAAGGACCTACATAACCGTGAGGTGTGCAGTCTCAGGGATTATTTTCTTAACAGTGCGTGCGGGATGCATTTGGATGTCGTGGCTGTTGATAGACACTTTACGCCGCTGTCCTTGGCAACAGAAAATTGGCGCAAACCAGTGGTGCTAAGCACTCTCGATCGCAAGGAAATATGGAAGACCAAGGTGCTACACGGGCGCTACTATCGGGCTCTAACTGGGCCTGATGTAGATTTGCCTGCCTCGGTGAACTGGCTACGTTTCGGTGACCTCTTTGGGGAAACCGAAGGTTTTGTCTGTGCCATTGAAGATGAAGTTATCAAGACGAATAACTACCGGAAATATATTATGAGGGACGGCACGGTCGACATCTGTCGGGCATGCCGCCGTCCAGGTGAATCACTCCGACATATTATTTCTGGTTGTACTCATCTTGCTAACGGAGAGTATTTGCACAGACACAACCAAGTAGCCAGAATAATTCACCAGCAACTTGCTCTTGGATATGGCCTTGTTGAATCGGAAGTGCCGTACTATAAGTACGCACCTGCGCCAGTACTCGAAAATGGTCATGCAACGCTTTACTGGGATCGCTCTATCATTACGGACAGGACTATTGTCGCCAATAAACCTGATATCGTGGTGGTCGACCGATCCCAGCGCCGGGCAATACTGGTAGATATCACCATACCTCATGATGAGAACCTTGTGAAAGCCGAGAAGGACAAGCTCAGTAAGTACCTTGACTTGGCTCACGAGATTACCGCCATGTGGGATGTGGATTCAACCATTATTGTACCGATAGTCGTTTCGGCAAACGGTCTGATAGCGAAGAGCCTCGATCAACACCTAGAGAGGCTCTCGCTGAAAGGTTGGGTTAAGGGTCAGATGCAAAAGGCAGTACTCCTAGACACGGCACGTATTGTCAGAAGGTTCCTCACTCTGCAGCCCTGACCACCGGTAGCTTGGGCCCTGCCCCGCTGCTGGTGGTACTCTAGGATTAGGTTTTTATAATGTTTTATTGTTTTTATTTTAAAATATTGTAAAAATCTAGTTTTAAGAAAAAATAAAAAAATAAAGGAGATAATAATAATAATAATAAATCGTTTATTTCAGATTATTCATCCATATTTGTTAGTAAGACTTAAAAATATTGTTAGTATTTATATAAGTATGAAAAGGTACATATGAATCCCTATTGTGCCAAGAGTGACCATCACGAGAAAGGGTATGTCCCCGTGATTGTCACTCTCTGCACAAGGGACCACCAGAGCGGTGAGGTGAAGCGATCCGCTAATGTCTTTAGGATGCTGTTGGAACTGTTCCTCACTCTGCTGATCAGGGAGGCGGTTTTTTTGCGAATGACGGCTTCAAAGCCATCAGTTTGATACTCCGCAAACATCCCGGATGCACTGCAAAAACGCGGTAGACCCAACATCATCCTAAAGACATTGTTATACTGGATTCGTAGGGTCTCCAGAGATTTTTTGGCATGCTTGACCCACAGATTTCCCGTGTACATGTTTTGACAGTAAGCTTTAAAAAGCGTCACTTTCACATCTTCCGTACAGCGAGAAAATCTGCGAGCCAACATATTGCCTCTAACCGCTAGAACCCTTCGCTCCCGTTCAATATCATCATCATCTTTGAGGTCGCTGGTGATGACATGCCCCAGATATTTAAATTTCATCACGCGTTTGATGTTCAAGCCGTTTAGGGTAATCTTAGTAGCGTTATCGGGACATTTACCAGCGGCCTCAAATACCATGTATTCTGATTTTTTCACATTGTACGTGAGCCCATGCTCAGCAGCATACGACTCACAAACACTTAACATTTCTGTAAGGCCACCCACCGTAGGGCTGAGCAACACCATATCGTCAGCGTAGCTTAAATTGTTTATGCTAATTCCATCTATTCGACAACCGACACGCATGCTGCTCAGCCTAACGATGAGATCGTTTACGTAGATGTTGAAGAGCTTAGGAGAAGATAACCCCCCTTGCCTCACTCCGCACTCCAACACATACGCATCCGACAAGGAATCAGCCCACTTAACATAATTTGTTTGGTTAGCATACCAAAATTTGAACACGTTCAGTATTTCTTTCGGTACACCCCTCTTCCCCAGCTTCCCCCAAAGCGTATCATATGACACCAGGTCAATGGCTTTGGAGAGATCCAAGAAACAGGCGTATATCGGTGTTCCACGATCAGTGTAATATTGGACAGTATGCTTAAGACCTACTATAGCGCTTTCAGTTGAAAGTCCGGGTCGAAACCCGAACTGTGCGTCATGTATGTCCGAGTGTTTATCCAATTCAGAGTTAAGCACACTATCCAATACCTTAGCAATTGTTGTTGCTAGTGAAATAGGACGATAGTTCCCCCTGTCCGAGATGTCACCGGTCCTATCCTTAACAATGGGCACGACGATAGTTTTCATCAACTCATGTGGTAGGTACGAGTGACTTATGCACATTGAGAAGAACAAGGCCAGAACCCTCGGCAGGTGAACTCCAGCATACCGCAGATGCTCCACACTAATGCCGTCATGCCCGGGAGATTTACCGCCGCTCATGTTTTTAAGCGCCTCTCTTATTTGGTATGCAGTGATACTCAACGGCGATGCCTCCCCCCGACATTCTGACTCAGTGCTGTGGGCGGAGGCCGAAGGACCCAGTGGAGAGCTGACTCTAAAGTGATGCATGAAAGCATTGGCTATCTGCACCGGGTCACTTACCCCATCCACATTCACCGGTAGACCAGGCTTAATGTCGCACTTCTTAGTGGCCTTCCAAAAGCTTTTAAAATTTTTCGTGATTCGGTGTTTAGCTAGAACGTCCATTTTGAGTTGGTCTTGGTTACGTTGACACCATTTTAAACGACTTTTAAAAACTTTTATATAGCCTAATTTAATTAAATAATCTTTCACTCTTTGATACCAAGCTCTGGAAGACTGCTTAAGACCATATATAGCTCGTTTCAATTTTAACACCTTACTGTTATCATTATTACACTCAAAAGTAACAGGATTTTTTTCAAATACACTGTTTCATTTAAGAAACCATTCAAGAAAGCATTGGTTACATCGAGATGACTTATGTGTAAGTTTAGCTTAGCTGTTAAAGCAAATAATAGTCTTAATGTGGAGTTCCTTAGCACAGGGGAAAAAGTTCATGAAAGTCTACACCAGCTTTCTGCGAGAAACCCTTCGCCACTAATCTGGCACAATATCGCACATTATTAGAACACATATTTCTTTTTGAATACCCACTTGCATTGAATCACTGATTTGTCTTAAGGGTGATCAACTAGTTCCCAGGCATCATTTTTTATGAACGAGTCCAGTTCTTCTTTCATGCTAGCCCTCCAGAATGCATTCTCTGGTCTATTCAAAGCTTCATCGAGTGTGATCTCTCTGTCGCTGCTGTCTTCACACTCTGCAATACATAAATTGTTAAAACCGTACCGTTCAGGTGGTTTTATAGTACGTTTTTGTCGAGTCTGCTGCTTGTTCAGATCAACTAGTGTGACCTCCGGATCTGAGGTTGTGTCGAAAAAACTGTCACTTGAAGTACTCACTGAAGAAACTTCTGAGTCTGGAACAAATGTCTCATCATTTTCATTTTCTTCGTCTGAAACTGAACTTCTTTCTTCTGACACACTTTCCTCCGCTGAAGACTTGCATTCTACTGGTATCTTCACTATATTTTGATTATCTGAAGTTTCCATGATGACTATGTCTCTGCTAGTTGTCACAGAATTAGCAGCAGCATCGTACACTCTGTAACCCTTCACATTCTCTGCATAGCCAACTAATATCAACTGTTTAGCCTTCCTGTCCCACTTTAAACGCTTTTCTTTTGGAATATGGACCATCACTTTACTGCTAAATATGCGTAAATGACTGAGATCTGGCTTCTCTCCTGTCCACATTTGGTGGTGGTGTTGGTGTTTTGTTGTTTATTCCAGATGCAATTGACCGGTTCCGCAGATAAACTGCAGTATTAACTGCTTCTGCCCAATATCTCTTGGATAGGCCTGCATCAAACAACAGACACTTGGCTTTCTCTACCACTGTACGGTTAAGCCTTTCACAAATTCCATTTTGTTGTGGTGTATGTGGGTTTGTCTTCTGGTGCAATATTCCTGATTCTTCTAAATATTTGTCAAACTGTATATTGCAGAACTCCAAACCATTGTCAGTTCTCAAAATCTTTAGTCGTTTCCCTGTCTGGTTCTCCGCCGTGCACTTGAATGCTTTGAATTTATCTAACGCCTGATCTTTTGTCTTCAGAAAATGAACAAAGACCATTTTATTTTTATCATCTGCGAACAATAAAAAATATTGGGATCCACCAATTGACTTTTCCTCCATTGGACCACAAATATATGCATGAATCATCTCAAGCACATCCTCAGTCTTGGATAAACTTTGCTGAAATGGTAATCTGGCTTGCTTGCTTTCACAGCATATAGTACATGATGATTTACCTATGTTTGCTGTTTCTGGGTATGTATTCTTTCAACAGCTCCATTGTTCATAGTGCTACTGTTAATGTTAATGTGTCCTAAGCGTCGGTGCCAAGTTTCACTCGATGCTATTGCTGTTGCTGCTAAAGTAGTCTGTTCTGTTTGCAATGTATGTAACTTATACACACCATCAACTAATTCTGCCTGGCCAACGAGTTCTTTCTGTTGATTGTAAATATAGCAAACGTTTTCTTTGAAAATCACACTGTTGCCCTTCTTAATCAACTGACTCACGGAAAGCAAATTGGTGGTTAAATCTGGTATACACAATACATCCTTCACTGCGATGTCGTATTCTTCACCGTTCACCACTGTAACGATATTTACATCGCCAGAACACAGCACTGGAACTCTTGTTTGGTCTGCAATAACAACTTCTTTTGATTCAAGTTGATGCGACAAATTCATGTTGTTGGGAGGCTTGGAGAGGTACCTTTGCTTCAAGATATGCAGATCTCTGGCATATCTGGTGCTTATGCAAATAAAAAATAAAATAAATTTGCAGGTTCATTCTTTGCACAATCCCTTTAATATAAATTTAACATGTCAGGTAGTAGAAAAAATTACTTCTTATTTGTCACAAGTAGTGCGTGACATTCAAAATATAAAAAGTTTGCAGAATTGCAAACTTGCTGATGTCAGCTTTGCTTCGCCTGGGCCAATACAAATGCTTTTAGGTGCTGATATACTATTCCAAGTGCTTATGCCGCTACCTGAATCTACTCAGTACTGAGCAGAGCATTCTATACAAAGGGAACAATATCCAGTACCTAATGTTCTTCAGTCAGCCTATGGATGCCTATTAGCAGGCCAGTATTTGTCTTCGGCAGCAAGTAAAAGTAAGCCTTTAGCTAGCCATCTTTTATCTTCAGACAAGCAGAATAAAGATGTAAGTTTATTTTGTCAATCTTGTGATAACACACTGAATGATCAGTTAACAAAATTTTGGACAACAGAATCCGTAGCTGAAACTTTTATTGAGCAACCGGATCATGAATATGTAGATCTTTTTCAAAAAACTACGGTGTTGTCTAATAATAAATTCAAAGTTAATATTCCATTAAAACTTTCATTAAATAAAGCCAATAGTATACTGGGGGGTTCATTTAATTTAGCATTGATGAGATTTCTTAATTTGGAAAAAAGGTTTTAACGAGATCCGCTTATTTTATCTCATTACAAAAACTTTATTGATGAATATGTGTTATTGGGTCACGGAGAATATGTTGATATTAGCTCTTATGATCTGCTAAAAGATCCTGTGTACTTTTTAACTCATCATCCAGTTATTAATTTACAGTCTAAAACAACACCATTTCGTGTAGTTTTTGATGGGTCGATGAAGACTAATAAGAAAGTCTCTTTAAATGACATAATGCTAAATGGACCGGTATTTCAGAAGGATCTGTTTGAAATAATGTTGTCATTTAGATTGCATAAATATTATTTTATAGCGGACATTTCGAAAATGTTCCTAAATATTTTAATAAATGATGAACAGAGGTCGCTTCAAAATATTTTGTGGCGCGAATCACCTCAAGAAGAAGTAAAATGCATACGCTTAAATACAGTTACCTACGGTCTCAAAAGTTCTTATCTAGCCACTAGGTGTCTCATAGAGCTAGCAAGATTGTATAAAAATGAATATCCATTGGCTGCTAATATTTTAGAGAACTACACGTATATAGATGACACCATAGTCACACATTTTGATGAAATGCAATTGATTAAGATGCAAAATGAATTAGTAACTTTGTTAAAAAAGGGTGATCTAATTTTGCATTAATGATCATCAAATTCAGTTCCCATTCTGTTGAATGTTCCAAAAGAAAAACATTATTTTGGTGATTTTGAATTGGAAAAGGATGGCCTTACTTTAAAAACTTTAGGTATACATTTCGAATTGAAGTCTGATTTTCAGATCTTTTAAAATATGTTCTACTCAGTATGAGGGTAAGCGCCATACCAAAAGAGAGATATTGAGTTATGTTAGTCGTTATTTCGATCCAATGGGATTTGTAGGTCCTATAATTATTATTGCAAAAAATATTAACCGCTCGATTGCTTCTGGCAATGATCGTTTCTAATACTAGAAGTCGAACTTTGCTTTTGGAAACGATTGTTTCCGAAGTTCAATTTCTATTAAACAACTTTAAACTCTATTTTACATGACGTAAAGTCCTATCCAAACGTTTTTAAACCATAGACTAATATATTATCTAACATCTGAACGCAGGTTTGCAACATTATAAAACGAACTTTATATTTTTCTTAGAATTGAAGTTTGAACTAGCCATTGTGTGGTTTTCTGTGCTCAGTGTTAGTGTGTGTTCCAAGAAAAAATGCCGTAAGTATTGTAATTTGTTGTTTTTTACGAATGTTAAGGCACCAAATTAATCTAGAAAACCTGTTCTACGTTATTTTGATATTTTATTCAACGATACTTTAAGTGAAATGTGCTAAAATCAAAAGAGTCAAGCGCGTTTTTGTTAAAATAGTTTGTTTACGTATTTTAAAGTGTTAATTTATCGTAACTACATAAAAGTGCGGGAAACTATGTATGAAATAGTAAAGTTAAGTCCATAAAGTTATGTCCAACGTCCATGAGGCAGTAGATATCTTTTATGGTATTATTTATACTATATTTGACTCATGTATGCCTAAGAAACGTCGCGCGAGATCAGTATCCAGACGCTATCCGGTTTGGTTCACTCGAGAAATCATCCTTGACACCAAACGCAAAATCAAACTTCACGCTGCCTGGAAGCGTACCAGCTGTGACGATGATTATAAATTATTCTCAGATCTCAGAAGCTCATTGAAATTTCGGGTTGCGGAAGTTTATAGATCTCATATGAGTCGCATAGAGAATGACATTAAAATCAATCCGCGTCAGTTTTGGCGTCACGTTTCCAGTTTGCGGTCTAAGGGGGGTTTTGAGCCTACTGTGACCTATGAAGGTCAATCGCTTACCGGTGTGGCTGCTGCCGAGGGGTTTGCCAACTTTTTCGCAAGTGTTTTTTTACTTGACGTTCCCCAGTTAAACGCTGCAACTACTAGTAATACAGATACAAGTTGTCATATCTTTAATCTGTCGTTGAAAACAGGCTGCTATCCTTCTCAGTGGAAGACGTCACGAGTGACTCCTATACCTAAGAGTTCCAACAGATCAGCAGTCGAAGAATACCGACCAATCGCAATATTGTCATCACTAGCTAAAGTTTTTGAGCACATCCTTCATAAAAACATTTATGCTCAAGCTGAAAGGTATTTTAGTGATGCACAACACGGTTTTAGAAGTAAAAGATCTGTCAACACTAATTTATTGATACTGGTGGAATACATTTCGGTACAACTCGAACTGGGGCTACAGGTGGACGTCCTTTACTTTGATTTTCGCAAGGCCTTTGACAGAGTCAATAATGATATTTTGATTTCAAAGCTCAGTGCTATTGGCTTTTCACCAAATCTCTCTCACCTTATCGCAGACTACCTTCGCGATCGCAAGCAATTCGTTAGACATGGAATTTATGAGTCTTCCCATTACCACACGCGTTCTGGGGTGAGTCAGGGTTCTATTCTCGGTCCATTGCTCTTCCTGCTTATAGTTAATGACCTGCCAGCAACTCTCCAAAAGTCAAATTGTCTTTTATATGCAGATGACTTGAAGTTATATCGCAGTGTCAGGACAGAGACTGACTGTTTGGCTCTCCAGGACGATGTTGACGCTGTGTATGAATGGAGTTTGGCCAATAAAATGGAATTCAACTCTACCAAGTGTTTTGTAATGAGTTTTGGTCGAATGAGGCGACCCATCACCTTTGAGTATAAAATTAATGGCAACACCGTAACAAGACCCACAACTATCAAAGACCTGGGAGTCACATTTGACAAGAACCTTACATTTCATAGTCATATTAACACGGTCGCCAAGGAGTCATTTCAGCGTCTGGGCTTCGTTCTCAGAAATGCGCGGGATTTCAAAAATGAACACGTGATCCGCCTTCTGTTTAGTGCGTTGGTGCGGAGCAAGCTTGAAGCGAGTTCATGCGTGTGGAATCCTCATGAGAAGACTTACGCTCTGCTTTTGGAAAAGGTGCAGAAGGCTTTTCTGCGTTTCCTGTACAAACATAATAAAGGTTTTTATCCATATATGTATCCCACAAATTTTCTACTAGGGTGTCTCGGCTTTAATTCACTGGAAACTAGGCGAGCTTATGATCAGGTCATAAGCATGTTCAAAATATGTCGTGGCATTGTGGATGCACCAGATCTCCATAATGAGTTGATTCGGCTTTATGTCCCGAATAATTACCGTCGCAATAGGAGACACAAACTGTTAGCTGTACCCGCTTGTCGGACGGTGTCCCGCGCTACGTCTCCCGTGCCGCGCGCGCTCTCCGCAATCAACGCACTTGTGCAGGCCAACCCGGACCTTGATATTTTCGCAGATGAATGGAAGGTGGTCACATCTGTGTCTCTTGCTTTTTGTGAACGTACCTAGTTGCATACTTTACCATGTTATTATTTTTATTAACACTTTTTTAATAATTATTTTATTGTTATTATTGTTATTTTTTTAATTGCTTTTTCATATTTTTTTTTAATTTTTAATTTTATTCTTATGTTTGTGATTATTTTCTTTTAATTAATTAATTAATTGTATTAATAGGTATCTTGATTAGTGTAATTGGTGTTTGTAACCGTGCTAGTCAAGTAAATAAATAAATAAATAAATAAAAAATAAAATAAATAAGACATTATTTAATCATAAAAGGTAAAATGGTCACATCAATATCCTATAGATGTGCTGAATTACATGAATATTGGCGACAAGTGAGTATATTGTAACAAAATAATGCTCTGGCAACAATCGCTTCCAGAAAGCAAAGTAAGTTTCACTGTCAGGGTTGGCACATAACATGCGGCTTTTCTCACATTTGTTTATTTTGTTTGATTGTGGTAATGTACTATACCATAGGTGTTGGTTGGTGACTTGGTATTGCTTGTTTTCTATTTTTTGAGTTTTTAAGAAAGTTGCCTTGGGTACAGTTAACGACACATCAACCCATCCGATATTGTTTCTTATTCTTTTTTTTATATTTTTTCTTTATTGACAATTTCTATTAAAAACAAATTAATTATGTGGTTATTTGATAAGCGTTTGACTGTACCTATTTATTTTATATGTTTTGCTTGTTGTATTTTATTTGCGTACGGTGGTGTTTGCATCTGTATTTTTAATCATAGGAATGAACAAGAAGTATGTGGTAGAAGTGGTGGTGTGGTTTGTAGAGGAAGAGGGGGGGGGGGAAATGGGCGAGGAGGAGTTGTCAAGGGAAGCGAAAGGGGGAAGAGAGGCAGGGGAAATGAAAAAAGGGGGAGTAAGGGCGCAAGAGGGGGAAGTGGAAGGGGACAAGGAGTTGAAAGACAAACAGAAAAGGAAACCAGCAGTTTTCACTATTTCTAGAGCCTGTTGCCGGACCAAGCTCAAGATATTGTATTATTAAAAAAAAAAAAGTTATTATTATAATTTACTTTCATTTATATTTTTAGAACCTATGAAGAAGAACTAGAGGTGATGCGCAAATCCAAGGCAAACACCAAAAAACTTCTTGCTAACCTCGACCCATCAGTCAAAAAGGAACTTGAGGCACGCAAGCAAAAGAAGCAATTATCGCGGTCGCTCCTGCACCGCAGCGAAAACGACAAAAGTATGTATATATATATATATATATATATATATATATATATATACATATATATATACTACTCAAAACAAAATAAGGGCCACGAGGTATTTTTTCATTTTGGTGTAAATTATTAAACATTTACATATTGAAAGTAGTAAAATATTGAGTATACAAACTCTTTGATACCTAAACTTTTTAATATTGTAGTATTCATCTAATGCTGGCAACAATTTTAAATAAAATTTGATTTAAAATTATTTTTGAAAATTTTGATTGCATTTTCTTTGACGTTTTGCTTTCCTTAGCTTGTTGGTTTATTAGAAATTATCAGAGTTCATTGATATCTCGAGTCAGAAACATCTTTTGCAATATGCCACAAGCACGCAGGCGTCATATGGACTCGCTGACAGCAACCAGAGCCGTTACAATGATTGAAGAAGGTCATTCGCAGCGATCTGTGGGTTTGCAATTGGGATTTTCTCGAAGAGCTATTCAAAATCTATGGAATCGTTTCCAAGAGACCGGCAGTGTTAGAAGAAGACCTGGTTCGGGCAGAGTTCGCATTACAACAGCTCAAGAGGATCGTTACATTCGATTAAGTGCGCGCCGAGATCGCACAACGACGGCCCGCAAGCTGCAAAATCGTTTACGGCTCACAACGGGTACTCGTGTCAGTGACCAAACTATTCGTAATCGATTGCATGAAGACCAGCAGGCATCAAGAAGGCGAGTTGTCCGTATTCCATTAACCAGAAATCATCGTGCAAATCGTTTAAGATTTTCCCGTCAACATTTGGACTGGGACATAAACCAATGGGGCATGGTGCTCTTCACAGACGAATGCAAAGTTAAATTTTTTAACGACGATCGGCGTATTAGAGTATGGAGAAGACGCGGCGAGAGATTTTCAGAAGCCTGCATCCATGAAGTCGATCGTTTTGGTGGTCCAAATGTCATGATTTGGGGCGGGATAAGCTTACACGGCAAAACTGAGCTCGCTATTTTAAATGAGGGTACTGTTACTGCTCAGCGGTATATTGAGGAAGTCGTCAGACCACATGTGATCCCATTTGCCCAGCGAGCGGGTCCTGGATTCATCTTGATGCAAGACAATGCTCGTGCACGCACGGCTCAAGCGACTCGGTTTGTACTGGAAGCGTCTCAAATTCAAGTCTTGCCGTGGCCGGCGAACAGTCCGGACTTAAATCCAATAGAGCACATGTGGGATCAGTTGAAACGAAGAGTTAGAGACGGTGATCAGGAAATCCACAACCAACAGCAACTCATCAACGCTGTTAAAAGAGCCTGGGAAGAGATTCCAATGGAAAATGTCAGGCATTTGATTGAGAGCATGCACTCCAGGCTTCAGGAGTGCGTAACGAAACGAGGGGGGCATACCCGTTACTAAAAGATGAGCATGGAGTATTTTCTTTTGTTTTCAGTAACTTTACATTGTTTTTATTTTTAACCTTAAATGTGTTTTTTCTTTCAAAAGCAAATAAACTTTTTAATCATTATTATTGGAATAAACTTATTGGTCTACACGGTAAAAACAACATTAGTTTTCGTTATGGAGACAAAAAAATTAATATTGGTTTTATTATTTTCATGGTACAGACAAAATACCTCGTGGCCCTTATTTTGTTTTGAGTAGTATATTATGTGTAAGCTTAAAATTAGAAAAAATCTACATAATAATATATTAAAAATATTTAATTTTAGAAAACCATCACCTAAGCGCGTCGAGTGCCGGCTCTCAGCTCGCACTCCTTCTACGCCACCAACACCTAAGCTACAACCTTGGCAAATACGGTAATATTTTACAAAATATTGTTAATGACATAAATGAAATGAAATGAAATGAAATAATAATTTATTGGCACACTGTTACATCTTTTATATATAACTTCTGCACAGTTGTTAATTATGTATTTTTTACAGCAAACAGCAAGCCAATGCCGCAACAGAATTCATAAAAGAAGAGGCAGAGCCAATGGACACCGGCGACTATGAAGTGGCGAGACAGAACTTCTGTATAACTCCAATCAGGTACATTGTATTGTAATGTATATACCAGATTTTTTTTACCATTGCGATTATTATAACTTATAACATTTTTTTAGCATAATCAGCACTGCCGAAAGCTCAGCCGTTAGCGAGCTTTTGGTAGACTTTACCAGTAGTATGTTGAGTAAGTATTACATAAAGTAATTAAATAATATTTATATATTATATTTCATTGTAAACAATGCTTTGTCATATCCGTACTTTATTTTTTAGAAACTGACGTGAGAGATTGGCTTTGCGTGCCTCATTCAGACACAGAATCGCAACAACAATCTGGTAATGTTTTAATTTTTCATAATACTGAATATTTTTTTTAATAGATTTTTTCAATGCCATAATTTATTTTAGATCAAGTTCCAACCTCGGCGGCAAAAGTGGGCGAGGCACCATCGGGTCACACAAAGAAAATAAACATAGGTGTGTGTATATTTATGGGTAAATTATTTAAATGTATTTTGTTTTTGTCAGGTACTTTGGTATTCATAAAATGTTTGTTTTAGGTTCTAATACGGAGAAAACTGCCTTAGTTTTGGAAGAGTGGCTTAATACCCTAGAGTCGGACGACGAGGTGGATGTGGCAGACATACAAACGGACGGACAGACGGACGGACATACAGCCATACCACTTCAACATCAACTGACACCAGCTCACATCGTCGAAGATGTTGAGACAGACTTGCGTACATGGCTGACAAACGATGACAAGGACTCTGATCGGCTACTTACTGATTTGATTCCATCTGACCACTTGACCTTCGACTGGGTAAAAGATCATAAAACTTTCCGAGGGAAGCGCGAAAGTTTTACGGGATTTGCCGGCATAAGTGTTGTTATGTGGCGCGACTCCAAAGTGGTATCACTCTTGTCCACTTACCATGATGGTGTCATTGGAGGTACCGAAAAATATGGCCGGTTTAAATATAAGCCACAGGTAGTACTAGACTACAACCGTGCTATGGGAGGTGTCGATAGAAAGGATCAACTGCTATCGGCATTTCCCATCGAGCGAGTCCGAAACATTGTGTGGTATAAGAAGGTGTTCCGACGCCTGCTTTACATCACATTAATGAATGGTCACATAATTTTTCAGACTCGACACAAGCAGTGTAGTCCACGCGAGTTTAGGAGGCAGGTGGCAGAGGGTCTTATTAAAATGTCTCAACCACCCGCAATAGAACGGCCCGTCACAGTTGAGACCGTAAAAATGGCACTCGCCCGCAAACCTAAAAAAGTACGCCCTATTTTAAAGGGCAATCATTTTATTTGCTCGGGTCCCTGCAAATTGGCACGGTGTGTGTGGTGCAGCAAAAGTCGTACAAGCTATATTTGTAAGCAGTGCGGTGTATCGCTCTGCTTAGAAATATGTTTTGAGGGTTACCACACTGTGCCATAATAAGTCCTACGGCAGCCCTACTTTTTTTTGTATTTAATTTTATTTTTTATTTTAACTTTTACTCTGGTTTCGTTCTTAGTTTTTGTTAAATACGCTACAACATGAGATTTACCGTTTTTCTTTTTGAAAAAAGCACATAGCATAGCACCGTAATAATCCGAACTTGCATCAGTGTGAAGTTTAATAGGAAAGTTTGGATCAAATAACATGAAGTATTGGTTCCTTATCTCAATATGAAAAAGCTAAACGTCAAGAGCCTTATCAAAATTGGCGACGTAATTTATATCACCATCGTTCTCCCACCTAAAGATATAAGATATTAGGGCCCGATTTTTCAATCCTCAGATAAGTTTTATCCAACGAATAACATTGTCATTGTGACATATTTTCTAAGGAGAATCAATTAAGTATAGAATTAATGATTATATAGAATAGAATTATAGAATATAAAGAATAAAAAGAATAGAAATATAGAAACAATGAATAAATTTTAACTGACGATTGAAAAATCAGCCCTAAATAACTTTAGCTAATTTATAGAGAGAAATAAAATCCATTTATAATTATTGGACATCACCACGCGCCGACATATGGGGTTGTGGCACCAGTGTTCGACACCTAGCCCAGTTTTCAACAGTTTTTAAAAAATGTCGCAATTTTTTTATTTTTTGCGACGACATTTTTTTTCTATCTGTACGAGATGACAGCTAGGAAGATATATAGGCTAGTTAATATAGATGATAGATATATGAATGAAAAAAAACGCACCTAATAATAATAAAATACATTTATTTTTACTATTTTTGAAGTTTTATTCAAACCCGGTATGTAAAATAAATTACTTGGTCAGACGCAACCCTAGCTTCTACAGCCGCCATCTTGCATTCCCTTGGGCTCTTTCAAGGCTCTTGTGAGTTTTTAGACTGAAAGTCGTCGTAAATATTCGATTTTTATTTATTATAAATCTAACACTATTTAATAGTTTTTATCATAAATATAAACTACAGTATTAGATATATTCATCACATGACTGAAACTGGTTAAATAAGAACATGATGTCGTCGTAAATGTTAATTTTATATTGCTCACTTCTTCTTTAAAAAAAACGACTTTTGGGTTTTTGTCACTTATCTCAGGAATTGAATTACTTATGGGAAAGTATTATTGCAATTGAAGCTAATAAACTGGCCTTTCTCAACATAGTTCTATTTTTGTTCTATGTTTTATAGTTTTTGTTTAAATCGGCTATGATTGTCCGTTTAGTTTTAGTGGTGAATTGTGCAATTACGTGTAGATTATTTTATTTTTTTATGAAGATTTTCTCTTCCAAAAATTATTGTTTTGTAGTGGCTATAATATTAGTTACGTATAATATAACTTACTGTATTATGTACTTACATGTAATATTGATCATCTTTCTTTTTATACTTATAATGTTAACAGTAGTCAAACAAATTAATTGCACGAGCGAAACCGTGGCGCATAACTAACTCATCAAAACGGTTCGCGCTTGACCGAACCTTTGGAATGCATTCTATTGTTCTCAGCGCGAGCGCCGGCGCAGGCGACGCTGCGTTTCATTTGTATTCGATCCGCTGCACCAGTCCGAAATCCGTCCCCGAGGCGAATGCACGCCCGATTTCACTCCGCAATTAAACACGTAAAATCAACAGAAATTCAAATTAAAAGTTTGTTATAAGTGGTACTCGTTCCTGTCAGTATTTGGTGTGTAGTCAGAGCGCTAGTAAAGTAAATTGTGTATTGTGGAAGGCTAAATAGACTGTGAATATCGTAACTGCGTTTTATTTGCAAAATATCACGGTAGGCTAAACCACATTTGGTGACCCCGATAAGGACACGCGACGTAGATAGATAGGAACGTTGCACCGAGCGCCGTGCAAGTAGTAACCAACCATTACTTATTAAATAGTACAAATAACTATTCTAGTTTCAAATAATTATAAAAAACTGTATACCTATCACACATTTTTTTTCAAAATTTCCCGTTATCTGTCTGAAACCGGCAAACTATCCTCGACACTTTTTTAAGACTCATATAAAATATTATACACTTAACTTTTGTCAAAAAAGCTAACGTTTCTTTGTTTCTTATCTTATCGTCTACACAAAACATTAAACAAAATCACGCTAGGCCACTCAGATCGATTGTAAATCAAGTTTAAATGACGGCGGCCGCGCCGTGTGTATGGTGTTAAATTCTATGAGCAAAGTTCGACGGCTTTGTTGCAATCATAAGCAAGCGAGCGGTTATGCAAAAGGTTCATGCTTCTAAGGTTGGATAGGATTCACCGCCACCAAGTGATATAGTTAAGACGTGGATTGAGTTTATTGCAAATTTACAAAAGATGGAACCTATTTTTGTGCCACACTGATCAGAGTAAAAAGAATCAAATAATAGGCTTTGCTGATGCATCAAATAGCTCATATGGATGCTGTGTTTATATAAGATGTGAAGATTCAAATGGGAATGCAAACAGTAATTTATTGTGTTCAAAGTCAAGAGTGAATCCTCTTAACAAGAATCTCACCATTCCTAAGCTTGAACTGAACGCAGCTCTATTGTTATCAAGGCTTATTACCAAAGTGTGCAAGGCATTGCTTCTAAAATGTACTATACATGATGTTTTACTCTTCTCAGATTCTCAGATTGTACTTTGTTGGATTGATACAAACATTACTCGGTTAGATTTATATGAGTTGATAAATATCAAACGCCAATATGTCCACCCTGGACTAAAAACAACTTTTTTACGACAAAAAATAGTAAAGAAAACCAAGATTGTTGTGTTATCTTTCACTTACAAATATGTCCACGTTATTGCAATGAAAAAACGAAACTAAATGCCAGTTTCATTTCAAAAGAACGTAAGTCTCTAAATGCGTTCATAACTAACTCAAATATGTCCAAACGAACCAATCAGATGACGCGGTCAGCCATCATGGCGGTCATTATAGTTTTCAGTATTGATTAGCTGTGGTGCGCTCCTCACTTTAAAATCGATTTATTGGTTTTAATTGTCGCAAATGGAGTCCAGCGTAACAAATTGTGAACCAGACAAAGCCAGAAAAAGAAGCAACATAAAGACGCAACGCAAAAAGGCTCAGAAAAAGGACAAATTGTAAGTAAAATTTTATTGTACTCGGAATATCGCTGTGTTGCATTTTTCGGTGTTGCCAACGCGCCACATATTCTTTGATTTAGGAAAATCTTGTACTCTCTGGTATTTGAGTTTTGTAATAAAATTAAAATAAAGTTATTTAATGTTAAAATACTTTAGTAGACTTAATTTACTAATTATTTACTTATCACGCTGGGACTAATATGAACTGACTGCTAAACCCCTAGCCCTTCGGCGAATATAGGCGTGAGTTTATGGTTTTATTTATTTAAAAAACCAAGGTTTAGTTATCTAATTTAAATTTATATTAAGGAATGAGTTTTGATTGTCCTTTCTGTGGTTAGTTTTACATAACGAGACCCGTCGCGATTATAAGTATTTCCTGTGTTTGCTTTTGATAGTATAGAATTCTGGAAAAGCATGCATTATCTGAATCACAGGGTCTGCAAGGTCTGCTGTGGTATTACTTTAACTCATCTTATGATGGTAAATGTGACCTAAAACAAAATACAAATTACCTAGCAGTTAAGGCAAAGTTCTGTGTTGGGTTTGCTTTAAACTAATATAAACATTGACTTTTCAGGTACTCAGCATCAGGTTTACCAAAAAAACCTTCCTGCAGACATAATTCAAAAAGTTTGAAGTGTATGTCACTCACGGGTAGAGATCTCTTTCACTTTCATAAGACACTTTATGAAACTACATCAAAAATTTACCAAGACAATTACGTACTGAAGTACATTTTGACCACAAAAGTGAAACGTCATCGGCCTAGAGGTGGAACAAAAAATCCCAGGGCCTTTGTTGTAAAATATTACATCCCCAACAGCAATACTAAGGCCTTCATACCCGTATGTAAAATGACGTTTTTGCAGGCTACTCGATTAAATTCATCTAGAATTGAAGGAGTGTCTAAAAGGCACTATGAAACTGGTGGATTAGCGAAAGAAAATAGAGGTGGCAACAGAAAGCAGTTTGCGTATGCCTCAAAAGCAGAAGCCGTAGAGAACTTTATAAAAAGTTTCACTACGTTAGAGAGCCACTACTGTCGAGAACAGATAAAAGTAAGGCAATATCTTCATCCCGATTTGAACATTAAAAAAATGTTTCAGATGTATAACGATCAGAGTCTGCCAGATTTTGGAGTCAAGCAAGGGTTTTTTAGGAAAATATTTAACACGCGATTTAATATCGGATTTGGTAGCCCGAGGACAGACGTGTGTTCTTTCTGTCTCCAACATTCAGGTAGAAACTGTTCAGGAAAAGAAACAGCAACTGATAACGGAGCACAGAATCCACAAATTGCGAGCTAAGGAGTTTTTTAAAATGCTGCAAGAGGATATCCCTGGGCTTCTTATATTATCATTTAACTGTCAAAAAAATCTTTCACTGCCAAAAATACCAGACCAATCAACATATTACTCACGACAACTTTATTTACATAATTTCACGGTGGTTGTTGGGACCTCACGCGCATCCTTGACGCCTAATAACACCCATGCTTATGTTTGGACGGAAGATCAGGCAGCCAAAAGCTCAAACGAAATCTGCTCAGCATTACATCACTGCTTAAATACAGTAGACCTAACTGGTATTAGTAAAATAAGATTGGTATCCGATGGCTGTGGGGGTCAAAACAAAAACTCCATCATTATATGCATGGTAATGAAATGGCTTCTTGAGACCACCAGTAATATCAAAGACGTTGAAATGGTTTTTCCGGTGACAGGTCATTCTTTCTTGCCTGCCGACAGAGTGTTTGCGTTAATCGAAAGAGTTATTAAGAAAAGGGAGAACATTATTATGCCAAGTGAATATGAAAGAGTCATTGAAGAACATGCATCTATTCATAAATTGGCTACCGACGTGCCTGTACATGACTGGAGAGAAAAAAGCAAAGAATTTCTCAAAGGTACTCAAAGTTGGCATTTCCAGATCAGCAAATGCAAACGGATTATATTAAAAAAAAATGCTAACAGAGTTCGTGTACGCGGTGAAATTTCTTATCGAAATGACATTGGCGATAGTAAATCTTTAACAAAACGCGGAAAAAGACTAAATGAGTTGAATTTGTGTCAAATACCTGTTGGAGTTCCCGTAAAAGCAGCAAAGTTGACCGACGTAAACAGTCTTTTAACGAAACATTACGGAGATGATTGGCAGAACTTTGAAAACTTATCGTACTATAAAAATATTCTTACCAGAAGAGATATTAACCCACTAGAAACTCTAGAAAATGATTCCGAAAGTGAAGTGAATATTGGAGATGTGGAGAACGAAGAGATAATTGACTTTGTGTAATTGATTACTATGTTTATGTTACTTTTAAGATCACTCATTACGTCTTTGACACATGAAAGAGTTGGTTTATTTTCTTAGGTACTTATTTTATTAATATTACAATAAAGAGGAAAAAATACAACTACTACCAGATACACTTGCCAATAAATACTACCATACTTTTTATTCGACAAACGTGTTACCTTCACCCTGAAACTATTGATGAAATTCGTATATTTTCACTGACAGAAAGCTGCATTATTCTGAAGTGCTGAAATAAATCTTCATACGAGTAAAGCCCATGGGTAAAAGCTAGTTAAATGAACAAACTTATGTCGCTGGTAACCCCAGCCTTTACGGTAAGATGGCGTCCCTCAGTGACATTTATAATCAAACTAAAATATCAGTGCGGATTGGTGGTTGTTAACGACTGCTAATGCAGCCGGGACCAACGGCTTAACGTGCCTTCCGAAGCACGGAGGAGCTCGAGATGATAAATTTTTGGTCACCCATCCGATGACCGACCGGCCTTTGCGAAAGTTACTTAACCTCAGCACTCGCAGACCGGGCGCGTTAACCACTGCGCCATCGAGATCTTGAAGAGTTTACAGAAGCGGAATTCAAAATGCGGTATAGAGTCTCAAAGCCCGTGATACTGTATTTGGTGACTCTCATTGGGGAATCCATAGAGCCACTTACGTTACGGAGTAAATCAATAAGTGCCCTACAACAGATCCTATTAACAATAAGTTTCTATGCAACAGGTGCATTTCAAATAACAGTGGCTCACTGGATCTGTATACATAAAACAACAGCTTGCCGAATAATTAAAAAAGTGTCTGCAGCTATTGCCCAGTCAAGACCCCAATTTGTGAAAATGCCTGGAACTGAAGAAGAACGAAATAAGGTTAAAAGTGACTTTTACAAGATTTGCCTATTCCCAAATGTGATCGGGGCAATAGACTGCACTCACATTAAAATACCATCTCCTGATGGACCTCAAGCAGAACTGTACAGAAACAGAAAAGGGTATTTTTCTCTTAATGTCCAAGCAATCTGTGATGCAAATTTAAAAATCATGGATGTGAAATGTTCAAAATGATTTTTAACATAAATTTTGTTGCGAACAAATTACAAAAACACAAATGTTGAAAAAATTTCCACGAGCAGGATTTGAACCTGCACCCTTCTGACATTCCGGGTCGGCGGGCTGGTTAGAACCACGATAGCTCAATTGGAAGAGCACCTGACCCGGAATGTCAGAAGGGTGCAGGTTCAAATCCTGCTCGTGGAAATTTTTTCAACATTTGTGTTTCTGTAATTTGTTTGCAACAAAATTTGCGTTAAAAATCATTTTGAACATTTTATAAAATAGCTTGCTTATTTCTTAACTGATCTTTAATATTTGTAAAAATATTATGATCGGATGTTAATGACGGTAGTTGTTGACATTGAATGGGCGCCTTTGGCTTACAAAGTAAAAAGTGTTGAATAATTTCGGCGGGCTGGTTAGGTTTTTATCATGGATGTGATTTTTAGGTGGCCAGGATCTATCCATGATACCACAATATTAAACGCTTCTCATGTAAGAGCAGATTTCGAATCAGGTATGTATGGTAGTGACTACCTTTTGGGGGATAGTGGGTATCCATGCCGGCACTATTTACTCACTCCCTTTTTGAATCGTTCAACTCCCAGTGAAGAAGCTTTCAATAGAGCACAAATAAGTACAAGAAACACAATAGAGAGATGTTTTGGTGTTCTAAAACGACGTTTTCCATACCTATCTATGGGGCTGAGAGTTAAATTAGAGACAACAAAGAGTATTATAGTGTCCTGCTGCATTCTTCACAATTTAGCCATTGATAACAATGACTACATTGGTGATGAATTTGACGAGGATTGCAATCTCCCAGAAGTTAGCGAGGCCAATATTCAAAATTCTTGTGAATATACATCGGTTCGCACAGTCCTATTGTTGACACATTTTAGGCAGTACCTGTAATACATTAGAATAAAATAACTCCACTCTTTTTATAACCACTCCTTTTGGTAGTTGGGTAATAAATGAAACTGTTTTTCATGATAGGTATTATATACCATAAAAGTTTTATTAAATCTTTTTTTTATAAAACTAAATAACTATTTTCTCAACTAAATTTCTTACGAGATGTAAAAGCAGCTGTTTCAACAATCTAATTTTAAGCAAGTGATTATAATTTAAAGTTTTATTTTAATAAAGTATTTATTACAAATGTTTTTATTATTTAACTGTTACTTTACTGATGGTTATTTTATCTACCAGAACAAAGTACAAAATAAGTATATTTCTAAGTACAAATTAATATAGTAATTGTTATCCTTACTTAAAGAATATTCAAGTTAACACCTAATACAATATCTAGCTAATTATGATCAACAGGTCAGATATCAAGTGAGTGAATTCAATTCCGTCAAACCCCAACCAGGCGTAAACGCCCAGACCCGACCAAGCGACTTAAAACCTAAATGTTGTCTATTTAGAGCCTACTTTTGTATGATGAAGTTTGGCCATAAACGAACTAGAGTAAATTGGCTACACTCTCGAATTTATTCTTTATTCTCTGTGCGTTTTCCAATCAAAAATTCAGCTGTCAAGTTTTGACAATTTGTGTTTCGGCGTCATATCACTCACATCGGAAAAGTTGGAAATACTAATGTAAGTAATGTTTTATATTAGAAACTGTTGTAAACTATCTTGCTGAGTTTATAATGAATCGTTTTAGCTAAAAGTTTGTAATGAATATCGTACCTAACAGTGATTTTCAAACCTTCGGTTTCGGAGTGATTCCCGCGTGATTTTAGGTGGTAAATGCATGTAGTTTGTTAGAAATACAGTAAAATAAATCAAATAAGTATTATGAGTAATTGAAGTAGTTTACACAAAGAAATAACGACATTTATAATATTTTTTCCTGTAATAAAAATACGACCGTTGCTTGTACTAACATTCGAAATGGCGGTAATTTTTTGTCATGCCATTTTGGGCTTTATTTGTATAGAGGTTACGGCCATACTTGCCGGCAGACAATGCGAAACTTCTTTATTAGTAGTAAAAGGATAGTGTCGATAGTTTTTATGATAAAATTTTGTTATTTTCGATAGTAATGGTGATATTTTGTAATGTTTTTAAATTTACTTTTGTATTGAGACAGTTATACAGTGTGGAAATTTAACTCAGGCCCTGGAGGGAAACTACTTTAAATCCTTAAGCTAGCTCATTTTACTTAAAGGAGACATTCCTTTATTTTTAAAAAGAAACAAATCTGCATTAAAAGATTTTTTAAAACTCGCTTGCTTCGCCCGGGACTCGAACCAACTAAAATTTAAAAAAATAAACACTCTTTATTTTATTGTACTAATCGGTAGTATTAATATTCAGGATAAAGTTTCTCTAAAAAATATTTGGTTACTGTTCACTTTTAACAAGTAAAAGACACGTAACAGTTCTGTTATTTCTCCAACACTCAAAGACTTCGTATGAAGTACACGCTTGCTAATTTATCGTTAAGTACCTTGTTGAAATCATCGATAAGAAAATTGTTCAATGGTGGTAATACCTCTATGCACATTTCCTTCTTACATGATCCGAGGCGTTCAGTGGAGAAGTTTAAAAATGGAACGTTTGACTTTGTTTGCAAGGCGGGACAATAATTTTAAAATTCGAACGATTTTTATCAACAGATTTTATTTAAGTAGTGTTGCTTCCCTTACGTAATTAAATTATCTCATAATGGCGTATCAAGAACAATTCAATTTATTAGAAGCTTACTTTGTTTGCAACAAGAGCTACGATTTAGCTCTACAGTGGTATCACGAGAAGTATCCAGACAGAGAACTACCATCTAGAAAGGTTTTGTCTCGAATTGTGAATAATTTACTGACCGTTGGAAGTTTTAAAAAGAAGACTGGACGCCCACAGCAACAAAATTTGGACTATAGCGATGTTGAGTTAAACATTTTGACATACTTCGAGTGTTACCCGAAAGCTTCAAGCAGGGAAGCTGCTCAAGAGATAGGCATCAACCATACTAGTATACTTAAAGTTCTGAAAAAATACAAATACAAATGTTATCGTGATGGGCGATTGGTGCAGAAACTACATCCCGGAGATAGTGACAGGAGATTACAGTTTTGTGAAAATATTCGAACAGAAATAGCCCGCAACCCAAATTTCTTGGACTGTATTGTATGGTCTGACGAAACAAATTTTAGTAATAATGGAATGTATAACAGACATAACAATCATTATTGGTCTCGTCAAAATCCATTCCGTGTCCGTGAAACGAACAACCAGGTCAGATTTTCGTTTAATGTTTGGTGTGGAATCAAAAGTAACATGGTTGTTTTGGTGCACATTTACGAAGGACATCTGAATGCAGCAAAATACATTGAAATATTAGAGCTTTTACAAAATCAATTAAACCTTCTGCCAGAAGAGGAACGAAATAATATCATTTTTCAACAAGATGGTGCACCTGCCCACAACAGCAGAATTGCCAGGGCATACCTTAATGAAAATTTCAATGCCTGGATAGGTACAAACGGTACGATTAGATGGCCTGCAAGAAGTCCAGACCTGACGCCCATGGACTTCTTTTTATGGGGTCATGTAAAAAATGTTGTTTATGAAACTTGCTATGAAACCGTTCAAGAGCTAAGGATTGCGGTAGAAAATGTTATTAGGGGCATACACCACAACACTTTGCTGAAGGCAATTACGAAGGTCACAGACGGAGGACCCAAAAAAAACCAAAATTATTTTATTAAACTTAATTTTAATTGATAGAAATTACAATAAAGTGACTATGGCTAGGTCTGTTCGATGCTAGATACAGAATGATGAAATAATTATATAAAATAAATGTTGCAAGTGGCGTAAAAGCGTTGTCAGCAGAAACGGTCACGTAGGCACCGGTGGTAGCTCGAAAGCGTTGTCAGCGGAAACGATCACGTAGGCACCGGCGACTAGGTCGATGCATGCCTTGCGTATTGCGTGAAGAGGAATGACGTAACACCTCCCCCATCAGATCAGCAATTATTTTGTAGACTTCAGGTGATAAAATATTGCTGAGGGTCTTGCCTGGCTTCTGGGCTTTCCAGGTTCTTCGTATATTTTATCTCCAGGAGATGGGTCGGATGCTGAGTGTATCTTGTTGGCTTTGTAGCTGCGAAAGATGAAGAAGACGACAAGCGCGATTACACCTAGTAGGATGATGGTGTAAATCGGGATGGTTGTATGATATAAGTAGTCCGACGGGGTTTGCTTTAATTGTAGAGCAGGTTGTGTTATAACTTTATGTTGGGCATCGTGTAATCTCCTGAGATCAATCGAGTTAAGATTCACGTGTGCTGTTTCTTTTCGTGGTCTCTCGGTGTCGATAGAAAGTTTGGTAATCTTCAACGGTCTGCCTTCAACTTGATCATTGCTGTTGGTTATAGTGAATTCCGGTGTGAACAGGAAGCAGTTGATTGGCAGTGTAGCGAGATAACTTCCACTGAGCAGATTGTAATCTTCTTTGCCGCATACCGTATGTACCCTCGTAGTGTTAGGAAACGAGATGATATAATGTTTTTCATCCAACTCTTCCATGGCCGTCTTAGATAGAGTGATAGTGATGATGTCACAGGAGTCGTCGAGATGCTGGTCCATGATGAGATGCTGAATACAGTCCGATCCATGTTGAAGCTGGTGATGCATCTTCTCGCAGAGATACCAGTTATTGTACTTCGGGCATTCTGCCTCTATGTACACGTAACCTTTCCTGTTAGTTGCTATTAAAGGATAAGGAGGGATTAGGGCCTGGTTATGTTTATTGGGAGCCATGCATAATCTATATAAATCGAAACTATTCTCTGAAAATATAGGTAATTTAAAAACTATTACAACTTGGTTACCTGAATAATAGTAGCCTGGCCTAATAAGATCATAGTATTCCCTAAGTTCTAAATCAAGGATATGATCCTTACCATAAATTTTTATTAACTTTAAAATCATCTTATCCAAAATCTCAATTCCTATCATCGAATGATGCGGACTGGAAGCATGTATAAAGGCTAACATATTCTCTATCCTAATTATCTCATTTAATACTTCATCTACATTTTCAGTTGTAATACTAAGATGCTGGGCAAACTTAGCATACTTTATAAGGCTAGAATCTCTATAAGCTTGATTGTCCAAGATTAATTGTATAGTATCATTTATTTTAGACTGATTTTCAACTAGCTTAGTGATTATATTAGAATGCTGGACCATCCATTCTTTACTGAGGCTGACATGACTGTTAAATTCCTGAGTGATCTCATCATTGTTATTTTGGAGAATTTTGATTGCATTATCGTATCTTACAGCATCTGAATGATCTAAATTTCCAGTAACGCTCTTAATAAATGAACCCAAACCGTCAATGAGACCTCTCTTTATACGCCTTGGCTTTAATGTATCTAAGTGTTCAGTAACGGTCACTAACTTATTATTAAGATATTCTATTTGAAGCTCGTAAAGCATGTAAGTGTCATTACGTAGCCTAAGTTTATAATCTACTAATTGTTCTTGTAATAACCTAATTTTCTGTTCAATATCGTTAAGATCAATATACTGTAGGAATGCATGATGGTGAGTAATGAGCCTGGTTTCGCCCAAACGAAACGGTAATAATCCAGGGCCTTCAGCAAGGCTCTCAAGTGTTATCTCCTGATTGGTCCCTTGGGACGCTATCAAAGGAGCAGTCAGGACCAGTAGCACCCTGCAACAATTGGGCACTTTTAGGAACTCTTTTAAGGCGATTCTTAGCGACCGGACCACGTTTTCGTGAGGTGTATATATGTATAGGTAGATTGGCGAGAACTGTATCCTGACTATACCTAGGGGCTAGCTTCTGGCGGCTCGCTAGAGGGTTACTAACAAATATACGCTGTTGGGGTTCATAGTCTATCTCTGGATCGCGATTTTTATTTCGATTCTCTATTAAGTTAGTGCGGGTAGCAAGGCTATTCTCGTTGATTGTATCGTAAACTATCTTCATCTGTTCTCTATGATTTTCTATATACTGTTGCATTAAGTGCTTATTTAAATCTATATGAAATGGGTCACGTGGGTCAAAGTGCCCAGTTATGATATCGTAGGGTCTGCACTTGGTGAAGCTATGGACAGAACTATTATACGCTAAAACTGCATAGGGAATCAAGTTATTTACATCTTCGTTTTTGTTAGTTAATTTTAGGATACGGAGATGCTCCAGCAGAGTAGAATGGAATCTTTCTACAATGCCGTTGTCGTTAGGTGAATGCGCTAATGTTCTATGGTGATTTATATTGTGCAATTTAATAAACTCGTTAAACAATTGGTTCGTGAATTCTGTACCGTTATCAGAGACTATAGTTAGAGGTAGCCCGTGGTGCGTGCAAAACTTTAGAAGGGCTTGTAGGATGCTGATTGCTGTGCCATCGCGAATATGGTAAGCTTGAGCGTACTTAGAGAATACGTCAACGAGAGTTAAATATTTTTCGCTTTGTATAGTCAGTAAATCAGTATGTACTATTTCAAAGGGTCTTGTAGCGGGAGGAACGATATTGAGTTGTGGCCTTATAGGATTACGGTCATATTTAGCCTGACCGCAGATGGTACAATCATTGATGAATTTTGTTATTTCATCTTTCATCTTAGGCCAATAATAGCGGTGAGAAAGAGACAGATAACATTCACTTATACCACGATGGTTGGTTTTACCGTCGTGGTAGTGTTTGATTATCTCTTGTTGCCTGAGATATTCCTTCACATTCTCAACCTCGGTCTTAGCTAAAACTAGATTCATTGCCGAGCTCTTAAACTTGTCTTGGATTATGGGGATTATATCATACATAGATAAAGGTGGGTTTATAAGTAACGCGGTCTTAACTTTAGGATTGACGTATTCTTTAATAACGTTAACTATGTCTTCCTCTAAATTAGTTTGCGATACCTGGACTGAGGTTCGTGTGTGTGTATCAAATGGCTTGGATGCTGTGGGACGTTTTTTTATGTCGCCTACCACAGTTATAACAATCTGTCTATGGAATTTATTTAATGGTTCAGCAACTATAGGGACTTCCAAGATGGGGTTTTCAAGACTAGTATGAGCAGTAGCTGTAGATGAATTTGTTACAGATGGTGGACGCTCGGATGGATTAGCTATCATAGAATCGGTCTCCTCATTGTGGATTTCTACGCGCGAGAGAGCATCTGCATTTGTATTCGATTTACCCTTTTTATATATTACACAAAAATCATATTCAGATAATTTAAGCTTCCACCTGGTTAAACGCGAATTGGGTTCTTTCAAGTTCATAACCCACTGAAGTGGTTTATGGTCGGTTAATATCTTAAACTTTCTTCCAAATAGGTACGGCCTAAAATATTTAGCAGCCCAAACGATCGCAAGAAGCTCCTTCTCGATTGTACTATAATTCGTCTCGCTCTCATTAAGAGTACGAGATGCGTAACATACTGGTTTGTCCAATCCTATAGTGCCCTGTGACAGAATAGCGCCTATTGCCACGTTAGAGGCATCAGTTGTTAAGATGAAATCTTTAGTAAAGTCCGGATATTGCAGAATCGGATCATTAGTTAGAAGCTGCTTGCACTTCTCAAAGCACTCTGTGTATTCAGAATTTATTATAACCTTCTTACCCTTTTTGAGGCACTGTGTAAGAGGTTTGGTAATGTGCGCAAAATCTGGTATAAATTTTCTATAGTACCCAACAAGGCCAAGGAACTGCTTTATTTCCTTCTGTGTTCTAGGTATCGGATATTTTTGTATGGCTGAAATTTTGTCAGGGTTAGGCTTAATGCCCTCCCTAGTAATGATATGACCGAGATAAGCAGTTTCTAACTTTAAAAATTCTGACTTGTCCATTTGGACCTTGAAGTTTGATTCTCTGAGTTTTATGAACACCTTCTCAAGATTTATCATGTGTTCTTGGAGTGAGGTGCTGAAGACTATGATGTCATCTAAGTATACCAGGCAGACAACGTTCTGAAGGTCTTTAAGAACGTTGTCCATCACTCTTTGAAAAGTTGATGGTGAATTTTTCAACCCCATTGGCATACGCAAAAATTCGTAATGTCCGTTCTCTACGTTAAAAGCTGTCTTTGGGATATCTACTGGGTTCATCTCAACCTGGTAGAATCCACTAGCAAGGTCTAGAGTTGAGAAATACTGGCAGTTCCCTAACTTATCCAGCACATCATTGATGTTGGGTATAGGGTACTTATCATCATAAGTTTTTTCGTTAACTTTACGAAAATCTACGATTAACCGCCATTTCGTTTTTCCTGAGGCGTCTGCCTTCTTTGGAACTATCCAGATGGGCGAGCTCCAAGCAGATTCCGATGGTCTAATAATACCCTGGCTAAGCATTTTACTAATTTGATCTCTAACTTCATCTCGATGTACATATGGATACCGGTAACTTTTGGTATATACTGGGACCTCGTCAGTAGTTTTAATTTGATGTTTGATCTTATTAGTGAATGTTAAACATTCACCATCGAGATAAAATACATCTGCATATTTCTCACATAAAGTCTCTAAGTTAACGCGCTCTTCGGGGTTAAGATGGTTTGTACGTAATCGCGAAATAACCTCTTGCGCTCGTGAATTAGGCTGTTTAGTACGCGTGCACTCGATATTATAAGACTCTGCTTGAACGGCTCTATCCATACTAAATATTACATCATGTGGGGTAGGGTTAGATATTTCTAAAAATCCGCGGTTATCTTTAACAGTAGTTAGGCACTCTTTAATAACACAATTAGATATAATTTGCTCATCAATAAAGGCGTCGCCGTCATGTAAATTGATTGGTAGCCTAACTAACTTAGTCGTATTAGCAGGTATTACATCTTCATACAAATTAACATTACGTGAATTATACATATGAATATTATTACTAGAGTTACGAGTTATTAGCAATTTATCTTTAAGGTCTATTTTAGCTTCCCATTTTTCTAGCAAATCTAATCCAATTAAGCCGTCGAAAAAATTATGAAATCTATAAACGAATAACTTAGCCGGTTCATGTTCCTGAAATTCCGGAAAGCAAGGGATAGTTATAGAATAATTATCGCGTGTTGTGGCGTGTACATTAGTTACTTCGAAAGGGTCAAAGTTCAGTGGCACGTGGCTATAGAATTTATCTACAGCTTCCGGGCTAAGAAATGATTGATTCGCGCCCGTGTCGATCAAAAGCCTTAACGGTGGTTCAGATATTTGTATATAAGGAAGCTGTCTTTGGCACTGTAAATTTAATTCTATTTTGATCTGTCTAATTTCCCGCGCTTCCGAAAATCCTGATCGCTAGCCCCGCTAGTACATGGTTCGGGATCATCTAATTTATTTACCGGGACGTCGTTACATCCATCATACTCGTTACTTGGCTCGCAGCTCGAATAAGGTTCCACGTTATAAAAATCGTTATTTCCTGCGTAATAATATTCATCCGGATCATCATAATAGTTATAATAATCAGGGTAATAAAAATCATTGTAAGGCGCGATCTCATTCATATTAATTTCCCTACTCTTAAAATAGTTAGAGGGCGGAGGATTACCGTGCCTCCTCCAGTCATGACCGGATAGCTGCCCAAACTGAGGTCTTTCCTTAACGACATAGTGGCTGACGCCACTCATAGGCTTAGGGCCTTGATTATGGGAATCGTTCCTAGGTGGCATTTGGAAACGGTTCTGAAATGCGTTATAATTTGGTGGGGGTGCCCTGAACATCTGTTGCGTACGTGAGGGCATCCCTGGTGGCCTATTATATCCTTGATGAAGAAGCTGGGCATTAGGCTTCCACATTGGCTGCTGTTGCTGCCAGTTAGTCCTAGGTGGCTGTTGTACAGGAAGACTGAACGGTTTGAACGTTGGCATGTTAAATGGGGCCATTGGTAACGGCTTATGTAATAACTGTGGCTTTTTATCAGCAGCTGGTTCAACGCGATTCTGAAGGTACATAACGTTCAATTCTTCTTGTACAAATTCTAGCGCTTTCTCAACACTATCAGGACGCATGCACCGGATGCGAGAGCCCAATGGCTCTTTTAAACCGCGAACAAACGCCTGCATTGTTAGCTTTTTGTACAAAGTACGTTTAGCTTCAATCGTGGTAATAATAGATTCGTGGAGCATAACATATGTCATGATAGTGCTGAACAAATTTACACAACGGTCATAAAATTCCTGAGGCGAACTATTCCCCTGTGTAGCTAGCATAAGGTCATTATACAGAGCGGTCTCATCTCTCTGATCTGAGAAATTATTAACAAGTGCGGTCTTAATGCAATCCCAATTCTCAGAGATGCCGTTAGAGTTGATAATTCGTGCGGCTGGTCCAGTAATCTTATTTAAGATACCGTTTATGAGACAAAGTTTAGCGAATTCGTTACCGGGATTCTGTTCAATGTACTCACTTACGATTTGATCACAAAGGTTAATAAATCTTGGTAAAATATGAGGATTGCCGTCAAAATCTGGCACTAGGCGTAAGGCCTTGAAAATAGCATCTACGTCTGCCATTTTCTTAAAAGGTACGGGGCTCACTGACTTCACCGAATCCTCCACAGACTCAAATGTATTATCTAAATAATTTATATCCCTATTTGCGTCTAAATCTATTCTACGGGCTTCCCTGCTACGCACAGGCCCTCTAGGGGTAGTTTGCCTTGGATAAAAAATGATTGCAAATTAAAATAGGACTTATAGGAATAAAGGAAAGCAACACAGAAACGATTTCAGTGTACTTACATAAGCTGCATTTTGGTACCTCTGGGATCGATGTCTTGATTCTTCCTCCGACCGGGACTTCAGGTTCTTCTTGTGGGATACTCGGACACGCGATCGCTCGCGACGACGGTAGCGATTTCCCGGAATACGGTATTCGATGTGAGAATAACCCTATCCAAACTACCTCGAGACGCCTCGAGTATCCTACCGACTGCGCCAATTACGAAGGTCACAGACGGAGGACCCAAAAAAAACCAAAATTATTTTATTAAACTTAATTTTTATTGATAGAAATTACAATAAAGTGACTATGGCTAGGTCTGTTCGATGCTAGATACAGAATGATGAAATAATTATATAAAATAAATGTTGCAAGTGGCGTAAAAGCGTTGTCAGCAGAAACGGTCACGTAGGCACCGGTGGTAGCTCGAAAGCGTTGTCAGCGGAAACGATCACGTAGGCACCGGCGACTAGGTCGATGCATGCCTTGCGTATTGCGTGAAGAGGAATGACGTAACAAGGCTACAAGAAATGAATTTCAACGGCGACTAATGTTGTGTAGCCGGAACGACGGGGCTCATTTCGAACAATTTATCAGTTAAATAATTTAAGTGTTACAAAATGGATAGTAAAATAAAGTTGATGTTAGATTTAACGATTATTTTTATTTTTAAGACCAAATGTTTGTTAGAGAAACTTTATCCTGAATATTAATACTACCGATTAGTACAATAAAATAAAGAGTGTTTATTTTTTTAAATTTTAGTTGGTTCGAGTCCCGGGCGAAGCAAGCGAGTTTTAAAAAATCTTTTAATGCAGATTTGTTTCTTTTTAAAAATAAAGGAATGTCTCCTTTAAGTAAAATGAGCTAGCTTAAAGATTTAAAGTAGTTTCCCTCCAGGGCCTGAGTTAAATTTCCACACTGTATAAGTATGCTATATTGTATTATTATGTATTATTGTTATATAAGTATGTTGCATATTATTTTATGTTGTTTGTTTGATTTTGAATCATAGATTCTATAATGGCAAATTCATGGAGGCCCAATCAGGAGGAGGCTCCTCGGGGCTTCCTCAGCCTACTATATGATGAGGAGGAGGAGGAGGAGCGCCAGAGCAGTGACGAAGAGGTTAGAATTTATTTAATTATCATTATCATCATATTACCTTTATTGTGTTTGGTTTCTACTGGGGATGTGTTTATTGTGCTAGGATTATGCAATTGTATGGTGCCGATTATTTATTTCATCATCATCATCATCATCATCAATATCATCATATTACCTTTATTGTGTTTGGTTTCTACTGGGGATGTGTTTATTGTGCTAGGATTATGCAATTGTATGGTTTTTGTTTTCAGCGCTGCCATTGAGGAGGTGGAGAAGAAGAATTATATTTTATTTTTTTGTTGGCTGCCGTGGTGGAAAAGAAGAAGAAGAAGAAGAATTTAATTTATTTTTTTATGTTTTGTATGATTTGGTAACGACATACTTTTACTATTGTAAATGTCGTTACTTCTATAAAAGCTGTGGAGTTTCTAGCGCCTTTTCTTCTCCACAGCTAAAAAATAGACGTCCTGAAGAGGTGGTAGGGGGGTAAAAAACATTTGGACTATTAAAAAAAAGTAGATTTATTTTATTTCATTATTATTTTATTATTTTCTAAATCAATATACAATTTTGACTTTCACTTTGACTTTCATTTTATTCTATAATAGGTACCTATAGCCTAAAAATATGTCAGTGTAAATTTATTTCAGTATTATCTTCTATCTATCTATCATCAGCCTATACTATAGGCTGGTGATGATGATGATGATGAAAATAAATAAAATTGAGACTGACATTGTACATTTTATTTATTCATATAAACTAGTACCTTACAAAATTAACAACTATCGATGAAATTACAAAAGGTGAAGGAACATCCCTAGTTGTTTTTATGCTTCGTCGGGTCTCATTTCAAGTGGTGTTTTTGTAAACATCTCGGGGTTTTTTGTCACATTGTTTACACAATTAGACAGCATGGGTCCTTGTTCTTTGTTTTATGTACTACTGCGCGTTTATTTCTTGTAATTGAGGCCACAACATGGTTTGTAAAGTTTGATCATGCAGAAACTATAAACTTTTTCAATAATTACATTTATTTTGATACTTGCCAGAAAGGAATAGAATAAAATAGAATAGAATATTTTATTTGCTAAGAATATGGTTGGTATTACAAGAAGTTGGTCATATTTATATAGTTTCACATATTCTGCCATGTAGACATGCAAAGCTTATAATAAGTACAATTAATTTATTTAAAAATATCAAATTTATATTTATAGAGTGTGTACATAGGTATGTTACTATTATTATAAAAATCATTATTATTCATTAATCCATAGCATTACTAACATAGTTATTATATTTATATACCTAGTTTCATTATTCAAAATTACATTCTAATATATCACATTATAAATTAATACATTAAATAAATTATATTTATGTTAGATTTATTTACTTATCCTTAATAAAATCGGACATAGGAAATATATCAATTAGTAAATTGTCGTTTACAGAATGATAAAATATGATCTGGTTGCAACATAGTCATTATTTTTGTGAACATCGACGTTAGGTAATCGCCATTTTACCAATTACGTCATCGGCACGCCCTGTCATTGGTTTTGTTCGTGGTCTGCAGGGTTAAACGTGTAACAGCCCTGGTATGAGTTTTACCATTCATTATCTTAACTTCTACAGCACGGACCAGGACTGCCTTTTTAAAAATTATTTTGTGGATTTAATTATGTTTTTTTTTAATATAATAATGGGTAAGCACAGTGCCTTGATCTCACCTGATGTTAAGTGATTATAAGGCCAATGGTGGAAGCGCACTTCACCCGGGATCCTCAACTAGTGAGGCACTGGCTATCTTACCTGTAGCTGCCGGAACACAACAATGCTACAAACATTGATGTTATGGCGACATATTTAGATAAGATGGTGGTAGCTAGCCAGGCGGACAAACAAGTCCTACCACCAAAGAAACCGAGTACACAAACTTGTACCCCCCGTTGGGAATCGAACCCGGATGTTCTGTCCCGCGGACCATTACTGATGCTCTTTCGGATGTTGCTCTCTGTGGTCCGCGGACCACCATTTGGGAACCACTGGGTTAGATTCTCGGGCCGGGCAAAGTCATTTTGGGTTTTTCCATCGAGAAATGCTCAGTCAGCACGGAGTTTGGAATTTCTAAATGGCAATATAGGCTCACCTCCTATTACATGGGACGGACCTAGCTGGTGGGTGTGATACACATCTGCCTAACACTTCAGGGTAACAGGTGTGGTGCTATGCTATGGTGTTAACAGGAGCCATATGCATACAGATTTCTTCGGTCCTTAAGTTAGTTTTGGATAGTGGCTTAATATTTTAAGTGACTCTACCATATCATGCAACAGGATAACTGTGTGTCTATTTTCAGGGTATTTGCATGGTTATAAACATGTGAATTTTTTTTTGCAGAAAGTGATTAAGCTGCTCTGATATGGTTGCAAAACAATTTAGAATCATGGGAGGAAGTAGAAAAAAAATAGAGAGAAAGTTTTGTTTTAAGGGGGAGACTGAGTATGAAAGTCTTCACAATTTCATGAAAGAATTGAAGATTCTTGGTGATCAAAGAAGTGATGTGTTAGTAAGTTGTATTAGTTATAAAATCTTATTTGCCACAAACTAGTGTAACACACTTACCTTACAGGTGCAGGGGTAGACTATTTATAGTGACCTTCTGAACAGACCATGAGAACCTTATGAAGCTTAAGATTGTTCGACACTGACAACCGTTACTAAAGTATATTTAAATGAGTTCAGTGGTTTTTCTACTTTATTTCAATGTAAATTTCTTAAAAATGAAACCCGGATCTTAATCAAATGTGTAGCTTAGAACATCTAAGCGACCAGACATAGTCAGTCATTATATTTTATATTACGTGAAGTGTTTTTTTTTTCTGTATTTACACTAGATGGAATTCCATGAAATGAGAAAATATGCATCACATGCATTATATTTCCAGATTTTGATGGTTTTCTTTTTAAATAATTTTATATTTACAGATCAATATTGATTTTGATAAAATATTTCCTTACAAAGGACTTAAGTTTTATTTGAATTGGGAAGACTTTTACAATAAAGTAATTGAGTTGAGACCAACACAAGATGAAGCTATTCAAAATGTTATGAACTCGATAAATCAGTTAGAAGATGACTGTAAGCCACCCTTTATCTATTTCTGTAAATTATTTTAAACTTAAAAATTAATTTTATCTTACTCAATGTGTATACTTAATGCAAGTTTTTGTTTTTGTTTCAGTAAAAATTCCCTTACAAATCTATGTACCAGGACATCTAATACCACCAAAAGGCAGGCTGACAAAAAAAGTTTAAATTCTCTACGCAAGAAGCTATAGACAGCATATTTATCTGTGTTAAGGTAACTTTTATACTTTGAACGTATTTTTGCATTAAATATTTATTTACTGTTAACTATACTGTAACAAATAGAACTTATGAGTGTAAATAGATTATAAGTAAATTTAACAAGTAATTATAGTGATTGGTATAGTTGCCTTATACATTTCATAAATAGCTTAATAATTTCCCAATATAATTACTTAGACTGCTGGTGATATTTTTAATCATTTTCCACATTATGTTTTCCATTTAGAAGTAGTATTTTGTTTGCGCCAATGAAAACTATAGACAGATCTATGATAAAAAATCTAGCTTCAAGTATCACCTAAATAGTTGTCACAGTCTAAGTACGGATCGTGTTTACAATGATACTAATACCCCTAATGAAACTGAAAGCATTGTTCGCGCCAGAAATGCGACGGTATCATTCAAATAAAAGATACGCCGGATACCTCGCCACCCAAAAGTCAGCACATGCCGGTGTACTCTGCGAACCGAACCGCACGTCATCACCAAACTCGGCGCCTTATTGCCCTACTGCAATGCCAAAGGGCATAAACTTATAGCGTGCCCACGGTACAATGCCGAGCCAACATAAGGCCGATGGGACTTTGTACAGGCACACAAACGCTGCGAGCGCTGCCTCGGCCCACATTACGAGAACGAGTGCAAGTCGATAAGGGCATGCAAAGAGTGTGGAAACTCTGACCACCACACATCCCTTCACAGCCTAGACGACCCAGCGCTCTCAGCTCACTCATCAACCCATCTGCTTCCCCCAAATCTGAGGGAGCAGCCGAAGCAGCGTCCGGTACACAGGAGGCAGCATGTGTCCGCCCATGCGATACAGTCCACCTCCGCTCACAACATCAGCCTGCCCAGCTCGCCGAGTAGGCCCCGCGAACGCCGTCAGCAACTATGACTACCTACAATTACGGAACACCCTAGCGAGGAGGAACACTCAGCTCATATACACTCGGCTCATACACATTCGGCTCATACATACTCGGCTCATACACAATCAGCACATACCCACTCAGTGCCCTGTGAATTTTGAACCTGCCATCTAAATATTGACTTTTCGTAGAATTGAGTTTTCGTAGCTCTTCGCAGTGAATCGTGGTGAATATTAGTAATAGCTGCATGAACTTTAGCTTTTAATTCGCCTACTTTCGTGGCTTCTTTTATAAATAACGTCCTTCACACATCCCCATAATCTAACGGTGTTAGATCCGGAGATCTTTGACTCCAGTTTGTACCAATCCACATCTGGAAATGGTATTTTTTTTAGAAAAGAAAGGTTAAATGGATACTTACTTTTTAATCCAATTTTTCAGGCCATGAAATCTTGCAATTTATAAAATTTTAAGACACATTGTTTTTATTTTTAAATAGAGATGTCATTGATACATGAATGTTTATTTTTATTCTGATTTATTTACAATGTCAGTGACAATTTAACCCTAAAACACTAACAACTTCTTGTGCTGACTTGCGGTGTTGAATGAGTTTTTTTTTAAAATAAAACAATGTTTTATTATTTAATTGTTTTTTTTTTCCCCGAAACTGTGACCTTGGTAAGGTGCTCTTCCTTGCCTGAGTTAATTGCACACAAACCTTTTCATTATTTATATTAAAAACACATCTTAACAAGCGTTACAGTTTTAACCAATTTTGAAATTTCAAGGTCAATGTCAAAAATATAACACTTAAATAAAAAATGAATATTATGAGACATGGATGTTATGGGACTTGACTTTTTTGCAACTTGAACGTTTTGAGATTAAGATTTTGCAACTTGGAGGTTTCGAGACTTGGATCTTATGAGATTTGAACTTTTTGCTACCATATGTTATTTTGCAACTTGAACGTTTCGAGACTAAACCTTATTGTTGTGTGCTGATAGTGACGCAGAAAAAATATTAATATTTTGTACTCCTATGTCAAGAAAATTTGTCAAGATTTTTGGAAGTGATGCGTATTTTGGTGACGGCACTTTTAAGAGTGCCCCATCTCCTTTTCAAGAATTGTATACAGTTCATATTCGTCGTCGTTGTTCGTCATATTAGTCGATTAGGCTTCGTGATGCGAAACGCAAAAGACCTTCGAGACCCTCACGCGATTCAATTATTGTTCACTGCTTTGGTGAGGAGCAAACTTGAAACTGCTGCTATAGTCTGGCATCCGCACGAGAATTCATACACGTTGTTATTAGAAAAAATTCAAAAAGCATTTTTATCTTTATATAAAACAAAATTTGGCTTTATCCTTTCTTGTATCCTACCAAGTTTTTGCTGGGTGTGCTGGGCTTCAACTCTCTTGAAACTCGCAGAAATTACACCCTAATGGAGACTGCTTGTCGTATTCTTTGGGGAGAGCTAGACTGTCCTTTTTTGGTGCAAAGGTCTTGCAAGTTGTTTGCTCCAGGCAATTATTGCAGAACCCGTCACCACCGTTTGTTGGCAATCGACAACGCGCGTACCGTAGAGCATCGTAACTCGCCTCTGGTTCGTGCAATGGTGCATCTGAATGCGCTTCTGGCAGTGGCACCACAGTGTGATGTGTTTGCCGGAAGATTGACGGATGTACCTAAGGATTGGACACTTGCTGAGTTTCTTGCCGGTTCTTCTCAGTACAAGATCTCCCGCCCAGAGTAGACTTACGAACCGATGGCATAGTGACATCATAGTAGAATGAAACAAGTAGGCCGACTCGGCCCTCGAGCGAGCGATAATCACCTAAACTTGTAGGGCTGTCGCTTTTAATTAGAATGAGGTAGGTATCTACATATAAAATAAGAACATACTTAGAAATATGAATTGATGGATTCCAGAGAACCCCCGATCTACCTACACGTTGTTTATCAACTGTACAACACAACAAATTACAATAGGTAAGTAGGTACGGTCAACAGCACATCACGGTAAACACTTGCAGTTCGATATTAGTACTTATGCCCACAACATAAGAGCGGTACAAAGTCCAAAGTACCTAATTAGTCCCTTGTTTTCACGGTAGGGTGTGCCGTGTAATCTAATAAATTAAACTTACAAATCCTTATCCTCTCCAATCCACGAAATCTGAAGCAGAACTTAACTCTTTCGGTACCTAGTAAATAACTAACACAAAATAATGTAACTAGGTTAGGCAGGAGGTACTCACCGTTCTTGTTCGGTAGGTAAGGTAAAGAAGGACAATTCTGGATTTGACAAGCTGCTATTTAGACATCCCTAAACACTGCAATATCTCCTGAGTTTTTTTGTAGCCATCGTTGACTTACATTTCACAAATTATATATAACCTACGAGCGGCAGCGGCGCGGCGGGCGCAGCGACGAAACAAGCAGGCGCGCGCGGCATTACGTGGCTCAGTCGCGACTGGCGCAGCATTATTAGCAATAAACTTTGTCAGTGTGTGCGTGCGACGATGCGTACGGACGGGTTGGCTCGGCTGCGCTCACATACAAGCCGCGCTCGGTGCGTATGTATGAAGATGGCCTACTTGTTTCATTCTACTATGGTGACATTCACAAGAGCTACTTGTAGCCTAAACTGAATAAAATGATTTTGAAATTTGAATTTTTTGAATTTTGATTGCTTGGAGTTCTGTGAGCGAGATGATTGAATGGTCTGTCCTTTGTTATATGTTTTTCATTGTTTATTGGTCTATGTTACATATTGTTCAGTGCATTAGTGTATACTGTAATGCTGGCAATGTTTTGTTGATGAATAAATAAATAAATATTGACCTAAACACCACTAGTACCATCACCAACGTGGTACCAAAAATATTTGCTTCATTTCTTTACAAAACATACGCTACATATGTTCAACTGTTTGAGCTCTTAAAAAGTAAATTAAATATCAGCATGATAGAATTCAAAACGGATTATGAGGAAGCAGCTATAAAGGCAGTTAGAACTGTATATCCGCAGACTATCTTCCAATATTTGGAATCCTTACTATAAAAAAATAAAGTGACCAACTGGAAGCAGTACAACGCAAATTCCTACGTACTGCACATTACAAATGTTTTCGCTCTCGCAAATCCTATAGCCACCAATCAGACAAGTTTAAAATAAACACCCTTAAGGTTAGAAGATCTTTATTGGATTATGTATTTCTATATAACTATTGCATAACAATTTTGATGCCACAGACTTAATTAATCAAATACATTATCGCGTACCTAGTAGATCTCAGCAAATAAGGGATGTGCGACCTCATCGTCTTTTTATGCCACACTTTTTCAAATCTAATGCAGGGCAGCGCATCCCTCTTTCGCGTATTGTACAGTCATGCAACGACAATATAAATGATTTGGACATTTTTCTTCTCACCCCTAGTCAATTTAAAAAGCACACCTTACAGGCGCTTGTTGAATAGTTTTATTTAAAGTAGTTTTAAATTTTAAACAAATTCGAATTGTTTATATACAATTCTTTATACAAAGCACAATTTAAATGTCACCAATATAATAGTATTGTGGATTTATTTTATATTTTTTATGCAAGTCTTTGCATGTTGCATTTTAATAATCCTGTCTTAATTGTAGTTGTTGTTTTTCTTTACCTCTGTTGTGGACAATGTCGCTGGTTGCACAATGATTCCATTTGGTTAAACTATGTATGACATATTTGCTATCGTGTAATTGTTTATTGTCCTGAATAAAATAAAATAAAATAAAACTATAATATTCGGGTGTTACTATCATATGAGCAAGGCTGTATGGAAGAAGGCCAAACCACTTGACTGTAATCGAACAAAAGAAAGTAGGCTTATGGTTCGACTGGCAGCGAATTTGCCTTTATTACCCAGTGCTCAAATAGAAAACATGCTGGGAAATAATTTTGGATTTGTCACCTAAATAAGAAAGCACAAAAAAATGCAAAAAATATTTTGAAAATCAATGGTTCAAACAAGAAATGTTGCCAGTAATCAGCGTTTCTAAGTGTCGGTACCGCACGAATAATTCGGTGGAGGGCTGGAACCACCAAATCAATACCCGTATGTATGAATGGAAGAAACTGTCAGGTTGCCATCATCCCCTAGCTAGACCTTTGAAGAGCTAACGTCGATTTCCGCATCGGGAAACCGTGAAGAGTGTAAACAGTTAAACTTAAGTCAATAACGAAACTTTTACCAGTTTGTGTTCTTTATTACTTAATAAACTTCGGAACCTAGTTAAGAAGAAGCAGGAAAGTGATCTGCATCAAATCCGGACCACGTGCACGTGGCTGCTATCCAGCGCTGGAAACCAAAGTTTGGGTGTGCAACATTGCGAGTGAGTACTGCCGAACCTATTCCTCTCGTTTCTTCAGTTTTTCTCCAAAACTTTATATACATATATTGCATTCTTAATTTCGCTATATACAGTCCACCAAGTTCTTTCAATAAACTTAACATTTTTACTTTTAGATTCTTGTTTCGTATTACCAGCCAAAAATAAAAGTTTTTATTTTTATAATTATTTCAACCCACTATAAATGAAAAAGAATCCATCAGATGGCATTTTCAGTTTCACCGGGCTTGTTTGGGGGCGGTGAGAAACTTAAACGGTTCCTCAAGCCGTGTGAAACGAATCACCTTCGGAGGTTTTCTAGAAGGAACTGCATCGCGCACTAGTGCGCGCCCCGTGCCCTACTAGATTCTCCGAAGGGTTCGGATCGGATCGAGGATCGGATCGGATCGGATCGGAAAGTCAGTCGAGCAAAGTCTGCTTATAACAGTGTAGGTTAAAAAAGTTTAATCCCCTGTTGCTTTGTAGTATGCAGAAAATGTTAATGTAATGTTTCTGCCCCCAGTCAGATATGTAGTATCGAATGCCGTCGCCGCACAGTGGGGCAAAATCCCAAAAAGCTGGTCAAAATGCGGGAAGTGTCGAAAATGATTTCAAATTCTCTTCTCGGGGGTTTTTGGGGTCGCTGAATACGAATCTGTTATCAGAATTACAATTTTCAAAATGGCGGACCCAAAATGGCGGACATAATTCAACCAATTTCAAATTCAAAAAATAATTCAGTAAAAAATACCCAATCATATTTCTTAAGGGTTTTTGGGATCGCTGATTACGAATTTGTTATAGGAATGTTAATTTTCAAAAAAGCAGACGCGATATATGGAAGATTCCACAAAAATTTTCAATTTTTTAATATTTTTTAATAGAAAATGTTTTATAATATTTTTAGGCTTAAATGAGTAGAAAATCTCTTGAGCCATGTTTTTATTTATGAACAATTTCTTGAGTAAAAAATTTGCAATAAATCAAATATCTGTTATTTACTTCTAGTAACAAAAATCGTGTATGTCATCTTCAATGTTGGAATCATTCGATTCGGATTCTGATGTTGACCCACTTGTATCCAAATCGGAATCGTTCCTTGTCTCTTGCCTGGTGACTTCAGGTTGTTTTAACAATTCTATAGCTTCTTTATGTAAAAATTTCGCCGGTCTCTGGGGCAATTTTCTGATGCTTGAGAGAAATGGATCTGATGTTACTAAGAGCCTATTGAAAATGTCTCTCATATTCGATTCTCTAGAGCATTTTCTTGAATGATGTAATCTATAGTTCTTAATGTCCTTATTGCGTGACTCTTGGGCCTCTTCAGAAAGTTGTCCGATCGGTAAAAGGGCACATTTTACAATTTCTGCTCCGTGCATCAACACTTTGTGCACAGATGTTGGCATGTAATACCATGGATATAAAGCAACGAATAAACGGGCAGTATTCACACAATAGTCTTTGAATTTTTCGTCGTCTATATCATACCCGCTCGAAATTACCTGCAAAATAACATGAAATCGGTGAATTAAATTTTCATCGACTCCTGTTATTTCAGCAGATATATTAGCATTTTCGAAAAAGCGGCGGGCGGTATTTCCATCGTTTGAGCTGCCATATCCTGGCTTTGGTCGATCAACGATAAGCCCCAGTGTTGTCTTAAATTGAGTCTGTATGTCTTCCTTGCGTATTTTCACAATCTTTTTCACTTCCTCTTCACGAGTTTGCCACTTTTGAGTTGTGAGCTTATACGACAAATGCAAACAGCACTCGAAAAAACGAATCCACGCATGCAATGTAGACATGCCAAATCTTAAATTATCTGTAGTAATGTCCATTTTTATAATTTTGTCGATGTTATTAAAATCTTTAGAGGTGGCTTTGCAAAGGAAGCAGCGTTGTGCAGAAGTGGTACCGGTTACAGCGTTACAGACTTTGCCGTCTATCATCGTAAAAGACATACAATAGGTTACTGAAATTGATTTTTCATTTTCTTCAGTAGTGTATGGTGCAAGACCCGCAATCTGCTGTTCAATGTCGGTAACTTCTTTCAATGTTGATTGTACATCTTCATGTACAAACTGCAATCGTATTGGTCTGCAGAATCGAGGAGATGAAGGTCTAGGATTTTTCCACACAATAGTTCCTTCATTCGTCTCGTGATTGTTGTGGATTAATTGCAAAGGTACCAGAGAAGTATAAAAAATGCTTTCATCAGATTTTCCATCCTCATCAAATTTTTGCTTATAAACACTTTGGCCGCTGCTTCCATCACATCCCCATTTACAGTGAAGTACTAATTTTTGCAAAATTTCAGAATTTAGAGTATCGATGACATCAGCCTGAAGTTGAATAATTCTGTATGTGGTATGATCAAGTAAAGCCTGTAGTTTAATTTGTGCGCACGACTCACTAATATTCATGTACACAACTGACGGATAACAACGATTTCTCGCTTTTTCTACTTCATGGTATGATGGGTATAATTTGCATTTATGTGCTCTAGCTGCATTTCTTGATAGCTGATAAGAGCGCTTTGATTCTCCTTTCTCGATCATCAAAGAAAGTGCTTCATCTGGGGTTAAAGGTGTCTCATTTTTTGACCGAACAGCAGCTATATATTTTGAGGCTCTTGTTGGGCTGGTTAATGTGACATCTTTAAGAACTTGAGCAGCATGTACTTGACCAGAAGTCCTTAAACTCATTTGAGCAGCATACGTCAATTCTTCTGTAGATAAAGTAGAACGTATTTCTTCAGTCTTTCGCCTCTTAGATCTATCGCTGGATGAAGCAAAAGATTTCGAAGATCGTCCAGATGTTCCTTTTTCATCATTCTTCACAATCTTCTCAGATGTTGATGTTGTGCATTCAGTATTGGATAATGTTGAAAAACATACGGTGCCATTCAACCATTCTTTATTATTTTTTAGAAACTTTTCTTGGCCTCTATTTGCTGCTTTCCATCTGGATCGAAAATTTGCAAATAACAGTCCTAATGACTTTTCATCCTCGTCTACTTGTATCACATGTTCGGTTTTCTTGAAAATTGCATCTTTCAAAACTCCAATAACGAATTTCTGTTCGTTTTTTAAACTGTCTTTCACCATGAAAAACACATCTTTTCTTGACAATTCCATGTTTGAAGATTTGGAAGACTCTGTAAAATACCAATAAAAACATGTACAAAATTAAATGACATTATTTTGAAATCATTTTGTACTTAACAAAACTATATACGGTGTTCTGACTCGAAATGTACTAAAATAATTTATTACTACTAAAAATGATTTTATATTTATAAAGAAAACGAATATTTATGATATAAATGCTGCACATGGGATAGCAACCTGCTGTTCAGAAAAAATATGGTTAATTTTCGAAAGATACATTGTTTGGAGAAAAAAATACACATAACAAATATATTTTTATATAATTTTGAGATTTTCGTAAAGCGTACATTTAGAATAATAAATTACTGTATTAAAATTTAAATGATCTATGAATATTAATCAATAAATGAACATACTACAAATGGAATTGATAAATAAATATAAATCTATGTTAATAGACAGAAAATATACCAACGCGCTGTAACGTAATAATCAATGGATTACATTCACACGTCCGTTAATGTCGCGCCACGTATTTCTCCCTAAAAATTAGTCTAACTATTCGTTGAGCACTCCTGAGCAGCCAGTTTTTTAGTATATTATATTTAATACTATACACTATCAGTTTCTTGTCGAAACAAGGTCGAGACTCGCAAAGACATTTTTAAAACTACTTTAGAAAATTGATTTTCGAAAAAAAATGTACAATTTTTTATGTTTACTTGTTGCAAAATTTAGATATTTCAAACATAAAATAAGCAATAACTATGCATAATTATATTTTCTACATTCCTTCAGAAAGTTATTCCATTTTGCAGAATTAAAATTGAGACAGTTTCGTCCGTTTCACAGCACTTTGAAACAGGCAAGAATTTTTCGACGCGTACGCTTGTTTAATGCGTACCGAACGGCGGCTGAATGTCGACTGATGTCGAGGCGACCCTAGAGCAGGTATAAACCTGCCTGGTCCGGAATTTCATCCTAGGACTACTAGTAAACAAGATCTGAACGTATATAGATAAATAAATAAATAAATAAATAATAGATGAATATATACAACTCAAAAATTCGATTTTTGGCCAGCTTTTTGGGATTTTGCCCCACTGTGCGCCGTTGCGACGCACGCTGTTGCGAAAAACATTTCAAGTGGTATACGCCCTTGCGAAAAGCCGTTGTATCGAAAATCGCTAAATCGAATGACGACTCGCAAACACGTTGTCACGAAATCCCTTTTATATGTGCTACGCTAAATCGATAGTTAGGGACGCCCCACACTCGAAACCACACTCCACACTCGACGCTCGAAAGACGCCAGTGTGGGGGGTCCCTTACGGTGTCGAAATCCATTGTTGCGATTCGAGTGCCAATTCAAATCTATCGTATGGGAAATCGACCTTGATTACTAAAAACTACTGTCATATACGGTTGCACCCATAATTATATATTTAAGACAGGCGAACGTGACCAAGTACTTGTTTGCTAAATTGAAGAGATCAAGTTTAATTACTTTGTGTGTTTAACTCTTATCAAATGATGATTCTTAGAAATTGACAACTCCTCAATTAAGGTATTATAAAAATCTCTAATATTAACAAATAAGAAATCAGAGTTGTTTACTCCTTACTAAAGGTTAAAGATCAAATTTTAATTACTTTATTTGTCTAAAGACAAAGGGACATTAAATCTTTAATATCAATAGATAAGAAACCAGAGTGGTTTACACCTTACTATATAAACCCAAATCCCTCATGGATTCATGGGACTTCACATCATACATTCATCTGTGCAATACGCCTCTATTGGTTGTATAAAATACTTATCTCCACATATTGTTAAGTTTAACAGGTTAGCTGTCCCGAAGCAAGTTTCGATCTTCTTTGTACACGTCCTCGTAGTAAATAATGACAGCTAACGCTCATGAAGTTTCGAATTAAGTTACGTCATTCTCTTCAAGTATTTTATGATACTTTATGTGTCCTAGTGATTGAAATTAATTATATCGATAATTGCTAATGTTAGATGAGTATGATAAGAAATTAATTATTTACGTTTAATGATAAAATGTACGTTTATGTTCGTAACACTTTAGACATCTAAAAAATATCTTTTTGAAAACAATCTTCTGTTATTGAATTGCACCATTCAATTAGGTACCCTTTCGGCCACCAGTTTCCAAACAAGAAAAAAATTTAAAGAAATCAAATCTATGACGGTTCCTCACTTGAGAAAGGTCCTACGATTAGGCTAATTTCCTTTGCTGGCTTCGTTATTGTCTGGACGGCTTGTATTGATGGAAAAATTACCGATCTCCTTGGAAAAGGTTATCAAATCTTTTTTAAAAAGTTATCAAAAGTGAACTTAATTAAATTTATTCAATAGTCCGTAGTGTCATCAGTACCATTTGTTTCTTTTGAATTATTATCAGCTCATAAAAATAATGAATAACCGTTCAATAATAATAAAATCGATCTTTTCAAAAAAACCAAAAACACTTTACGAAATTTGCCTGTCGAATATCATGGATCTCATGAAATTCAGCGTGGGCAATTGTTTGGAGGATTATTCAAAGTCAGATCTGGAAAATGTATGTATTTGGTTTAGGTAACTTTGTTCGGTTCTACACTAATTTATTAGAAAAAATCCTCAACGAGGATGCTATTTGTACGAATACGAAACGCAGTCTTGAATATTACATTTTTTAAACGGAACATGTCAATGTCGGCTAGTAAAATTTTAATACCTAAAATAGTACCTACTGTCTGCGCTACTACTTGACACTTGTGTTTGTTTTCAGGCTGATAATATTAAATTACTTTTATACCGGTTGAATTTACCAAGAACCATATTTACAGAATTATTTTTTAGAACAATCCCTGATGAAGCGATTTCGCTCAGGGATGAAGGAATGATTCCTGCAAAAAGGTGCCAAGAATGTGTGAACCATTTTTGTTACCACCTACCTAGTGATATCGTTGAGTGGCGACAATTATATTGCCGCTGTTGTGCAGGAGATTTATTTTTCAAGATGTAGAAATGTAAAGTATGTAATAGGGAAACGATGTAATTTCTTGACAGCCTATCGTAAAACCACTCAACATATTCGTAAAATAGGAAATGAATCGTTCTAAGTACGTACGTACTTGAAAAAGTCCTCTTTCTTTAAAATAAATACTCCTTACTAGTAAAACTTGTTATTAGTATGCATCGAGCCGCTCCTGTCATTGTTTGTTGTCATTCATTTGAAAATGGAGGAGAATATGGATAACGAAGTTCTTTGTAGAATTCTAAAAGAATCCGATACACAGGAAAATTTTGACTTTATAGAAGAGCGTAATTATACTTTACGCGTAGAGCAAGATGATTGTTATGATAGTGAAGTTGAGACAATCCAAAATATTTCAGAATATATAGCATTGTCATCAACAAATGCAACTTCAAGTAGTGGGCCGCGAGTGAATGAAAATGAGGATCAATGGTCTACTCAAATAAAAGATATAACACGAGAAGTGTTTAAAGTATCACCACAACGTAAACAACAAGAATTGTTTAATCGTAGTACTTCGATATTTACTATTTTTCGAAATATTATAAATGACGATGTTATTCAGCTAATGATAACACAGACAAATAATTATGCCAGACACTTAAAGGAAGATCGATCTCATAACACCCATAGTCGCATACATAGATGGACTGATGTTGATGAAACCGTAATTTTGAAATTCATTGGCATTTATTTATTAACAGGTATCATAGTAATGCCGTCATTAGAATCGTATTGGAAAAAGGACTCCCTGTATTATCATCCTCTTTTTCACAATATTGACATGTCGTACAACAGGTTTACAAATATCTTGAGATGTTGGCACTTTTGTGATAATCTTGCGGTCAGAGATCCAAATAATAGACTCTACAAAATTCAACCTCTTGTTGATCTCATTATAGCAAACTTTCGGAAAAACACACCAGATGCTGTTGTTGTGGTTGACGAGTCAATCGTGCCTTTTCAAGGAAGGTTGTTTTTTCGACAATATATATCAACGAAGGCTCATAAATATGGGTTAAAAATTTACAAACTTTGTACATCCGAAGGGTATACATGGAGTTATTTGATTTATTCCGGCGTAAGTGAAAAACTTTTCAATCTTGATGTTTCAGGGAGCATTGTAGTAAAATTAAGCGATGATCTCTTGGATGAAGGTCGTCTTATAATAACTGATAATTTTTACACTAGTATTCCCTTGGCGATGTACATGAAGAGCCGAGGCACAGATTTGTGTGGAACAATAAGGACGAATAGAAAAAGTCTACCTAAAGACGTAATGGCTGCAGAACTCAAACAAGGTGAAATTGCTGCACAACAAAAAGGAAATATTACAGTTTTAAAATGGAAAGACAGACGAAACGTGCATATGTTGTCTACCTGCCATAATCACGATGTGGCAATAACGCCTGGTCGAAATCCAAAACCAAAACCACTCATGACACTGGACTATAATAAGGGCAAAAAGGGAATCGATTTATCTGATCAGCTGGCAAGCTATTATACGCCCATAAGAAAAACAATCATCTGGTATAAAAAAATAGCAGCTGATCTTCTCTGTATTTCGATTATAAATTCCATGCTGATTTACAATGAGTTTCGTGAGGACAGTAACAAACTATCAATTCTTTCTGGTCAAGAACAAATTGTCAAAGAATTATTGCAAATATCTACGTCATCGTCATCACTAATGAAAACAGCAAATCCGTCCACAAGTCATTTTTTGACTACTATGCCACGACAGCGTAATAATAAAATAAAAAGAAAACGTTGCAGTGGATGTTACGCAAAGAAACGCAATGAAAATTTATCATCCAAAGATGCTGGAAAAAAGGCTAAAATGGTATCAACTGAGTGTACAATATGTAACATTTCATATTGTATGCTATGTTTTAAAGAAAAACATACATGAGGGAATATAATCGCAGGTCTACAATCACCATTTCGATTTTGATGATAATAGGCTAGTTTCCTAATTTTTGTTGGCAACCCTAGTTCAAAGGGTCTCACAATAATAGTAACATCGGTGAAAGAATAATTTTGTGTTTGAATAAGGTTAATGTTAATTTTTAAGTGAAATTTATTTTTTGTTTAAGTTCAATAATAAATTGATTGGTAGAATGTGGTTGTAGTATAATTTACTAATGCTACAAATAATATAATTATTAAAAAAAATCATCGATAGATCGATTGCATTATCTACATCATTGGCCCATGAGGCACATGTGCCTCATCGGACAGCTAACCTGTTAAACTGTAAGCCATAACATACTATAACTAAGTAGCTGTAAAAGCAAACGAGCTTTTCAATACCTGACGAAGACCACCTCGAGCTCATACACCAGCATCCAGCCGATATATAACAACATTTTAGTATCAGAAGCGGGAGCTTCTGGACACTTTTGCATCTACGAAAACCAAAAAAACTTCAAGAAACAGAAGGTAGTCTCTAGACTTTTAGTTGAAGAAGAATCCAAAATTCGGGTGGCACGCTCATTGCGACGGTTTTGGCCCTCGAAGGCGACGACGGCAAGAGCATCAGATTCAACGCGACGGTTTAAACCTGGACTCGACGTGCGACGGCGATTGAATTCTGGAGGCCTACTACGAAACGCCGGGTGATTTACTGTCAAAATTCACGTTATCAAAATAGTTACCTTGTGATTGATGAAGTTTTATTTATTTAACGCAATTTTGTGTGTTTTGATTGTTTGTTTTATAGTTAAATGTGATCATAATTGCAGTAAAATGGCAGCACGTATGTGTTTGATAGAATTGGCTCTCTTTGAAGAGCGTTTGGAGCGTCGAAGAGATCGCAGACGCATCCGCGACTCCTTCAGTGTAAATTTAGTGCCCGACGTAGAATTCACATCGAATTCAGGGTGTTGTTCTGTTCAACAGTCAGGCACTTTATGAGGAGTTCTGCCAGGAGATGGTGCCTCTTTTGCCCGCAAAACGTAATCGCCGTGGAATAGACCCCACGACTAAAGTACTTATACTATATTTGTAAAACACTTTTTTTATAAAGACTTTTTCCTTGGATATAATACATTAGACTGTTTTTTATTGTAGATTCTTGTTGCCTTGAACTTTTATGCTCGGGGCAGTTACCAAGGTTCTGTGGGGCAAAATAATGACAGCAGACTATCTCCCGCTGCTTGAGGGAGGTCACAGATGTCATCAATACACCCAGCATTCTACGAAAGTACATAAAATTTCCTCAAAATGCAATAGAGAGAAACGTTATTAAGAGGAAGTGAGTTATAATGATTTTATAAATATTATAACTTTTACTTTTTTCCAGAATTCAAAACATTATTTTCTATGTCTCAGATGGTTTGAAAAAACTTAAAAGCGCGGCTTCTGCTGGAATACCTAGCCTCAAGTATTTTCATATTTTATTTGCATATAATATTTTATTATTTATTTAGCACTACTAACAATTTTTTTCAGATCCTACTATAAATTTAAATGTTCTACCAGTCATCACAGTCGTCAAGCGAAAATGCAGAAATACAAGAGATGCTGGCATAAAGAAGTCTAAACGTGGTAAGAATTTCATTAATTTAATTTAATTGATTATTTTTTATTTTTTAAGATATGCTTTTTGGCTCTGAAATTTAACATCTTTAATTATAATTTTAGATTTATTCGTATAATATAAGGCTTTTAATTTTTATCAGGACCAATCCAACCAGGATTTTTCTCCAATCAACATAGAAAATCTACCATTTCTAGACAAACTGGGTCATCAATATATTAAATTAGATCCAGAAATACATGTACAGTCAATACCAACGATATCACAAGGGTTTGATGTCCCGTTGGATGTAAGCCCAAGTAAGCAATTCGAGGACTATTCCACTTATGTGTGCGCCAATCGCTAATTTAACAATAGCGCCTGCTGATGTCATGTCTAACCAAGACCAAACCACCCAAGGAACTCATCCAATGCCTTATGATGGTAAACTTTTGGATTTTGTTTTTTTTACCGATCTCAGTAGAGATTTGGTTTATAAATACATTCGCCCGGGTAAAAAAGCCGGTGATCCCGTCGTAACGGACTTAAGGTTGTTGCAATACAGTCCGAATGGCATAATATCATACAAAATATGTTTTAGAATAAATATTATTAACGGGATTATTACCATGTTTTTTGTTGAGTTTGAGTAAAACATGTTTTGATGAAGAGTTAAAGCCTTTGCCATTAAGACCTACACCCCTTCATCGCATTAAGCCATTAAACAACCTCCCAAAACTGTACACGAGCCGATTGCCGATAGCGAATCGTAAATACCAAGATTTGCAGGATTTAAAAACCATACTACCCGAAAGGTGCCACGCTTTTTATGACCAGTTATCTCATAATTAAACTTTTTTTAATAATAATAAGCATAATATAATTACTAAAGATACCTTCCTACTGTTTAAAAATAATATAAAAACATTTTGAAAAATTTGTGTACTTATTTATTAATAACTTTCCCACTCTCACCAATTATCTAGCTCAAGTTAAGCTTCTCTTGAAACTTGTTTTTAATAGTTAAACTAGATAACGGATAAATATACGTATTATTATACACAGAAAACACTTAGACCCGAAATCAATTTAGAAAAACAGTTATTTCTAAATTGGTTCGACCGGGTATTGAACCGTGTGAAAAGCGTGCTAACCACTCGACCATCGAGGTCGTCAAATATTTAGTATAAAAATTGTAGCATCATCAGCACAGTAGCTTGCATAGGTAGAACAAGTGCAACAATTAATGTACTTACAAAACAGCCTAAGTCTTTTTTATTTTAGTAAACACCGCACAAGTAATTGGTTAACACAGCCTAAATCATTTAAAACACCGCATCGAATATAAGCAATATGAAAAAGAATTTGAAGAGATCCATTAATTCGGACGATTGATAGGACTTAATAAATGACAACCAATCAAATGTTGAGTCTAATTCCTTTAAATTCATAAAATTAAACAGTTTTTGACTCTCCTGTAAAGTTGCAAGATATGACTTGAGCGGTGTTGTTTGCTCACCGACGAATATTAATGTAATGTATGAAATAAAAGTAATTTTTTAAAAATGTTTTTTCAGATATGCAATAGCGACTGTGAGATCCTTAATGTGGATGCATCATATGGTAAAGTGACCCACGTTTCGTTCAAATGGTCACAGAGCGAAATTAAGGGTCATCTGCAGTGCTATTCTGAAAAGTTTAATTGCAAAATCACTTCTGAATCCGCGGTGAGATTATAGTTTAGCATTCCTAAAATGAGTGAGTTCGACACTAGCGCCACCGAGTGATAACAGAAGCGAGAAAAATTAAGCAGCGTGAGTATTTTGACGTTTTTCATATACAATTGGTATTCTGAAACCAAATTCGCCCGCCATATCGAAAGTCATCTCGCATCATAAACACGAACTCACCTGTCAAATCAAAAGTTACTATTTCTTAGGTGAAAATAAAGCCGTACGAAGAGATTAGTGGATTTCTTGAAGAAATAAATAAATTCAAATTGTTTATTGAAACTGTAAGATGCTAAATTATAATACTTAGCTATCTAAACAATGTTCATGTACCTAATCCGTCCTGCGAAATTCTGTGTTTTCTTGTTTTTGCAGATGGCTCGTTCTTTTTTGTTGTTGAGCTTGCTGAAAGAAGCTGATAACGTAGACGACATAGCAAGCCGTCGCCAATCCCAGAGAATTAGAAATCTCCATTTAATGAGCCGTGATTATGAATATGTGCATATATACAGATTAACAGACCATCTAATTAAAAATCTAGAAGAGGAGCTTAGTCCTTTATTACCTAAAAGCGTGTGCGTTACCCCAACAAGAAAGTATCTCCTAGAGTTATATGAGTAGAACGTATAGTTGGTGCCTTATCTGCTGTAAATGTGCCCCCACATAAAAAATGTGTGCCCCCTGTCGTTTCGAAAAAAAATCGAAAAAACGATTCTTGCTGGGGTAACGTTTTTCTAGCAGGAAAATTCTAAACGAATGATCGGAGAGAGAAAAACTGTGCATGGCCAGATAGCTTATATGTGTGCCAAAATGTGCCCCCAAAAATAAAATCTGTGCCCCTTCAGATTTTCGAGATATTGCATTTCCTGCTGGAGTAACGTTTTGATGAATAGTATATCTCTAAAACCATTGCATGTGCCCCTGTAGAATAAACATACGCGAGTAGCTCTTAATGTGTGCCCCTTTGTGCCCCAATTAGATTTTAGAAAATATTTATAGTTTTCAAGTTATCGCGGTTTTATGAAAACCCGAAAAAACATCGCAGCGCCTAAATGAGACAAGGCATAACTTCGCTGAAAACTGTATTCGGTCTTTCTTGACGCTAATAATAACCATACAAAGTTTCAAAAATGTTCATGCATGCGTTTTTGAATAATCTTGCTAAATGTAAAAACGATGGTGTCATAACTTTGACGGCAAAATACAAGGAACTGGCACAATCCCAGATGTGTAGGTGTAAACCAAAATCTTGTGCCTTTAGTCAAAAATATATGGTGAAAATATTGAGCTTCAAATGTTACGCATTAAGTAAATATAAACAAAAAACCAAAATATGTAAACAACGGCTGGTTATCCGACCAAATCTGAATGACTACTAAAAAGCGACGGATTCATACTTAACGAGGACCTTCTTTATTGGACGTATTATACCTAAGCTGTTGTCCTTACAGTCGCGTTCAAAAGTTTTGAGGGCTAATTAAAAAATATATTAAATGCACCTTGTGACTATATAAATGAAACAGCTTGTTGATGTGGAAATTATTATTTTTATTCCCTTAATTTTAATTCTTAAAGTAATTATTGCATCAAATCACAGATCAAATTTCCTACCTATAAATATTATAAATTATTTGCACGTTGTGTAGTCATTATTATTTAAATCACAGATCAGTTTTTCATAGCCTAACATAATTATAATTAGTAAACATCACAAAAAATCACAAATCAATATTAAGTATAAGAATAATATTGTGTAAAAAAATATTAAATTTGAAATTACAGATAAATAATATTCTTACGAGTAACTTGCATATACATACAACATTATCACATGACTGTGGAATGACACTTAGATATCTAAAACGCCATCAAATCAAAATTATGTGACAATACATAATCAGCATTAATATAATCGTTGGTTAATAATTATAAATCCCTCATAGGTACGTAATACGACATACAAAATGGAAACACGTTGTTGCATCACAGATCATTGTGCGGTTGACTATAGGTATACACTAAATACAACTCTCAAAACTGTAGGTACCAACATTTATTTGGTTAAGGTGAATGCTCCAACCAACCCGCGTAATTCAAATTTTCTTACGTTTTTTGCAATTTGCACACCAGTGCTATGAGTGCTAGGTTGTATGTTGATTAAAATATTATTAAGAAGTATAATCATCAATATGAACTTGGAGGGTTGCTCCAAGTTCATAAATGTGTAGGAATGACTTTTTCTGTTTTTCTTGGTTCCTACACCTTTATGAACTTTGAAGGTTGTATTGATGATTTTGATGATTATAATTCTGTAACTACATGCGTCTTACAGCCGCGAATAATATTTTAATCATCATACAACCTAGCACTGGCTTGCAAATTGCAAAAAAACGTAAGAGAATTTTATTTCGCGGGCTACCCTGGAGCATTTATCTGACCCTGTACAATTTTGTCTATTCTACTATGTAGACTATTACATGTGGCATAATATTATATTTCCCAGGTCGTTGGATTTTACTATATAAGTCATCATAGCATTCAAATAAATTACTATTTTTTCTGTAGCAGTGAGCCCTGTAATGTCCAACACTTTTGGGTTTCGAAGTGGGTTCATATTCTATTACAGACAGAATTGTGTACTCCTTATTATTTACTTCAATGTTACGAGGCAGATCATCCAAGTTAGCGCACACGTCATGAAGTTCATAAATGATAATATCTTTAACATTGTATATGAATGATATATTTCCAGCGCAACAAATATGACACTCTGGAGTAAATTCTGTTCTTAAACATGATTCGCAAGCTTCTTGTAGGTGGTTGATACCTTTAGTATTTATTATATCCAAGTTCAACGGCAAATACTTGCAATTGTACAATTTGTTTTCATCTGCATGACTTGTGCACATACTATTAGAGCAAACTCTTTGTCTTATAGCGGAAACGAATAAGCTACTTGTACATATTTCATCTAATATTTTGGTCGTATTACATAAACAGTCAACTACGTATTGGGTTTTTGATTGTTTAAAAAGTTGAAGGAGCAATTTCGCTCTCAGGTCATATAATTTTTTACCACAATTCTTGGCATTCGATAATTCTTTAATTAATGATAAGAAATCATGAAATTCTCCTTTATTAATCTGTGCATCTACAGAGTCTCTAAATTTTTGTCTATCTTTGTAAGCTATCGCAAACGTTTGTGAAACAGAATCGAAAGCACATGTGTTTGTTATTATAGTCCTGTTCTCAGCGGTTTTAGAATTTGCCACGTTGCCGTTTTGTAAAATATAAATTGGTTTGGGTTTTAAACTTCTGGGTGTGGATACGGCTAGCCCTCTCCAATTTTCAATTTTTATCGGGTTATCTTGAAAAACTGACTGTGCCTCAAAATCATTATTTTCGCACTTCAAGAGGTTAGGTTTTGGTCTTTTTGTCCTTTGTGTTCGCACAGTTTGTTGAGCTCGTTTACTTGAATCTATTCTGTGCAAAACGTCACTGGAACTAAGTTTTACAGCTCCATTTATAAAACCATGGTGCTGTACTAAAAACTCGTCTAATCGCACGCGTTGGTTTTTCGTATCAAAGTATATAGTTTTTAAATCTTTGAAATGATTTTCAACATTAGAGCTTGATGCATAGTGTTTGGCATTTTTGAAATGTTTGTTCATAACGCAACCCCACAGTGGAATTTTTTTCAGAAGTCGTTTTAATGTACTGTTCAATTCCGGTAAGAAATATTCATTTTTGTTATCTGATGGTTCAACTAACTGCAGATACAATTTTTCGGTTTGTATTAAGTCATCATAAAAGTTTATTAAAGGTAAAGAAACATCTTTGTCATTTTCGTTGTGAAGTATTTCGATTTTTGGTTGTATGTCATTTTCAGTATGAATATCTTCTAAATTTTCGTGATTCGTGTGATTTATAATTTGGACCTTTAGGTTTTCAAAAGCTTTATTGCATTTGGGCTGCAAATCATTCAAGTCCGTACTCCTGAACTCATGGAGCGATAACGTGATTATGTCTCTTAAAACTGTTTTAAGTTCTTCATAGCACCGGATCTGCTGAATATGTTTCAAGCAGCGAACGTAAAATAACTTAACTTTTTCGGAAGTTTTATCAAAACAGGATTGTTTATAAAGATTTTTAATAAAATGGGATTTATCCATGCGAACATAACAGAGAGGTATTGCTGCGGTATTTCCTTCAAGCACATCAAAACACTGTTTTAAATAATCATTGAATTCAATTTTTAAAAATACTTTAGTAATTGCTCCTAACAGGGCAGAACTGTCGTCACTAATTATTTCATCTGGCAAAACTTTTCCGATTTGCCACGTATTTAACCATGTGGTTATCGTCTCCATTGTATGGGATTCGGAGGCCATGTAGCACATTGGTACACTGGTATCCAGAGTGTAGGCAACCACTGCATATAAAAATAAATGTTTAGGAGTGCGATATTTTAATAAATCATTAGAAGGTGGTGGCTCAATTGGCTGAAATAAGGAGCCAGTAGCATCAATAGAAAGTATTTTCGACCTATTTTTTAAAGTTTCATTGTAATATTGGTTTTGTTCATTCGTCCAAAAATATGTGAAGAAGGGAACAAGACTGATTTTACGGATAAAATTATCGTAAGGAATGCAGTGCGCCATAGCATACAAAGATAGTATTGTATTTTTGTCAAACTGTAGCGCACTTCTGGCTTCATGACGCATTTTTCTTAAATTGGGTAATTTAGGGAAAGTTGTTGGCTTTTTTGGATTATCTATAGTCATTACCTCGTTTGCCATCGTGTGTTGAACTTTTAAAGCTTTTTCGTATATTAACTTTTCTTTGATTCGGTTTACTCTATCAGAAGTAAGTCTGTTTTTAATTAGTGGGTCATGAGGATAATTTTTGTTGTAATTATTTAATTTACAAGTAACCTTTACGTAAGTTTTAGATGGGGGGGAGATATTCAATGACAGTAGCGCGTCACATTGGGTACACCTGCCAGTACATTTGATTTCATTAAAGTTAAGATCAGCAGGTACATAACTATTACTGAAAGCAAATGTACACTCTATATTAGTTCTAAAAAAGATTTGGTCTTGAATTTCGTTAGTCCACTTTTTTGGTAGGAGACGGTAAATTGAATTTTGGGGTACGATGTTCGAATATTCTGCAAGGCTCATTTGAAATGTTATAATGTCGGAGTCAGTATCTTTTTTTCTTCAAATAGGTTTATACAATCATCGAAATCAAAAAAATATGTTTTATTTCTTCTAATACATATTTGTATGGCTTTAATGGCCATATTGTGGTTAAATTTTTCACGCAATTCCTGCTGTATGCAAATATAAACATTATTGCTTTTAGGAGGAATTGCTGCTTGGAATTTGTCTTTATATTTACTAATCACTCTCTTTAAATATTCTTTAGAAAAATTTCCTTTTCGAGTTGACATTATTGTATAGTAAAATTGTCAAAATTGTACGTATGTGAATGAAAGAACGGGTGTGTTAAAAAAAAAAAAAGAAGAAAATAAAAGTAACTTAAAAATAACTCTTGAGAGACTTGTGAAGCGGCTTACATTTCTCTACCGTATCTTTTTTGGGGCAGACTACCCGCCCGTTGGTGGGACGACATTGTGAAGGAGGGCCTGTATCATATTGGGTGAGGTTGGTGCAGGACCGTAGTATGCTGAGAAGAGGCATATACCATATGAACTTTCTTGAAGGTGGGTATTACACTGAAAAATAATGGAAATATTTCTATTTGACTTTTTTTTCTTCAGACAATTTAATTCGGCAGTATATATTTCTTGAAGGAACCACGAGCAAAAAAATACTCGTACCTACTAAGGGACCAGGACCACGGGCAATAAACGAGAAACTTGATTTATGTAGGTACGTCTCAGGTCTGAGATGTACGTTCAGCCTTCAGCGTTTAAAATGACGACATAGGTTTTGTACTTGGCCCAAACCAAGTATTGTAATTGGCCCAAAACTCCTGAATCTATTTACCCATTTCCTGACTCTACACTATTTTTATAGGTTGTAAGTTTGTGTATATCCAAAGACTAATAAATTCTCTATGTGTATATCCGTGGATATAAGATGTTGTGCTCAATTTTTTCCAGAAGTACTCCAGCAATTAAGTTTATAATACAGTTCTGATAAAATTTAACCCTGAATAACATACATTTAGCCTGATCGGTCCGCCAGAACTTTTTGAAATATATATATTCTATAGATCAACAAAATTATTACTTACATCATCTAGATAAACAATGGGAACCCCTCCCTGCTTGGTTTATATTATTGTTGTTATGGCTGCCATAGAACATTCTGTAAAAATCAAATCAATTATTTAGTTATTTCGGCTAAAAAGATACAGCCCTGTGACTGTGACATGTTGAGTGTTGACGGATTGTGGTCGAGTCTTAGTTTTGGAGACATGAATTCTTGTCATGAATTATTTTTTTACATAGTAACTAGAAGTTATTAAGGGATTATATGTCATCAACCTACCACAAGAAGAGAATTAAATACGTATTATACAAAAAAGTAAACAAATTACTGAATCGCTTTTGACGAAATTTCTATTGGACCAATCGGAAAGTATGTATATCCTTTCAGATGAAAACAAAACAAACATGATTTAGAACATATTAGTTAAAAAATAAATAAATAGGTACAGTAATGAAAAAAAAATCCCAAGTGCTTGATAAGGTACAAGTATTTTTAAATAAGTCAAAACAATGCCATTAAATACTTACCACTGCAGATCGTGCCATAAAATTCACCACCCCTACAACCACATAATTGTTATAAAATGCTTATACGCCACTTTCAACCAACTTAAAAAAACGTAAACAAACAGTATCAGTGCAACTGCATGACTCAACGTAACAGTGTCCTTGGCGTCATAACATAACTGCAACTGTTTACCAATACCAAGTAATAATCCAAACGCACTTCCTAGTCAATAAACACTTTGTATCCATTATTCATAATAGAGCGACGTTACACGTAACTGTCTCTGTCACACTAACACCGTACGCGTACTAGCTGTCTCACTTTCTCTAAGCTACACAAAGCGATTCCTTGCGTGACGACGTCAGCGGACGCCGCGGGGCCAGAGATGTATGTAGCGGTGTGGGGAGGCGAAAAAAGGGAATCTTCTGGTAAATGCTCCAACCAGCCTGCGAAATTCGAATTTTCCTACGTTTTTTTGCAATTTGCAGGCCAGTGCTTGGTTGTATGCTTAGATTAATAACGCCTAGATAGATAGACGTCATACAAACGCATCGCCTAAAGTGATGCAAAAAGCAGATTAATGTAGGCGTGAGCATTACGTGCTTACGGTCGCCTACACGCACACAAACAAAACTTTAATGTGTACAGTGAACGAGCAATTTCCCCGAAAGTGGGGAAATGTTATACTTCCGTGAAATAATAGTATAAGTAGTACAGTAGTTCATGATAATGTCGTTAAAAGATAAGTAAGAAAATAAATGTCTAACATCTTATATACTTTTTGTTGATAATTTAGTTTAATACGATAATGTTTATATGACATTAATCAATAATAATCAAAAGGACCTCGAAAACAAATATTTAGCTTTTCTCTTTACTAAAATTTGTAATAAAAATCAGGAGTGGTGGTAGTTCAATAATCGGAGTCACGCGCCTCATATCCGTCGTTGGGAGTTTGAATCCATGAAAGGAACGAACTGCTAGGAGGATGATATATAAAAGTCATAATATGTCACGACGAGGTCCTTTTTTATTATATTATTTACCTACGCAATAAAAACACTTTGCGTTTTACAAATAAACAAAAAATAAGCTTCGAATAGTTATTCCGTGTTTTGTCTCTTTTACTCTAATTTTAAATGACGTTTGCATGACGGGAACAAAACACGGAATAACTATTCGGACCTTATCTTTGCTTATTTGTAAGGAACTTTAGGTATGACTAATAAATGAAAATAAATATAATTTGAAAAAAACTATTTATTTTAAACCAATGGGGTAAGTATTCAAAGATCGATATAGATGGCATCATCGCCGACCGTTCTCAACATTCGCCATTTTGTGAATTTGTTGTTTTTCGCTCTAAAGTTATTTGCTAAAAAATCACTTATCATGTATTCGACGTGGAGTGTAACCCAATTAACAAAGGCTAATAAAGAGGTGTCGACGAGCGGAAAGAAAACAGCTTTAATTGAACGGTAAACAAATTATCGGCATTTTAATTTTATGCTGGTTATGTTTCGTTGATTTAAAATACTACAATACAAGTAATTTCATGTGTACTAAGAAGAAAAACTACTTAGAAATAAAAGTATTTCCAAGATCTGGGATTCAATAAAAATAAATAAACAACATTTTGGTGAAAATGAACAAACCACTTTTAGTGTTGTCTTGTCGGCAACTTTAGTAAAATTCCGATCACTGCTCATCATTATACCATTACACTAAATAGGGAAAGATATTATCTTACTTAAGGGCAACACTTAAAATATATTATGGTTTCAATAAATATTTTCAATAAGATTTAATTTTATAACTAACATACACCAATGAAAAATGGGAAAATAATTTCTTCTTACTAGTAACACTTTCATAAAATCGCGGCTTGTAATTTTATTTTTAAAAGTAGTAAATATTTAGCTCAATACAAGTCAATTTGTAATACTTACGTATGAAATGTTATGTTAAAAGCTTTTTTGTCCTTATGCGATGCGTTGTGACACCCATTAATTGCAGAAACCGTCATAATGTAATTAATTGTCGGAGATGTTTGCACTAGCGCTTGATCTTGACAACTGACGTGACGTTCGGGCGGACTGAGCCATAATGGCTTGGTTTGAATTGCTTCACTTTTCTTGCGTCTACTCGGTTTCTATGCGTTATTATTATTCTAAGGTTGTATGTTGATTAAAATATTATTCGCGGCTGTAAGACATATGTAGATACAAAATTATAATCATCAATATCATCAATACAATGCTCTAAGTTCATAAAGATGTAGGAATGAGTTTTCCTGTTTTTTCTTTTTTCCTACGCCTTTATTTAGTACGAAAATATTTAGTGTCAGTTTATTTGTTGTCACGAAACGTCGCTGCAATTTGTACAAAAAAAATACGTGTGAATAACAGTGCATTTCCAAATAAAGAAGCGAGTATTATTTTCATAGCATTAGCCTATTAATACAATTCATGTATGTATCGTCTTTATCTGTATATTACAAGTTATTCTGATATTGTGGCTAATTGAGGTTGTTTCTCACGAAAATGCTACACATATGAGTCACATTTCGTCACTCATATGACGTAACTCACATCTACGTGTAAAGTTAAAACATGTTTACACTGCGGCTGAAAATTTTAACAAATTATATGCCGGCGGCGTCCGGTGTTATCTCCATACAAAACGTTTCACTAATAAATAAATCCGACATTTACGGAAAATAGATATAAAAGAGTTTTAGTGTAATTTTTTAAAATAATAATTTGGAGGTTTCGAATAAATGCTAAATTTGATCATTAAACCTGCATTTTAGCTCCCTGCCGGACCCTGCTCAATTTGAGCAGTAGGACATAGTTTTAACTCTGCTTTACAATAAATGTGACTTACATTAGTATAAAAATACAGGTATGTCACAAAACAGTTTGGTCACGATTTTGAGCATGTTAGTCACATGTACATTTTATTTGAAAATGGCTCTTATAAATGTACTTAATCATGTGTAAGGTCATAGAAACAGCTATTAAAATATAATCCAATAACAACTTTATTTTATTAGTTATTACTTTTCTACTTCAGTGTACTCAGGCACAACACGTGTGAACCGGTTAGTGAGTAAAGTAAAGAAGGTCATCGATATGTATGAATCCGTCGCTTTTTAGTAGTCATTCAGATTTGGTCGGATAACCAGCCGTTGTTTACATATTTTGGTTTTTTGTTTATATTTACTTAATGCGTAACATTTGAAGCTCAATATTTTCACCATATATTTTTGACTAAAGGCACAAGATTTTGGTTTACACCTACACATCTGGGATTGTGCCAGTTCCTTGTATTTTGCCGTCAAAGTTATGACACCATCGTTTTTACATTTAGCAAGATTATTCAAAAACGCATGCATGAACATTTTTGAAACTTTGTATGGTTATTATTAGCGTCAAGAAAGACCGAATACAGTTTTCAGCGAAGTTATGCCTTGTCTCATTTAGGCGCTGCGATGTTTTTTCGGGTTTTCATAAAACCGCGATAACTTGAAAACTATAAATATTTTCTAAAATCTAATTGGGGCACAAAGGGGCACACATTAAGAGCTACTCGCGTATGTTTATTCTACAGGGGCACATGCAATGGTTTTAGAGATATACTATTCATCAAAACGTTACTCCAGCAGGAAATGCAATATCTCGAAAATCTGAAGGGGCACAGATTTTATTTTTGGGGGCACATTTTGGCACACATATAAGCTATCTGGCCATGCACAGTTTTTCTCTCTCCGATCATTCGTTTAGAATTTTCCTGCTAGAAAAACGTTACCCCAGCAAGAATCGTTTTTTCGATTTTTTTTCGAAACGACAGGGGGCACACATTTTTTATGTGGGGGCACATTTACAGCAGATAAGGCACCAACTATACGTTCTACTCATATAACTCTAGGAGATACTTTCTTGTTGGGGTAACGCACACCCTAAAAGCACACAACGAAGGAGAAGTCTGACCCATAGAATTAAGGTAAACTAGGGAATTTACTTCTAAGTTATTTAAGCATTAGTATGATGTACGTACATACGGCTACACATCAACTGAAAAACTCAAATTTCTTCAATAGTTTTTGATTCTTTTTTCAAAGGCAGGGTTCATTATTAGCATATTACATTATTAGATTATAAATAAGTCAATGATCAACTTGAATTTTTTTCAGCTGCTCTCTACTTTGTCTTTTTTGGCCAATGGAAGCTATCAAAAGGTTTTAGGTAAAAATGTAAATACTTTTTTGTCACAAACCTCAACATCACGCAGCTTACATCAAATAATTAATGCCCTAAACCACCCTACAATTGTCAAAAAGTATATTAGATTTCCACAAAATGTAGCAGAAAGACAGACATTAAAAGAACGGTATGTTTTAAATGTGTTATTTGATAAGTAATCATTCAATAAAATCATGAGTCATATTATATAATAATCAGTAGGTGCCCTAACAGTAGTGACATATTATCAGTTTAATACATAAGAGGTGGGCCTGCCCACTGATGAGAATGTATGTGTTGTTGGTCTAATCTGGGTGAACTTCACATGCCCCTAATTCTTATATAGGTCATACTCAGACCAAAGTCTGAGAGGTCATACAGATTTCTTTAGGTACAGTGTTTTACTTCACCATTGAGCCAGTGGAGATATATCTAGGTATATTTTCTTACATAAACTATATTTTTTTTAGGTTTTATGAAAAATTTAACATTCCGGGTGTGATAGGATGTATAGATGGCACAATGGTATCTATGATAAGACCAAAAGAAAATGAAGAAAGATATTTCTGTCGCAAGGGTTATCATGCAAGAAATGTTCAATTGGTAAGTTCAGTCTTAAACCAAATTTATTACAAAATTTTATTTATCTACTAATATTATTGTACTCTTCGTCTTTAACAAATTGACTTTGATTGCAGATAACTGATGCTGATTTAAACATATTACACGTAGATTCGTCATATGGTGGAGCATCTCATGATAGTTTTGTATTTAATAATTCCCAAATTAAAAACCATTTAGAAGAAATATGTAACTCTGGCGAAGTAGTGTATTTATTAGGTAAATTTATTGTATGTTATCACTAAGATTTATGAATAAATCCATCCATATTATATTAGACAAAAACAAGTAATTTATTCAGTATTAGTTTGTTTTCTTATTTTTGTTTGTTTTGTTTTTTTATTTCTAGTTTTTCTTCCATTTCAGGAGATTCTGGATATGCACAACGTCCATATTTGATGACTCCCATTGTCAATGCCCAAGAAAATTCACCTGAGGCATATTATACAAAACTTCATGCCACTGCCCGTAATAGTGTTGAAAGGGCTATTGGTGTACTAAAGGGCCGCTTTCGATGTCTTTTGGTGCACCGAGTGCTACACTACCATCCTGACATGGTCGCCAAAATAGTAGTAGCATGTTGTGTATTACATAACATATGTAACCGTGCAGGAGTACCAGCACCTGTGCTATCCATAGAAGACATTCAGAATGAGGCAAGAATCCTGCCAAGAATTCAGCATGAGAGCAATGAAATGGGACAAACTGAATTGGATATGGGAAGAATTGCTCGAACAGAATTAGTGAATAGATTATGGCGGTCAATACATTTACAATAATTTTTAAAACTTCCTTTACTAATGTTTTTTATTGTTACTTTACTCACTATTGTTTTAATTGTTACTTTACTCAAAATTATCAATTGATTTTCATGTCCACGTCACTTTGAGAGCTAATCTTTAGTGAAAAGTTGGTGTATTGATTGGGGTATACTTACAGCACCAATTTGAATAAATAATTTAGACTATTTTTACTACTTACCTACTCAAGTATTTTCCAAACTCAAAAATAACTAAATCTAAACGTACGGAAATAGAACCCTAATTACGTATGTTTAGATTTAGCCGTTACTGCCACTTTAATCCACCAGTTTTATCACACAAAAATTAAGTTACTCTTTGATAGAATATCGCGTCAATCGCATTTTACCTTTTATTTTTAGATTTAGATTTAACCATTAGATTATTAAATATGTGATTTTGCATTCACAATGCTATACTTAGCAAGACTTTGATTTAAGTATATGTAATGTTTAGCTTATTTTGAATAAATAAAGGTACTTAAAATTATTTCTTGAAATAAAACTGATCAACTCTGTAATTAACGTTTAATTGCTTCAGCAACAGCCTTCAACCCTTCACCCATCGCTTTAACAGCCTCCACCAGTAAATTATCCCTTTCACAATTACGTTCAATAAGGGCAACCATCTGCCTGTCCATTTCCAAACGCTGCTGCTCCAGTCGCAAAAACTTCTCAGCTATGCCCATCAAATTTGCACGTCGCTGAGATGGTGGTGACGCTTGGACGTTCTTCCTTGTCGCCTGCAAAATCCTGCGACGCCTTCGTCTTGGAGCTGAACATAAAAATAAACAATTACAAAATTTGTAAATATGTTTATAATATTTTAAAATTCCGTAATACCTACTTGAAACAGCAGATGAGCAAGGTCTTGTAGTAACAGGCTTGGGCAGATGCTGTTGCTGCAGCTGCTGCACAGAGTTGTCGGTTGTGAGATGGCAAATTGGGGGAAATTGTGATATGTTACCCTGCAAAATTAAAAAATAGTTATAAAAAGAAAAAATGAGCAAAATAGGTAAGTACTGAGGTGGGAAACTTCTTACAGTTGCAAGGCATTCGTTAGGACTGGTGTTTGTAGCTTCCATATCTGGTTCCAATTCCACTAGACTGTCCTAAAAATTAATTTGTTGCTGCATTATTGTTATTACACAATACATTTATTTTATTATTTTGCATGTAATAAAATAATAAAGGTGATAGTTTCATTACCATTAATTGTGATTGGCCCCTATGACCCAAACTTAAATCAACATCAGCCGTGTTCTGTAAAAAAGCAATGATTATATTATTAATAGGAACTATTGAAATTGTAAAATTCTTAGACAATTTCATACTTACAATAACTTGATCTGTGGGTGCTGATGTTCCTTGTATATCTACAAATATAGCATCAGTTTCCTGAAACAAGCATAATAAATAATTTTGTAAGTTAAAATTTTAAAAAGAATAATATTGAAATAAAAATTATCTAAATACTTACTGGCATAATAAATGAGCAAGTGCTACTACTAGCCTGAACAGCTGGTGCCAGTATGGAGGGACTTTCATGTTCTTGTGAGGGTTCCTGTAAAATCAATAATCATCATCGTCTCTGCCACACAACATACGCAGCTGGACATTGGCTCTCATAGAATTTCAGAATGTCCTGTTGCAGGAGGTTTGCACCAAACAAATGCCTGCAATATTCCATATTGTATAAAAAGAAACTTACGTCAAATGGTTGTATTTGCAAGTGCTTATCACCTGTCGCAAAACTTTCACCACCCATTAAAACTACAATTCTCTCTTCAATATGTGTCAATTCTGGCAAATCCTGTGCCATTCCTCCACCAGTAACATTTCTAACAGCCGCACGTGCTGCGGCTTTCTTTTTAACAGCACTTTTTTTATCAGACCAATACTAGAAAAATAAGAATATTTTAATTAGAAGGATAGTATAGATAACATGTACCATTATACACAAAACATTCTGTGCAATGATGTGTGTATTGACACATCACATAACTCACCTTTAACCATTTCTTTGCTGTTTTATTTGTACCACCACCCATACTGTTTAATGTAAGGGAGATACGATCCCAATCCCTATTAGCCGCCTGTTTGGCACTATGATTTTTTGAATAACCTTTGGCCAAACTTGGCTTCTTCTCCAGAAACTCTATTAGCGTCTCAACTTGAGCCGCAGACGGGTGGGAACTACGGTCCAGGCTGAAATAAAGAATCCACAATTTAATGAATGAAATGGCAAATCGTAATAATATACCTAGCCAAGTTAATCAATACTCACTTCATTTCTTATTTTTTCGGCAACACAATACACAAAATTAACTATACAATAAATGAAAATAGTACAGACGTAGGTAAATCGAAAATAAAATTCAAAACATTTCAAGCAAGACTCAAGCCAAATGTTTTTTTAATTATGATTGGACCGTCTCCTCAAGGCAAAGGGCACACTGCGTTCAGCCTAATTTTATATAAAATATCTGAAATTAAAGTTGTAAATAATAAAAAGTACATAATAATGTACTTGCAACGTATAAAAAGTATGTACGTACGTATAAATAGCTAAATTACAATATGGTTTATGAGTTTTAGACCCAAATTCAGCTAAAATAAGTGAGTCGACATAAATAAACATCCCTAGTACCATAGAGCAATTTCACTTGGATTCTCGAAGCTCACTTCACTTCACCCGGCCTTGTTTTTTTTTTAAGAATACCAAGACAATCACATGATAAATGAGAAGAGAAGTGAGTGTGATTTGCGAGGTGAATTGCGAGAATGACTTTCGAGATGATGTACCATTTTCAGAATAGCACAGCTGGAAAGTCTGCAAACAGAAACAACATAGCTATTAGGTATATATTTATTAGGTATTAATTAAATATTATTTGTTTCCATTGGCTCGCTACCCACTCTGCTGTACTGTTCACCTATGTTAAAAAATGTGGAAGTAAGGTTTGATCTACACTTGATATTGATTGTTAAACTATTAAAAAATTGTGATGAACATATTAAAATTGTAAAAGTACTTGTAGGGTCGATTTTAGTTTTTCCAATTTGACTCTATCTCTTTTGTTGTACCTACACATCACACAAAATCTTCGATAGGTTATTATCAAAATTCACTTGTATATTAACCCTATAATTACATGCATGTGTACAAACCACGATACGAAAACACAAATTTTAATGACAATTTTTTCACTTTATAGGTGATTCAGGATATCCTCTTCGAGAATATCTACTGACACCAATAGCCAATGCTGTAGAAGACAGTCCAGAGGGCCGATTTAATGCGGTATATCGGCGTGCTCGCTCCACCGTTGAGTGCATGTCTAATGCGACATAAAGGTGCCATTAAATAATAACACAATGTTAAATTTTGAGAAAAGATGTAATTCCGTACGATCCGTAGTAACGAACAAATTGAAGTGGGGTGGGCTAATAAAAAATGTACTGAAGATAATAAACGCCTGCTTTGCGTCGTATTGCAGAATTGCCTGCGTGAAAATAGTAGGAGTTCGCGCGGCAACATCTTCCCGCCTCGTTGAAGTGCTGGCATTTCAACCTTCATTGATGTCATCATTAGCAAGTAGAGGACACAATCTGACTAAAGGCCTGCGTACGCATCCTCTTGCTGTGTTGATATCGGCGACTCTTGCAATGCTGTCGGCTCCGTGAAACAAACGAGTCACTCTTCCAAGTCTCCAATTTAATGGGGCTGTGTTGTCCTCCTGCAGCAAGACAAGATCTCCTTCCTTCAGACTAGAGGTGTCACTTCGCCATTTAGATCGTTGCTGCAGTTCTGATATATATTCTTTCGACCATCGTCTCCAGAAATGCTGTCGGATTTGCTCCAGACGTGCGTAGCGCTTCAAGGTGTGTTCTTTCGCGTTTTCTAAATTTGCTGATGGTAATGCAGTGAGTGGCCTTCCAATGAGAAAGTGCCCAGGGGTTAGGGAGAGGAGGTCGTTAGGAGATGATGATAATGGATACAAGGGACGGCTGCATACTGGCATCAGAATCAGATCAAACAAAGTATCAGCTGTTTAGCTGTACCAGTGCGACCGGTTTCCTGTTGCGGCGAGTATCGTCAAAGCGAGGAGCGTGAGAATTATAACTTTCATTATAATAAAAAAATTTATAGTAGTTAATAAGCTCAGTTTAGGTCCTTGCAGAGAGTGCAAAAAACGCCATAACACTCTGCTCCACGATCCAAGCGACACTTCTTGCCTGTATGGCCTTGGCGGAGACAGTTAACGCATAAATTATGTTTTTTCACGTCAGCCAACCTATCAGCCACGCTCTTAGACTTAAAAAGAGAACAATCGTAGATTCTGTGATCACTTTTACAAATTATGCAGCTAAATTTATTTTCATTTGTACTGGTAGCAAAAGATTTTGTCTGTGAAGTATTTAAATTATGTTTATGTTGAAAGGCAGAATGATTAGGTCGTGGATTTGACTGAAAGTGTCTTTGTACATTCTCAAATTTATTGCGATTCAATGAATCTACAACATCTGCACGATCGACTAAAAATTTATGAAATTGAGCTAGGGTTGGAATCTCATCAAATGCGTTTCGATACTCTTCCCACTTTAAAAGAGTGCGACTATCCAGTTTGGATGTTACCATGGAAATAATCAACGTATCCCATTTGTCCGTTGGCTGGCCAAGGCTGGCCAAAGCGCGTAAATTTTTAGACACGTGATCAACTATAAAACGCAACGATTTTTCCGATTCAGAATTAAGTTTTTGTAAATTGAATAACGAATTAAGATGGTGATTTATCAATGATCTTTTGTTGTCATAACGATCGCACTGTATTTCCCAGGCCTTGTCGTAATTAGTGCTGGACACCTCAAAATTAGACAAAATTCTAGCTGCGTCACCTTCCAAATATGACAGCAGATAGTGAAATTTTTGAATTGGTTCTATGCGATTGTTACTATGTATTAAATTTTCAAAGGTATCCTTAAATTCAAGCCATCGAAAATATGCGCCATCAAACTTTGAAATATTTATTTGTGGTAATTTAATGCCAAAATCCTGATGGCCGTGAAAGCATTGAGGGTCATTGAGACATAAAGATTCTCGTCGTTGTTGAGTTTCAATATGTGATTGACGCTCTAGCGTGACCTTGGCGGTGGCTATGTTTGCTATTATGTCACTCTCAACACTTTCCCGCTCATCAATTTCCACTGATAAATTTTCCGAATTTAAAACCTCGATCTCACTTTGCAAATTTTCAAATTTGGCAGATAATGATTCAAATTTAGTAAGCTTAAGACTGAGCTCGGCTATCTCTAAGCCAGATAATGTTGCTTTAATGCTAATAGTGTTTAAATAATTTTTAAACTTCGTAATTTGACCCTTTATCGAGCTACGCTTCGTGGCCAACTCTTTATATTCTTTTAAAGACTGTTTATCAGCTGGTAAAGCCATTTTAAAACAAGTATTCGTAAACTGAGCTTATTAACTACTATAAATTTTTTTATTATAATGAAAGTTATAATTCTCACGCTCCTCGCTTTGACGATACTCGCCGCAACAGGAAACCGGTCGCACTGGTACAGCTAAACAGCTGATACTTTGTTTGATCTGATTCTGATGCCAGTATGCAGCCGTACCGTGCAGTGAAGTAGGCAACCCTGAAATGTACGGCGGAAATTTGTAAATGTAAGGAAACGCGGTTATAAGGAAGAATTGCTAATGTGTGATAATTCAATGCATGTTACAATGCAATTGAAGTACAGTGTCAACTACCTACACATGAGAAAAAAAAAAACTATGTTGAAATTATGAAAATTGTTACGATATTCTTGATGAAATGCACTTTAAAACATGAAGTTTTAACTGGATTATACCTTGAAATGTGATTTTGTATGATAATTGCATGAATAACGTTAAATTTTGTAACGAAAGGGAAGAAAAATATATACCTACTTGCGTAAAAAATTACTCAAAAACGCAATTTTAGTTGATAAATACTATTGGAATCGATAGAAAATGACGTAAAACTAAAGTTTAGGTCAAATTTATTTGCAAATTGACAATATAAAAGGGTTTTTTTTGGATATTAAAAGTTGTTAATGGGAGGTGATAGGAAGGGCACTTATCTCCGTTCTGCAGTGTGGTCCTTTAGCGGCTTCACTGGTCGGGTCAGACGATATTTGTTACCTCAATGTCCTGATTAACCTCAGACTTCACAATGTTGGCTTCGTTTAGCGGATCCTCGTAGAACAAATTTTGTCGAATCGTAAATTTTCGTATTTTCTTGATTTTGTTGTTTCTTGATGTTTAGTTCCCCTCATGGGCCACCAAATTATGTCTAATGCGACATAAAGGTGCCATTAAATAATAACACAATGTTAAATTTTGAGAAAAGATGTAATTCCGTACGATCCGTAGTAACGAACAAATTGAAGTGGGGTGGGCTAATAAAAATGTACTGAAGATAATAAACGCCTGCTTTGCGTCGTATTGCAGAATTGCCTGCGTGAAAATAGTAGGAGTTCGCGCGGCAACAGTGCACATTTGGCATCTTGAAGGGTCGAGGTGTCTTCTGGCAGCGAAGGAGCTACACTATCGTCCAGAGACAGCAGGCAAAATAATCTTAGCCTGCTGTGTCTTGCATATCATGTGCATAAGGGCTGGACTTGATGCTCCTGAGTTTACTGAGGATGACCTCCAGGCTGAAAACTCGCGCCAAATCAGTGAATCAATGCCAATGCCAGTCATGTCATCTGCAGAAGCACTAAGAATAAGACAAAGAGCAAGAGAGAGAGAATTGTACAATTATTGAATAGAAATTAGCCCTAATTTATTATTGTTAAATACTTACTAATTTATTTATTTTTATTTACCATAAATTGTTTTATGTTACAGTTGTACAAATAAAATTCCAGGTAGGAGTTGAAATTAATGGTCGATGACAGTTTCATATCAAGAAGCTCGAGATGGTCGCAAATGGGAACAGAGACACCTCGGAAAGTAGGAGTCATACTTCCTTCAAGGATGAGTTCAAACGCTCAACCATGGTCTCTCTCAAAGACTGGATCTGAGCTCCACCAGTTCGTGCGTTGGATGTATAACTCTCTAAGATAGAGATGTCATCTGCGTACCCAAGTATACCGGGTTTTAACAGTTCTGCAAATACTGGCAAAAGAAAATATTCACACTCTCCATATATATTCTGATGGTCCAACATCCCAATACCGTAACCGCACAAATATACATCTTTGAATACAAACATTAGTAAATGAATTCAAACAGATAACAAAAGCTACATGGACGTACAGTGAACCTGGCCATGGCAAAGGACCTATGGATGGCGTAAGTGGGACTCTTAAAAGGACTGCTGACAGACGTGTTAATGGGTCAAGATATTAAAACAGCCTCAGACTTTGTTAATTTATTCACTAAGTCTACTATCTTTGTAAAAGAAATTCCTGATGATGACATCTCTAACGCAAAAAACTTGGTTCCGAAAACTTTAGATGCCATACCGGGTATCATGAATATTACAAATATTAGATGGCAAAAAGGCCCAGAAATTACAATTAAATTATACCGATATGAATGTCTCGAAAAGGTTAAACCCATAAATACGGATATACATTTAAGGGAATCTCCTGAACCGAACGAGTTTATGGACATAGAGGATGTACAAGATGTACTGAAATTAAAGAAACAGAGCATTTATAAAACCATTTATAACTCTTCATCATCTGATGAGGACGATTTAATGACGATTTCTGATCGTCAACGGACTGCGTTATATCTCAACGCCTGAAAGGAATTTTTCTCCCAGTTGTTCCTAAAAATAATACGACCAGCCCCCATCAACTCCATATTTCGTAAGTTGTTAAATAGAAAAGGGAAAGAAGAGAAATAAAAAACACGCATTTAGTTACTCAGACCAAATAAAAAGTTCTGAGTTTAGTTATAATAGATAAAATATTCACTTACAATTATCCCAAAATATCATGTTCCGAAAAGCAGCTCATTCTTCCATTCTACATAGATTGAAATTAGAACATCTTTGTTTTGCTAAATAGATTTCTGCAATAGGATTCTACCTACCTTTTCACTACTTGAAAAAAAAACTAAATAGTGGATTGCTAGCGTAGGTAGTTTATATCCAACAGTTAAACCCATAAATACGGATATACATTTAAGGGAATCTCCTGAACCGAACGAGTTTATGGACATAGAGGATGTACTGAAATTAAAGAAACACAGCATTTATAAAACCATTTATAACTCTTCATCATCTGATGAGGACGATTTAATGACGATTTCTGATCGTCAACGGACTGCGCGAAAACTTACTGTTGAAGTCAAAGCCAGTACATCTTACAGTCAAGACAAGGAAAACATACATCCTAATTTAATATCCCCTGGAACATTTTTATTAAAAAAGTACCTACACAAAAAAAAAAGTCAATTACAGATATGTTGCCACCTGTCAGACAGGTGTCGATGACGATGACGGAGAAATCTTACTAACTTTCTTGAGTTCGGTACGTAATAATGCCAAAAAATTTAAATTAGAGCCACAAGATGTATCTCACGTTGAATTTGAGCAAATAATTTCTATTCTTTCAATGCCATTACTGAAAAAAGAAAACAATCGAGAGTATTATTACTTTGACACTGATATCGATGTTTTCGAAAAATTCTAATTATTTCGTTTTTTAAGTATATTGTTTCTTTTTTATAAGAAGGTATTTTTACCTCAATTAATATGGATTAGGAAAGATTGTTTTTGTTTAAAAGTTTAAATAAGATTTTAGTAAAGAACTATATTTATTTGTTTAGTTAGATGGTTTGATCATTTCCAGCAATATCCAAAGTTTAATATGATTGTTAAGAGTTTTACTTGGCTGTGTGTCATCAATTATAAGACTAAAAAAGTGATTTAATTTAGTTAAGATTTTTAAAATAAATCTTGTAGCAAATAAATAAATAACAATTACTTCCTATAATTTGGCTTAAAATTCAATTTAACTGTGAATTTAACCCTAATTGTCTGCATATCGTCATTTGGAGAACACACGCATCATCTGATGAACGCCCTCATCATTTCGGGGAACACCACTAAAGTCAAAGAAATGCCATTATAACATAAGGTATTTAGGAATAAAGCCTGATAATATTGGAAACAGGCGGAATCCCTATAGCTACCGCAGATTTATTTATATGCAAGTGAGCGATATTCACTTATTTAGTTAATTTAAGAACATGAAATAGTTATATAGCTTAATTTACAACGACATTGTCCTTAAAAACGTTTAAATTCCAAATTTTGTCAAAGTTTTTTAATTTCGTACTATTGGCGACATATCTCCGCTATCGTAAAGGGTAAAAATGAAATATACAGGGTGGTCCGTCCAATGACGTCAAGAATTTTTTTTTGAATTCCTCCCTCCTAGGGGTACCCAAAAATACCCCATGTATGTTCCCCGATTTTTTTTAGTTTTCGAGATACGAATTTTTTTATGCTTTCATCGAAAATTTCGCTAGTTTACATAAAAAAATTACATAAAAAAACCTGATCGGTTTTTTTATGTTTTATTTTTTGAAACCTAATTCTCGTGAAGTGTTCTTTCACATGCATAAGAATTAACTGCCTAACATTGCTGCATGTTGTAACAATTTTGATCCAAAGTTAATAAATTACGTTTCTGCGAGCTAGAGTTAAATTTTCAAATTCAAATTAAAAAAAAACAAGAAGGTTGCAAAGATTCTAATAAATTTTAAAAACTTCTCTAGTCTCTAAGCTTTCCAAAAAGTACAAAAAAGTGGTAGGTAAAGGGGCCATTATTTCCTGTAATCGGGCTTCAAACGTAGTGGGGTGAAAATTTGGCCAATTAAGTAACTTCAATTGAGGAACTTTAATTTCATGAAAATAAATTCTAACGCCTTAACCCTTTAACGACCACAGGGACACATGCGTCCCAAGTAAAAAAAAATAATTATATAAATAAGTATTGAAGCTTACACAATATTTTTAAAAATATTATATTTTTTATAAGATGTTTTAATATTTTTACAATAGTAACACTGAACAGCTGTTATCTGTCAAATTAAGTTACCGTTAGAAAGTTTGAGTTTACTTAGTTTCATGATCTTATTTTTTACTGAGCTGTGTAAATTTGAAAGGAAACTCTTACAGTTATTGCAGTGTGTTATAATTGTTACTTGGTAAGTAAATAATTATTATATACAGTAGTAAATAATCTACGTATCATATTTCTATACGATTTTCCATAAAATAATAAAGGGACACCGGTGTCCCTATGGTCGTAAAGGGATACTATATACAAGAAAAAGTTATTGAATTATCCTGCCTGTATTTTAGACTGTATTTACAACCATGTTAATTTTTATGTCGTAGATTATGTCACGGAAAGGGCGCGGAGTTTTTGAACTAACTGACGATGTAATTCATCACATTTTGATGGCTGACAATAGTGAAGATGAGGATGGGTTACAACTTGACGAAGAAGATCAAAGATTTTTGACGCAAGACGATGATCAAGGGCTTCAGTTAGTGGAGATTGAGGATTCAACACTTCGGGCACAAGAAACATTACCAGAACCTTCAACGTCAGCAGCAGAACCCGTCCGAGAGGATTATAGCACTCTTCAACCAATTTTCAAATGGACTCAGAATTACACGGCAAATATTTTTCCTGAAGTGGAGTACGAGTACGGGAAAGTGAAAATATTGCCAGAAGACGCAAATGTTTCAATGACTCCTTTTGAAATATTCAAATCTACTTCTAATTTTGATGTTTTAGTTCAACATATCACATCCCAGTCCGTAAGATATGCTCATCAAAATGGACGTCAATTTACTGTTGGACATGAAGAAATGAAGGCATTTCTTGGCATGAATTTGGTGATGGGCTATCATGTTTTGCCATCAATAAGGGATTACTGGTCTACGGAACCCGACATGGCAGTACCTTTTATATCAAACATAATGCCGAGACACAGATTCGAAGAAATACTCAGGAACTTGCATTTTTGCAACAATGAAGACACAAAAGATGTCAATAGCCCGGATCATGACAGAGCATATAAAATACGACCAGTTATGGAACACCTAAATTTAGCATTCCAAAATGCCCTCAACAATACCAGAACGCAATCCATAGACGAGCATATGATAAAATTCAAAGGTCACAATGCAATGAAACAATACATAAAAAGTAAGCCTGTAAAATGGGGATTCAAGCTGTGGTGCAGATGTGATGCGGCAACAGGTTATTTGTATGAGTTCGACTTGTATACAGGAAAAAGAAGTGGGGGGACTGTCTATGGATTAGGTGAGTCTGTAGTATTGCAACTAACCAGAAAATTAGTAGGATTGGGTTGTGAAATTTATATAGATAATTTTTTCAATTCACCTACGTTGCAATACCATCTTATTGGTCAGAATATAAAGTCATGCGGAACTGTTCGGCCTAATCGAAAGCATATTCCAAAATCTGCTCCGGCAGATAAAAATATGAAGCGTGGGGACATTTATATCACTACTTTCCATGGCATAACATTTGTGAAGTGGATGGATAATAAAGCAGTTCATTTATTGACTAACTTTTTACCTCCATTCGATACTGACACCGTAAAACGCCGCAAAGTAGGTAATGCCGAAAAGATTGACGTCGTGTGCCCTAAAATTGTAGTAAACTACAATAAAAACATGGGTGGTGTAGATCTTATGGATCAGCGTAAGGTGTGTTACGAACTTGATCGAAGATCTAAAATAAAATATTATCTGCGCCTATTTTTTGATTTGTTTGATATTGCGATAAATAATGCGTACACCATTTATACGAAAATTTATACTACTGGACGCATAGAAGGGACCATGTTGACTAGCCTTCAGTTCAAGCAAGTTGTTGCAAGAAGTTTGATAAATGGTTTGACTGTGAGACAGCGAAAAATCTCCACTACAGCGTCAAGTGCAGTACGAAGGTCTTTGAAGACACAGTTACCGTCGCATTCCATGGAAAAGTCTAATGTGAGGAAAAGGTGCGTAAACTGCGCCAAAAACAAACAAGAAAATCGCACTAATAACACTTGCCCAATATGTAACGTTCACTTATGTTACACCAATGAAAGAAATTGTTTTGCTGAATACCACGGATGATTTTATAGGTCTAAAAATGTTTGTTTGTGTTTTGTTTGACAATGTGTCACAGGAAAGTATTTTTTTTGTTTAGATATAAAGACTAAAAATTGTAAAAGTTACTGTATTAAAAATATTCTACTAAAACTTCACACATTATTTCAAGCAAAATATTAACCTTTAACGACCATAGGGACACATATGTCCCATTAATTTATAAAAAAACTGCCCTCTTTTTAATTTATTTTTTCTTTAAAATATTATTATTTGATACCATAAGAACCAATTTTTTTCAATGAATCCACAATATTAGTTCTAAAAAGCTTATGGTCCTTAGAGGGTTAAAACATTTAAAAAAATCTCCATAGAGATTTTTAAAATTGTATTATTTATTTTATTACATTATTGCTTAGTTTTAGGATCACTGTCAGCGATCCAAACGAAGCTAAAACATGTCACGCACAAAAGAATGACTCGTCAAACCAGTTAGATAAGGGACCGTTTTTACCTGCCTTACCACCCCTCACCTCACCACCGCACCCCCCGCACCCCTGCCCAAGCCGATGCGACCCAACTACGACCACAGTCGTTCACTGCTACCTGCTCGTGTTACTACTGTTCTGTCGACGTTTGTTTCCTCTGATTCATACTACTTTTGCTTGTTACCCGGACTCTTGATTTGCCTTGTGATTGACCTGTGCCTGTGCTTCGGATTCTGACTGCCTAGTGATTTGGATTAAAGTCGACCTGCATCATGCCATATTCACTTGGTGAATACGCAGAGATGCATTATTATTATGGCGTCGCGCAAGGCAATGGCCTATTAGCTGCGAGACTCTATCGAGAACAACTAGAGCGGCGAGGTGAAGTACGAGAGCATCACCCAGACCACAGAGTTTTCATTAACACTTACAACACTCTGATGGCTGGCCGAGTTCCGGGAACTGGTCGCGGAGGCGGACATGTTGCTGATCCAGACCGAAGGGATATGGTGTTAGATGAGATCGCAATTGATCCATCTACAAGCTCAAGAAGAATAACTAGATCAACTGGAATACCGCGAACTTCAGTTCTGAGAATTTTGAAATCAGGTGAGCATTTTTTAAACATTTTTTACATTCTTAGGTAGCTTAAGTTGAGCCTTACTCTATCAACCCATGGAGTATTCCTTAGGTGCAGTCATGGTTTTCCCTTGCACTGTAACTTTTGTGAACCCCTAAACAACCCATTAGTAGGCAAATCTCTGCCTCATCATCGCCCCGCTGTCGCTGTCTGTCGTGATTGAGTTTGTTTTTTTTTTCAGAGGGCTACCACGCCTACCACGTTCAACGCGTGCAACAGCTGCAAGCTAGCGACTATCCCCGGCGAGTCGCTTTCTGCCGAGAAATGCTGGCAAGGTCACAAGAAGACCCAGATTTTTTTAGAAAAATTCTTTGGACGGATGAGTCACGGTTCGAAAGGACAGGGGTGTTCAATATGCATAATTATCACACTTGGGCTGTGGAAAACCCACATACTGCAAGAGCCTCTAATTTTCAAAACCGCTACAGCGTGAATTTGTGGTCAGGAATACTCAACGGGCAGCTCATTGGGCCTTTTGAGCTGCCAGCAAGGCTAAATAGACCAGAGTATTTGAACTTCCTGGAAAATAATTTGATAGATTTATTAGGAGAAGTACCTCTAGAAACGAGAAGGAGAAAGTTTTTCCAAAACGACGGTGCTCCCTGCCATTATGCAAGAGAAGTAAGGGCGCACCTCAACGAAACGTTTCCAGGAAGGTGGATTGGGCGTGCCGGGCCAATTGAATGGCCTGCACGCTCACCAGACCTGAACCCAATCGATTTTTTCTTGTGGGGGTACTACAAAGAAATAGTTTATGCGCGGGAGACGAATAGCGAAGCCGAACTACGCCAGAAATTGAACGAAGCGGAAAACCAAATAAAAGCCAACAGAAGTGCGTTTCTTAGATTAAGGCAAAATTTTTTGAGGCGCTGTAGATTATGTATTGAAGTGGGAGGGAGGCACTTTGAAAATTTGTTGTAAATTTAATTTTATTAATAAATACTTTGATTTGATTTGTATTGTTTCATTATGAACCTCAAAAAATGATACACCAGTCATAAAAATAATTATTATTACCACCAAGATGGGTTTTCAGTAATTTGGAGCAATCACCTATTTAAAATTATGAAATTAAAGTTCCACAATTGAAGTTACTTGATTGGCCAAATTTTCACCCCACTACGTTTGAAGCCCGATTACAGGAAATAATGGCCCCTTTACCTACCACTTTTTTGTACTTTTTGGAAAGCTTAGAGACTAGAGAAGTTTTTAAAATTTATAAGAATCTTTGCAACCTTCTTGTTTTTTTTTAATTTGAATTTGAAAATTTAACTCTAGCTCGCAGAAACGTAATTTATTAACTTTGGATCAAAATTGTTACAACATGCAGCAATGTTAGGCAGTTAATTCTTATGCATGTGAAAGAACACTTCACGAGAATTAGGTTTCAAAAAAAAAAAAACATAAAAAAACCGATCAGTTTTTTTTATGTAATTTTTTTATGTAAACACTAGCGAAATTTTCGATGAAAGCATAAAAAAAATCGTATCTCGAAAACTAAAAAAAATCGGGGAACATACATGGGGTATTTTTGGGTACCCCTAGGAGGGAGGAATTCAAAAAAAATTTCTTGACGTCATTGGATGGACCACCCTGTATAATTAATTTTTTTATTTAATTATAAACCTCCGAATAACGTTCCCCGAATGATTATTTTTAGTGTAAGCACACTTAAAAATTGAAATTTCAAGAAAAGTATTTAATTCTATGCTCTGCCAAGGTAAATATTTATAGTTTAAACACAAGTTTAGTTATGATTTAGAGTAATTATCAATATATTTAGCTTTTACTTTATAGCATCATAAAACAGAATTCAAAATTTTCTACCTTGGTGATGTTGAGCCAGTAGCACGTTGGCCAGGATCAACACACGAGTCTGCAACATCTACAAACCAGCCGAGTTTGTCAAGAATTTGAGTCGGGCAAATATGGGCAACCGCTTCTCTTAGGTGACAATGGATATCCTCTTAAAGTCAGTGACTAGTGACTTACTATTATGTTACACTTTGTGTTGTCACAAATCCATGATGGAACTCCATGTTTACACTAATAAAACTTTTATTTCAACACTAGTTCCACTTATTAATTGAAAATATTATTACAGCCCGCGCCACGAAAGAAGAGACCTGACGGATCACGTGGTTCGACCTGCGCAGTAGCGATTTCTTATAGGTAATGATAAGAAATCGTCTACTGCGCAAGTCAAATCAGTGGTGTCCCAGGTCTCTTCTTTCGTGGCACGCATTATACTTATAATATTATATAAGATTATATAAGGTCACAAAATAAGGTATTGATATTAAGGTATAATACTCGGAGGATTTTAGTATGAAGTGTGACTGAAAATACTATTAGAATCATAGTGTTTATTTATTCTTTTTCTAATTTACAAAACGATACCTTTAGGTAGAAAGGTCGTATAAACCATTTTGGCCAAATTGAGTTATATATACCATTTTTCTCAGATTTTTTTTCTCTATGGATCTGTATATACGAAATACAGAAATTCGCAAAAAATATGTTTATACGACCCAGAAAATTTCGGTCATAACGTCTTAAAAAAGGTAAATTGTTAACTTTACGTTAGCTGAGCCGAATGTATGTTTTTTGTAGTTTTGTTATGATGTAATGACCATAATTTATATTAACTCAGGGCGTAAAAATCGTCTTTAATTGTAAATGGTATATACGCCCTAGCGAGTTAAATACATTACTTACAATTAGTTTAAATTCGACGTCGTAATGACCATAATTTATATTAACTCAGAGCGTAAAAATCGCCGTTAATTGTAAATGGTTTATACGCCCTAGCGAGTTAAATGCATTACTTACAAATAGTTTAAATTCGACGTCGTAAATCCAAAGGCGGGTCGCTAGGTTCATGTATAAGCCATGTTCATTGCAAGAAGCACTTTACGACCAACATACAAGGCACACATTTAAAAAACAAAAGCCAGCGGCGCAGCGACAAGCAGAAGAGCGAGCGAGATAGACAGATACGGCGCATGTCATAACGTTTGTTTACTTTGATGCGAGTTCGTGAAATGAGCGTTTCGTTTACAAGTTTTATTGTTATAAATAACAAATTAACATAAAGTAGTGACTAAATAATAACACTGTTTTCTGTAAAATAGAGGGAGACATTAAAAAAGAAACTCTGGATGCTTTACTTCGACGGAGGCAAGTGCTTAGTGCAATATACAAAAGACGAAGGTTAAAACCTGTGAAAACGTGAGTACCTACACATTTACTTTGACACTATTGGCTTTTTGGTAACAATTATTGTAGATGCATTCGTGTTATGAATACGTAAATAATGAATTATAATTTAGTATTGATTTGAATGTAAACTAACCATGCCAATATTATGCACTGCGTCTACAATAATTGTTAGGTATAGATAATAATAATTCTGAGTGGTTTTTACGGCTAATCTCAACCACACAGAATGGATTTATATTAAATTTGGCCCACAGATAGTTTCTACCTGGATTATAACATAGGATTCTTTTTATCCCGGTCAAATGTTACCTTGGCATTTTTTGACAGTCAAATTTAGTGCTGTCGTGTTGACGCGGACCAAGACGTGGGCGGAATTTGTGCCTAGTAATATTTTTTACAGAAAATAATTTATGCATTTATAATACTTACAGTTATTTATAACTTACCTCTGCTATTGATAGTTACCTATTACTTATAATGGACTAAGATATACGACCTAGTATTGATTTAATAATAACCTTAATCGTTTGCAGAAAATTGGTTACACCCCCTTGTGTTTGGAATATTTTCTTTTATTCTATCAATTTGATATGTAACGGATACTGGATCTGCATTTACGACCCAACATTTTTATAGGAAATGATTTATACACCCTTCAAGTGGTAATCTTATTATGAGAATAGCAAATACGATGTAATAAATTATAAAACAATCGTCGTCATCTTGCAGGAAATGGTTTTTACGACCTTCTTCGCTTATAATATTTTCTTTTATTCCCTTGACTTGAATATTAGACCTGCATTTATGACTCACGCTTTTATAGCAAATAGTCTATGGGTCGTTCTTCTTTTTTATCGACAATGACTTGTCTTCTCCGCAAAAAAAATAATATTTTGCTCATAAGTACTAAATTACTTAATTTTTTTATATAAAAATACACTTGACAATGCAATAATTTTAATATCCTCAAAACTAGATTTTATCCATGATTATTTTTTACAAAATCAGTGTGACATAGTATACAAAAAGCGTGACGAAGGTGTTATACATACAAGTAAAGTGTGTCCCTCTATGACTAGTAATGTAAACAAACTGCTCTGGTAAAAAAAAATCACATTGAAAGTTTCTATCCAAGAACATTTGCTGAACTACTTAACCTTTTTTATTACATTAATAAGAAGAAATAATTTTTAATGTTTATATTATTAAATAAAAAAAATATTTTATTAGCTGTCTCCCGATGTATATGATTTTAGTTGCTACCTTCTGTCACTCATTTTATGGTACAAAATAGTGTGCGTTAGAAACTTTGACCTTGGTCACTAGGTTCGAGAATAGTCCCCCTCCACCCCGCACTCACGCTATACGTTCCCACTCCCCGGCAATACCAGTCAGTCGCTCGCAAACAGAAAAAGGAGGTGCGTGTGTTTATTTAGCGACCGCTCTGTCACGTAAGTTACGACTTTCAAATGTTATTCTAATTTCGGGGTTTTAATATTATTTGATTAATGTATGATTATTATTATTATTATTTGCTATTTTTATTTCTTTGGTTTTTTTAAGTTCAGTTAAGTTGTTTCTTTTTTTTGTTTTAAGTTTGGTTTTAAATATTTATGATAAATATATCATATATACCCAGTTTTATGCGTAAATTTTAATTAGGAAAATGCTGAATATCTTGAACACTACTATTTTACACCTCTGTCACGTAGCACCTCTGTCACGAAAATGTGTGACGGAGTGGTATAACTCGTGACGGAGTGGTCATTTTTGTATGGAACTTAGAGCCTTAGTTAATATCCATAATAGATGATTGCTAGTTTTTTTATGTTGGTTATTTTATTGTCAACTATTTTGTTAATTTAAGGTATTACCATCAAGTAAATGAAAAAATGGCATTATCTGCGGCTGAAAGACAGCGACGGTGTCGTGAAAAAAGAAAGCTTAACCCTGAACTTGTTGCAGAAGTAAAACGTAAAGATTTAGAAAGATATCATGCTCGCAAAACGTTAGTTAAGGATATGACACCAAAAGAACATAAAAAAATAAGAAGACAATGGCAGATTAGAAATAAAAAGAGAAGAGAAAGACAGAAAACTTTGCAGAACATTTTGATTAACACTCCGGCTTCTACACCGCCTCCTTCAAGTCCCAGACTACTTCCATTAAGTCCCAGATCTCGTTCACTGACTCCAGCCTCGTCTGTTGCCAGTAGAAGGGGAAGAAAACAAGTGCGACGAGATAGATCACGCCTTTATAGACAAAATATTCAACTTCAAAACCAAACACAAGAATTACTAAGAAAAGTACAGAAATACAAGAAAAGACTTCAGCGACAGAAAAAGAAACAAAATAAAGTACTTACAACAACAACTCATAGTAAAAAAGAAAATGAACATGGCAAAGAAGAATACAGAAAATATACTATCTTATCAAATACCATTAAGAAACATTACAAGCACACAAAAGACCGCAAAATAAAACGCTATATTAGAAGTATACTTGAAGACCCAGCAATTCAACGTTCCGGACAAAAACTTCAACTGGCAAAAGAAACCATTGGAATCAGGAGAGTGACAAAGTATAGTTCCGTCTTGCCGAAAATTAGTATATTAAAACAAAAAATTCATGATTTTTATCTCAGGGATGATGTGTCACGAGCCACTGCTGGAAAAAAAGAGACAGTCACTTATCAAAAAAGGAAGATGCAGAAAAGAATTTTGTTGGATACTAAGAAAAATCTCTATAAGTCATTCCTAAAAGAGTGCCCCAACGTTAAATGTCACTACAGTTATTTTGCAAAATTTAAGCCGTTTTATGTCGTACCACCTTCAGTTGACAGTCGTGAAACCTGTATGTGCAGGGTACACGCAAACATTGCATTCATGAGAGTTATTTTGTATAAAAATAAAGTTATCAAGACAAATGACATGAACCAGATAATATTACAAACTGTATGCAATATAAATTCATTACCATGTATGAAAGGGAAATGCGAAAAATGTAAAGCAAAAAAGCTCAATTATGATACAACCACGATCACAAAAGAAAAAGTTTTGGAATTACCACAATGGGTCAGAATCACAGATATTGTCGAGAAACATGGAAAAAAAGTTAAAATCAGCAAGAATATGAAACAAATTCAAAAAATCACTGTTGAAGATTTGATTCAAAAATTTGAAGATGAGTTAAAAGATTTTAAATCCCACATATTTAATATTAAAAATCAATATAAATCATACCGACAATGTATAGATGGATTGACAGAAAGTGAAATTGCTTTACATATTGACTTTAGCGAAAACTATGCCTGTAAGTACCATGAAGAAATCCAGTCTGTGCATTTTGGAGGATCTCGAAACCAAGTAACTTTGCATACAGCAGTATTATATCACTTGACTTTTAATAAGGATAAAAATATAACTTCCTTTTGTACTGTGTCTTCTGATCTGCAACATGGCCCTGCCGCTATATGGGCTCACCTACATCCAATTCTTGATTACGTAAAAAAGGAACTGTCTCATATTAAGACGATCCACATTTTTTCAGACGGGCCAGCGACGCAATATAAACAAAAAATAAATTTTTATCTCATTGCCACGAGATTTTTTAAAGAATACGGATTTGATGACTTGACATGGAATTTTTTTGAATCTGGCCACGGCAAGGGTGCGGCTGACGGCATAGGGGGGTCTATTAAACGTTTAGCTGATCATTTTGTCGCCAGCGGACACGATATTGTTGACGCATCACAATTCTTCGATGCAGTCAACAATCGCAGTAAGATAAAGGTCTTTTTTGTCGGTAAAGACGATATCGCACAGATTTTGATGACAATCCCACAAGGAATTGCTCCATTAAAAGGAACTATGCAAGTCCATCAATTGCTTGCTCAGCAGCCTGGAATGTTGAGCTACCGAATGTTAAGTTGTTTTTGCGGAAAATTTTGTGATTGTTACAATTTAAAGACTTACTGCCCATTGCCGAAACGTGAGGCAGAAGTTGACATTTCAACCTCGGATATGGAAGAACCACTGACTGAAACTAATATAATTGGTTCTACTAAGGGATTTTATAAGACTGTGTATACCTCTACTTCAGAAGACGAAGATGACCAGCCTCTTTTTAATTTGAGAAAATCTGTAGATACAAAACCAGGTACATCACACGATCTACTAGTAGATAAGATCCATCCATTATTAATAAAAAATGGAATACATCTTTTAGTCAAAGTACTAAGTGAAAGAAAAATTGAGTACACTTACTTAGGAGTAGCAAAAAGTGGAGTGGATGAAGATGGAGATGTTCGAGTGATGTTTTATAAATCTGTTGATGATACTGGGAAATTGTTTAAATTGGTAAAGACTGATGTGTCAGATGTGATGTATGAAAATTTGTTACAAATTATTCCACCTCCTAAGATAATTAAAAGAGGAAAACGCGTGTTTTACGAATACGATCAACCAATAGAAGTTTTTGAAAAGTAGAGTTAGTGAAAAGATATTGTAAGACTAAATTGATATCTACCAAAGAATGGACACCAATCATCAAGACTTGTAGTAACATTTTAAGTATATACTATGTTTGTTATTGTTTTCTAAAATTAAAAATTGTTATAAGGTTAGTTTTGTTCGGCGGACGTAAACATTGTTTACCACTCCGTCACTTCGTTAACCACTCTGTCACAATTTTGTCCCTCTTAAAATTTTAGTTCAAAGTAAGTTATGAACCACTTTATTGTTAGTATTTACAAAAATAACGTTTTCTAGTATTATATGCTAAATAATAAAGGTGTTCACTAGATTTTTAAGCGACTTTATTGGGCGACTTTCATAATATTAAAAAGTTTTATGTCTTATGAAGCAAAAATGTGACAGAGTGGTATTGGATAATTTAAAAAAAATGATTATTTAAAAAATTCCGTCCAATGGAGCTAGATAATAGTAAATGTTTATATTCTTGATAAGAAAGTAATAAGAAACTGAAGTTCTGTTTTAAAATGAGACATAAAAAAAATAAATACTTTTGTGACTGAGGTGTTATTTTTTTCATACCATTCCTACGAAATTTGAGATAAAACGAAAATTACATGTAATACTTCGCTGCATTAAATGTTTTTGTAATCTACAATAATGAGGCAATAGTTTAAATCACATTTCACTAAATAAATCACAAGTTTATTTTTTTATCAAATATAAAAATTTGCCGGTCAGATTGTCGATAAAAAAGAAGAACGACCCCTATACACCCTACAATCGCAAAATAAAATCGTGGCCCGAGCACATAATAAAACAACGCGTTTTGCTATAAAAATAAGGTGCAATATTGTATGGCATTAGATTTTGTTTCGCGTCGATGATAATGAAAATCATTTTACAAATGTAGTCGGATAGATAGTGTTTTAATTTTACTTAAGCTTAATTTAAAATAATACAATAAACTTTTTTAAGGACTCGGCACGAAAAAAATTATTGCATAATTTTGACCTAACTTTTATCTAACCTATTTTGCTATGCCTATTATCTGTGACTTTTTTCTTATTTTCAGTTCAACCCAACAAGTAGAGGGTTTCTGCTGATTCCCCCCGGAACGATTTTATAAAAATATTGTTTAATTTCATTTCCGATTCCCCCCGAATTTTAGAATTAAGAACAGTCATGTAAGAAAGTCAGTGGTCGTCTTTCGGGTGATATGATGATTACTATGATGAAGTAAGAAAGAGCGTGATCTTTTTTCTAAGCTTCTATTAATTATAATTTTTATAGTTAAAAATTATTGTATTGATATGCACTTCGATAAGACCTGTGAGTGCGAGCGAGATAGACAGATACAAATATTTATGATCCTAAGCCTCAGTGTTTGTTTATAATGCGTTTACAATAGGAACAATACAACGTAATATAAATAGATAGTCTCTGTCTCTTTCACACATGCATAGAATATAATGATGTCTCTCTTGCACTCGTTCGTAGGCGATTCATGTTGACCTTGTAGCCATGTGCAAGTGCAACTGATAAAAAATAACTATTAGTTCATCCCTTACAATGTCGGGTGAAGGTCCTTCATCATCGGCGGGTCGTAATTTCGAAATAATCGACAATAAACGGGGAAAAACGTTACTGCACGCGGGTCATTCATATGTATTACATAGAAAAAATAAAAAAACGACAGTGTGGGTATGTGTTAATAAAAGAAAAACAAAGTGCAGTGGTGCTATCACAGTGTTGCAGGAAACAGATATTGTACATTTTAAAAACAAACATTCTTCAGATTGTGTGCCAAATTTTTTGAAAATCCAGGTTAAAAGTTTAATAAATAAATCCAAAAAAGACGTTTGCAGTAATTTTGACTCTATACAGAAAATTTACGAAACGAATGTAATGAAAATGAAAAGTGAGATGAAAAAAAAAGGACACAATAGTTCATTCGCCGATGTTCCTGATTTTCGATCAGTTTCTACTCAACTTTACACAAGTAGAAAAAAACATCTCAATGTACCGAAGACACATTTTAATGAACCAAAAGAAGTCGTTATTCCACAGGCGTTTCAATCGTTTTTATTAATCGATTACATCGAAGGCGATAATAGAATTATTGTCTTTGCCTCAGAAGAAGTAAAGAATCATCTAGTCCACGTGCAACATTACTTCGGCGATGGAACATTTAACTGCTGTGCTAAGCCGTTCAAACAAATATATTCAATCCAAGGAGATATTGGAAGTGACGTAAATGCATCTAATATAGTCCCATTATTTTACGTGCTCCTTGTTAATAAAGAGGCTTGCACGTACGAAACTATGTTGACAAAAATAAAAGAAAACCAACCTAGCTTCAATCCTAGGAAATTTACAGTGGATTTTGAAACGTCGGCTATAAATGCACTAAGAAATATTTTTCCTGATGTCGTCATCCACGGCTGCTATGTGCATTTTCAAAGATCAATATTAAGAAGAGCACAATCTCTAGGACTTCTGGATCATGAAGAGTCAAGGCAACATGTAAAGTCATGCATAAGCTTGGCTTTTCTTCCAAAAGAAGATATAGAAGATGGGTGGTTGGCAATCATGGAAAATAGTTTCTTGGAAGAACAAATAATCCAATTCAATGACTACTTTGTCAGCCAATGGCTTCAGTCTTCGGACATGATTTCTTTATGGTGCTGTTACAAAGAACACCATCGAAGCACTAACTTGGTAGAAGCGTGGAATGAGCGACTCCGGGCATTCGTACACAGGAATCCCAGCTTTATACAACTACTTGAAATGATTGCACTGGATATTTCAACCAATGACTTGGCTCAAGAAAGATTCCACATTAAAGGAAAAGCTGTACATAAAAGGAAAAAAAGAAGTATATTAAACGACGCACTAATTACCAGATTAACAGAGCAATATGAAAAGAAACAAATTTCAGTGCATTTCTTCTTGCAAAAAATCAGCTCAATGATTACCAGAGATCGGAATAGGTAGAGCTATTTTGGTTCATTGACCGTAAACGTTGATGTTAATATGGACATTTCGCGAGATTCTAACTGAAACTTTTTTTATAAACATGACAAAAGAAGGCTTGTCTTACGTATTGGCAGTGGGCGCCACGACGACGTTGTCAAACTTACATTAGCGACGCGTTGCCAATTTCCATTGCGCACACGCGCGATCTTGCCGCACGATTTTGCCGCGCAACACGGCTTTTGGAAACAAAAAAAATACAATACCGGGCTCCGCCGCTAGAAGAACACACCTGTTTTTGTCTCTTTCTACAGCATTCAAATTGTTTATCGACAATATTTCGTGAATGTCCATATTAATACATCGTATTGCAAGTACATAAAATTGCTCTACCTATTCCGATCACTGATGATTACTATGCACAAAAAATAATTATTATTTTTAATTAAGACTTGTTGATTCATATTTTCAATGATTCGTTGATTTGTTTTAAAACTACGTATCTATATTATTTTTAACTGTGACATTATATAAACCAAAACTTGTTAATTGTTGATTTATAAAATCTCTAATTTATGGTATCCGGCGTTTAAACGTAAAAACGTTTTGCAGGTATTTATTGTACCTATTAAGCGTATTTTTCTATATAGAAGAAATCTGTGATTTTTCTAATAATGTAGACTTAATAATGTAGACTTAGGTTCATTTCTTGTTGATTTACATAATTATAGTAATTTTTTGTCATTTTGTTAATTTTTATATTTATATTACGTTGCAATTATCACGTTTACACTTGTTGATTGTTTAATTATCGGATAAATAATTATAGTACTTTTAAAAGTTTTATATTTTATAGCTATTCTATTTTGTAGATAATATTTAATTACGACTGAAAAGCTATTTTTTATTTGATTTTCTACTAAAGTTACTTCTTAGAATTTAAATTTAATTGTAGGAATCTGATTTCTGTGATAATGTAGGCCTATTATTTTATATCTATTGATTGTTGATTTACCTATAATAATTATACGTATTTTGACTTAAATACTTTTTCAGCGTCTCATTAAAAACATAGATGTAACAAAGTAATTGAAAAATTGACGAAAGCTGTGATTTTATTTGTGACATGATTTGAAATAAACCTTTTTAGAAAAAGCTGAGTACTTTTTTTCTTAACTGTACCACTTTGATTTCGCGTGATAAAACGCGCTTTTTTAACTAAACATATTTCGGGGGGAATCAGCAGAAACCCCAAGTAGAACCTGTAGTTAATATGCCACACAATACTTCACAAGAGAGTATTTTATCGGATAGTGTCGTGATAGAAGACAGTGATTCTGAACGACCTGCAAAACGTGCCAAGAAACCACAAACAATTTTGGATTCAACTACCAGTAATAGTGACAATACTTTTAGCACGTCAATGAATACGTCTTCGCTATCTCATTTTTTTTGATGACGTTGCTATACTAATTAATAGTCCTGTAAAAACTGACACTGGCACATAATTTTAAACATAATTATTAAAAAGTCAAGTACAAAACATAAAAAAGAAAATTTATTATCTTCATCTTCTATAAGTATTGTAAATAATTCCCTGGATAAAAATGACACCATAGCCACGAGCAATGCGAATGATAACGATGCCCCAGTGGATGTCGATACTGACCTTAATGCTTGTGTTTGTCTGCTAAAAAAGCTAAAAAGCGTCTAGCACGTGCCATGAATAAAAAGATTTTAGATTTCTTGTCTGATGACGATACTGGTGACTATTCTGCAGGGAGTTCAGACGACTGGGCTCAAGAAAATACAAGTGAATCAAGTGATGAAGACACTTCTAAGGCTACAAAAAAAAAGTTGAAAGAAATTCAAAAAACAAGAAACAGATTTAATTAAGAGAAAAAAAAATAAAAAAGTCAACAAAAGAAAATTAGGAAAAAAAATGAAGGAAAAAGGAAAAGAATATGAAACTAAAAAAGGAAAGGTTGTACCTGAGAAGAAGATGCAAAGTAACCCTTGTAGTCCCGACAAATGCAAAAGGGGTTGCTACAACATAACGGAGGAGAGACGAGCTACTTTATTTAATTTCTACTGGAATTTGGACTCACAACGTCGAAAGGATTGGTTGGTACGAAGTTCACACGTTGTGCCTTGTGCAAGAAAAAGAACTGATTCAATTTTAAGCAGAAGAACCCTTACTTATGAATATTACTTAAATAACGGTGAAGACCACCAAAAAGTGTGCCAAAAGTTTCTGATCAGCACCTTAGATATAACTCAAAAGTTTTTGTTGTATACTCTCAATAATTCTGCGAACGAAGTAGCTCAAAAAGACCGTCGTCAAAGCAACACTTCAAATAAGTATTCCGACTTTGCAAAGACGCAAGTTAAACAGTTTATTGAAAAATTACCCGCCGTACCATCTCATTATAATAGAAAGAGAACAAATAGAGTGTACCTTCCCCAAGACTTAAAAAACGTATCTAATCTCTATAGACTGTATTTAAAAGAATGTCAAAGTTCAAATATTGAATTTGTAAGTGAATCTTTATTCAGAAACATATTTCAAAATGAGTATAACATATCATTCCATGTTCCTAAAAAAGATAAGTGTATACTATGTGTCAAAGCAGAAAATAACAAAGATCTTAGTGAATGTGACAAAGATTCTCTTCAAGAACATTTAAACGAAAAACAGGCTACTTATAAAAGATTTGAACAGCATCAAAGGTTGCCATCATTAAAAAGTGACACTATAGTATGCACTTTTGATTTACAAAAAGTCTTAAATACACCTTATGGTGATAGTGTAGTATTGTATTACTCGAGAAAGTATCCAATATTCAATTTTACTTTATACGAAAGTATCACACAGGAAGTGTTTTGCTATTTGTGGGGGGAGTGCGATGCGAAGCGTGGAGCTAATGAAATAGCTACATGCCTATTTTCCTATTTAAAGTCTGTAGATGAAAGAGGTATAAAAAATATTTTATTTTATTGTGACTCCTGTCCGGGTCAGAATGAAAATAAGACTATCTTATCTGTTCTCAACTACTTCTTAATGAAGTCAACGCATTTAGAGGTGATTCAGATAAATTATCTTTTACCAGGGCACACTTACATGCCTGTGGACTCTGTTCATGCAACTATCGAACGTGAAGTTAAAAAAATTACTGTCTGGAGTCCAACACAATGGCCATCATACATTGAGGCTGCGAGAAAAAATCCTAGGCCTTATAATGTTAATGTAATGGAGTATTCGGATTTTCTTAATTGGAATGAAATAACTGCTGAGACATTTTTTTTTATTGGTACAGGCATAATAACAATTAACTGACGGTTGTTACGTATTATAAAAAGATTTACATTCTAGATTTGGCAAGTCAATTAATCTAAAAAAATTATGCACAACATTAAAAAGTACTAAAAATAGATTTAACAAAAAAGAACAAACAAGATATGATTAATACTTGAATCTTAACTAAAAATAAACACATGCATGCAGTTATACAAGACTTATAAGGTTAAGACTAAGTTCTTAAACTGTTGAAAATTTTGATGGAATAGGTCAAAATCGGAGCCAAGATAGTGATATGCATGACACATTCTATATAGTGGATTATTCTGAGAGACATTATTATTTGCTGATGGTATGCTAAAGAGTCGTGGGTTACGTGCGGAGCGACTATTCACTTTAAACTTAAGGCAGTTCAGAAGATCTTCACCAAAAAAGCCATTGACAATTTTATGCAAAAGTAACAGACCACTAACTTGTCTTCTGTGTTGTAAAGATTTAATTGCGAATTTTTCCAATCTGTCTTCATAGGCGGGTAATAAACGTCTTAGGCCTAGTTTATTGCAAAGAAACCTCACAAAACGTTTCTGTACAGATTCAACCCGGTTAATGTGTACTAGATAAAAAGGAGACCATACGGGGGAACAATACTCCAGCACCGATCGCACAAGAGCACCGTAGAGTAATTTTAGTGACTCTATTCTTTTGAATGGTTTAGAGACGCGAATTATAAAACCTAGGGCCCGGTTGGCTTTGTTAACTATATTGTCTATGTGGAGACGAAAGGAGAGTTCACTATCAAAAATGACCCCTAGATCCTTTATTGACTTAAGCTGATTTAAGAAAAGACCATCTAAAATATAAGAATACTGAATGGCATTCTTATTCTTTGTGAAGGTTATAGTATAACACTTATTAACGTTAAGAGACATGATGTTTTCTTTACACCAGTCATTTACTAAATTTAGATCATATTGGAGTTTTGCACAGTCACCCTGCGAGGAAATTTCGGAGTAAAATTTTATGTCGTCGGCATATGCCACTGCTTCACAAGACAAGGACGATAGAAGGTCATTTATGAAGACTAAAAAGAGTAACGGGCCGAGGTTTGATCCCTGTGGCACACCCGAGGTTGAAAGATATGGTACAGATTCATAACCACCAACTGCAATCAGTTGAGACCTATTCATTAAATATGACCTAAACCAGCGATACAGATCACCATGGATACCAAGATGTTCAAGCTTTACTAGCAAGACGTCGTGATTTACGCAATCGAAAGCTTTCGAAAAGTCTACATAAATGGCATCTACTTGCTTCTTACTGTTAAGTGCGTCGCATAAATAATTAACATATACGAGTAAGTTACTGCTAGTAGAACGACCTCGAATAAAACCGTGCTGACGTGAGCTTAAGATATGATGGAAGTGATTATATAGGTGGTCATACATTAGACTTTCCATTTGTAATGGTGTTGAGACGGAGACCCGAAATGAAACAATGTCTTGCGTTTAATGAATAATCTTTATCCTCTAGTGTATCATCTTAAATACTAATTAACATCACATTTATACGTGACTAGAGGAAGGACGCCTTGTCAATCAGGAAGACCTTAATTATCACGTACTATTGAGTACGTGCTGATAGTGTAATTCACTATATCACACCTCCCCTGAAAAGGCTAGGCATCCCTTCCCTGAAAAGTAAACTCTTATTTTCTAAATATCTTAGTCCTATTCTTATGAACTATATATTCTTTATTATTCTTTAATATTTTTACATTAGTACCTAGCTCTTCTAAAACTTCAAATGGACTTAAATACAAGTCATTCAATTTATTATAATTTTCATTCTTATACAAGAGTAGATCACCTTTTTTGTAGTGTACTTCCTTACAATCTAAATCATAATTAGTTTTTCTACTTTGTTTTGATATTAATAAGTTGTTCCTGGCATCATTATGAGCTTTTTGCAATCTAAATTTTAACTCCGATGGATAATTGTCGTATACATATAAGGGATCAACTTTACTAACTAAATTACTAGGTACGTTACATGTTTTCCCAAAAACTAGTTCATAAGGGGAGTATTTGGTACTAGTATTTACAGAATTATTATAAGCAAAGCACCAATATGGTATCCAGGTACTCCAATTTGCCGACTGATTCTGTGTTTGTATTCTCAAGTAACATCCGAGATGTTTGTGCCAGTTTTCTAGCGAACCTATACTCTCATGATGATAGGGTGTTGAATTTAACTTATCAATATTTAGCAATTTACATACTGTTTCTAACGTGGAATTAATAAATTCCGTTCCACAGTCAGTCGCAATAACCCTGGGAGTACCATATCGTAAAATAAAATTTTCAGTAAAAACCCTAGCAACAGTTTCAGCTGACTTATCAAGTATTGGGTAAGCTTCTACAAACTTTGTCAATTCGCATTGTATTGTTAATATGTATTTATTACCCAAATTATCGACCTCCAACGGCCCCACAATATCTAAATATAATTTTTCAAAAGAAGTAGATGCTGTAGTGGTTATTACCATTTTCTCTTTATTATTTTTATTCCAAAATTTCTGCTTTTGGCAATCTTTACAGCGAGTCACATATTCAGTTATGTCTTTTTGCATATTACTCCAAAAATATTTTTTTCGAATATTCTTAGTCATTTTATTTATGCCTACATGACCACTTGTCGGCAATAAATGATAATCATTTAGTATAACACGTATCAAGTCTTTATTTGTAACATGTTCAACTTGGTTATTAATAATACATAACCGCGGTAATTCTTTATGTTTCATGAAAGTTTGGGTCAAAATTTTAATAAACTTTTTATTAAACCCATTTTTAATCACAACGACTTCTACAATATTATATTTTTTACATAATGCACTCAGTTCTCCTATCGTTGCGTCTCGGCGCGCCTCCGTTAGTAGAGATTCCTGATTTATGTAAATAGTAGAGTCACTAAATAACATATCACCCGTCTGTGAGACGTATCTTTTCTTTTTCCTCAACTTCACGAAGTTTTCATACGAACAAATATCTAACCTTACATCATTTTGTGATTTCTGCATAATATCTACCACTCTTGGTTGCCTATGATCAACAGGGGGCTCAACCCTGCTACTTCCAGAGGTAGCGGGTTCATTATTTTGCTCCATGGTTCTTTTCATTGAACGGGTTACTACCCCCAAAAAATTTGAATTTAGATTTTTTAACTCGTCTGATGTTATAATGACTCTCGATAAGGCATCTGCCGTTACATTTTCGGAACCTTTTATGTATTCAATATCGAAATCATATTCTTCTAAACAAAGTCTAAACTTAGTTAAACGGCTACTAGGATCTTTTATGCTAAATAAATGAACCAATGGTCTATGATCTGTTAATATTTTAAATTTTCGTCCGTATAAATATGGTCGAAAATGTTTTATAGCCCACACTACCCCTAATAACTCTTTATGAATGGTTGGGTAGTTTATTTCTGAACTGTTTAATTGTCTGCTTGCATAAGCTACGGGCTTATTATTTCCATTTGATAATACAGCCCCCAAGGCTACCCCTGACGCATCGGTTTGCAACCGGAAAACATTATCTTTTCCAAATCGCTGGTTCGAAACATAGTAAACATAATTGTTTATTGGTGGTATCACTACCGAGTCTTCTTGTTCTAAGGCTATAGTTATTGCCTGCCTAACTGTGCTTACGGACCTAGACGTAACTATAATGCTTGTACGAGCATTGTTTAGGCCGTCAGCGAAACGCTTGATAGCCATTTTTTCATTAATCGGCTTTAATAATTTATATGCCGACTCGTCTCCATTAGCCTGTGCTGTACTTAAATCGTTGGACATTTTTTCGATTTCACTACCAAACACTTCTATGGTCTTGTTTCCTTGCCTACATCGTAGCATTCGGTCTAAAATGGCTGTGTATGATTTAATCGGAATTAAAACATTTTTTATATCTTTTATTAGGTCTGCCACAGACACATAAGACTTATTAATTTTTGTTTTAGCACTGCTAGAAAGACGAGTTTTTAAAACAAAATTGATTAACAGAGGCTGGTCCTCGTTTCTAAGGGTACTACTATAATACTCTATTCCGTCTATTAGTTGGTTAATTTGCGTTTCGTCGCAATCTACTACTGGGAGGAGCGTGAGCGCGACTTTTAGATCGAACGTGGCCATGGTTGTGATCGTTTCTGAATGATGCGGGTTAACGAGTGACTCGATTTCCTCAAAATTACATAAAAACTTTGACGATATTGCTTTTGTTATTTGTAATTCTACAGCATCTATCCCTTTTTTACATAAGTCTGCAGATATTTGTTCAAAAATATTGCCATGAACACACTTTAGAAAAAAAAAAATCACTTACACACACACATAGATTCTTGGTAGCATAGTTATATTAATTCGTGCTGGCTTACACGTTCTGTGCTGGTCCAATTGCCCGTCGAACCGCTCTGCGTTCTACCTCTTCTAATAGTCGTGCGTTGAAGTAACGTAGCAGCCTAAGTACTATATAGCCCGCTAGTACAACGACGATGGTCAGTAAAAAGATCTCTGAAAGTTGCATCCCAACGGCCAAGGGAGTTGATGCTGCCGCCGATTGAGTTGGTGATTGACTGACAATAATATTGTCTTTAGATTGTGGGTTTCCCATAGTTAAACAATTTTGGCTTACAGTTTTTCTTCTTATTTCCTTCGTCCTTCTTGTAGGCCCGTGTAGCACTATTTTCCTGATATTTTGTAGACTTCAACTAGCGATTTCGCGGCGCGGACTTGTGACACCATGTCACGGTCGCCATGTAATGGTGTTGAGACGGAGACCCGAAATGAAACAATGTCTTGCGTTTAATGAATAATCTTTATCCTCTAGTGTATCATCTTAAATACTAATTAACATCACATTTATACGTGACTAGAGGAAGGACGCCTTGTCAATCAGGAAGACCTTAATTATCACGTACTATTGAGTACGTGCTGATAGTGTAATTCACTATATCACACATTACTTTTGCAAAACCATTGAGAATGCTAATTGGCCTGTAATTCGACACATCTCCTTTATCTCCCGCCTTATGAATAGGGGTAACCTTTGTCAGTTTCCACAATTCAGGGAATATACCTTCACGCATAGATTTATTAAAAATAATAGTTAGCGGCCGCGCCAAAGCACTTGCACATAAACGAATAAATATTGGCGGTATACCATCGGGTCCTGATCCTTTATGTATATTCATTATTTTTAAGCGAGATAGAATATCGTCATGTAAAAACTTTATGCCACTTAAACTATAATTTGATGGAGGGAATGAGGGTTTATACATGGGGTTATTATCAACCCCGTACACAGAAGCGAAATATTTTGCAAAAAGATTGGCTGCATCAATTCCCGAATCAGCATTGGTACCATTGTAATGTACGTTCTTGGGTATATCATTTGTAGTTTTTTTGTCCTTAGTAAACTTCCAGAAAGCCTTTATGTTCGTGGACAGGTCGTCTTCAATCTTTGAGATATATTTGCGGAGGCAATCACAGATTAATGTTTTGCACCGCGCTCTCAGTAACGAGAAAGTATCGTAGTCTCGAGGGTCTTTATAAATACGAAATCTACGATGGTATTTATTTTTTTCCTTAAGAGCTTTAATCAAATTTTTTGTGTACCAGACTGGATAATGTGAATTTTTATGCCGTTGTAAAGGTGTATGTTTGGTAATAATAATCCACAATACTTCATAGAATTTGTGTACGTACTCATTACAAGGCAGATATTCAAATGAAGACCATTCTGTTTCATTAATTTCAGCAATACATTTCTCGTAGTCCGTTTTATGAAAGTTGTAACGATCAATGAATGATTTATTATAAAGCAGTGCGCGGTTCAAAATTTTGATACAAAATTCAATAGATGGATGATGAGAGTCTATAGGGCCGAGGGGCTGTGCGCTAGAGATTTCAAAGCTAGGTTCAATGATACTTAAGACCAGGTCAAGATATTTGCCATTCGCGTTAGCAATTCCGTGTAACTGCTTCAAACCGGTGACATTCAAGAAGTCCAAAAGTAATTGGGATCGCGCGTCAGTGGCACCGTGATTAGCGATTGCGCTCCAGTCAAGTGAGGGGAGATTGAAATCGCCTACTATTAATGTGCGCGTCTTGTCATTTGACAATGATACTACATTTTCGCAAGAGTCAAAGAACTTTTTTAATGAGTAATCACTTATATACGATGGAATATACACGACACAGACGTTAATATGGTAATTTTTGAACTTAATACGAAGCCACACATCCTCCAAGTCACTTTGCCAAATAGATTTTAATTCAAAATCAAGTTTCTTCGTAATCGCAATAAGAACTCCACCACCATGCTGTTTGGAGTATTTGTTTTTAAATGTCACATCACGATCTCGTCTCACAATGTTATACCTTTGATCAAATAATTCAGAAGATAAAATAGTGTCATCTAACCATGTTTCACATAGACAAACAATATCATAGTTGTTATTCAAAACATTACTTAAAATATCGTGCGTTTTAGTTTTTGTTCCGCGTATATTTTGGTAATAAACTTTCAGTTCCATAAAATTACAGTTAAAACACCAACCGTCTTATTACAAAAACATACGTTAGTCTGAGCTTAGACCAAGACTACAAGATCTAGACTTGTTACGGTATCAAAGTTAGTCCGGTCTAAAAATGTCTTCTTATTACAAAACGACGACCTTCCATGGACCAGATAGTACCGTACTTAGTCTTAGGTCTAAATTATATCCACAGAGAATATACAAAAAATGGCAAATAATCATTCGTTCATACAAACATCATTCACTCACCATTTCGTTTCACTCGATGTTGATAATTTCTGTAGAGTTTTATTACTCTAATAATCATTTACAAGATAAAAATATGTCTTAGATAATAATAATTTATTTTTAAAATGTATTTTTATCTATAAATATGCAAGACTTGTAGGTACTTTGATTGATTTTCTTTTTATAATCAAGTTCACTTTTAAGAAATTTAGCGTGAAACAGACTACTTTTATTGTGAGCGCGAAACGGATTACTTTTATTGTGAGCGCGCGAAATTTGATCTCTTTACAGTCGGTGAGTAGGTATTCAGTGTTTATGAAAATTCGTTTTGCTGATTAAAGTTGAAATCTATTGTTAAAATGGAACATCAGAAGAAAAAAAGGGGTGAAAATTGGAGTTCTGAAGAAAAAGTTTGTAAATCCATTATTACAATGGCTAGGCAATGTTTTGTATCATATTTTCTTCGTTAAATACAAATGTCTTTATTGTTATAGGAACTGTTATGTAATATTATCGCTCAGTCAGCTTATATTTTAGAAGATAAGTCAAACAAAACTTCGGCTAATATTCGAAAATCAAAAGAGTGGAAGAATGTAGCTGTTAAGTAAGTAAAGTGGTACTACTTCTATATTAATATGTAAGGTATTGTTGATGTGATATTAAAATTTACTATTATTTATAGATTTAATGAGCTAACTGGCAAAAATCGATCAGACGGAGAAGTCAAGTTAGCATGGAAAAGGATGAAGCTGTCAGCAAAAACTAACTTATCTGCCCATAGGAGGGAACAATTACTGACAGGGGGTGGCGAAAAACCACCATCACCTTCTCCCGAGGATTTAAAAGTTGCATCAATTGCTCCTCACGACTTCGTAATAGAAGTAAACGACTACGATAGTGATGCAGTGGTAAATAAAACATATTTAATTAACATATGGTACCTTTTATTAAAAATTTAATATGAACAAAATATGTAAATAATTATTAATAATGATAGTATCTAAATGGTGAAATTTGTATATATATTTATTTATTTGATTATTTTAGATTCCGAATGATGCATTAACAATTCCTGCATCAACTGCTGACCTTAAGCCTGGCACTAGTTATAAAACTGACTCAACACCAAACAATTTCAATGAAGAAAATACAGAAGACCATGTTGTGGATGTGCAAGGTAAAAAAAAAAATTATTAAAAACATACTTACAATATTATGATTGAAAATAATTATAATGCAATACAAAAGTTTATTGCAACAAAACAAAAGAAAAATCAAGACAGCACAACTTTATTACTAAAATTTAATAAAATTAACTAAACCTAAAATTAAAGATTAACTAATCTATTTTATTTAAAGTTTATATAAAATATAAACTAACAATAATATGTCTTTTAACTGATGTGAGTACTGTCTCAAGAATGCTGGCAACGTTTCCTCTTTGAATTGCCAGGCTAATATGCTGGCAAAGGTAGCTAGCTGCCAGTCTTCTTGTCACCGGAGGCCTCAACAAGGCTAACACTTAATTTAAGTTTTATGTGCATGCAAGTTTCAATTAATGTTAGTGAAACTTTGTATACTGTTTTCAGAGAGATCCAACAATGAGGGTGTTCAAAGTAGTGCCAGAATAGTATTAAGCCATAACAACACTAATGAAAGTGACAAAACCAAATCAAATAAAAAAAGCTTGCAGAATAGGTATGTTGATATACATATTATTATTATACTTTTTAAAATTATTACCTTTTACATGAAATAAATTATCCACATTATTATTTTTTGTTTACAGAAGTGAAGAAATGCGCCAGGTTATTGTATAGAACAATACTGATTTTAGAAATAAACAAATAGAAATGATGGAAGTCGAGCACAGTTATAATATTAAGATAGCCAAATTAAAAATTAAGAAATTAGAATTAGAAATAGCTTTATTGGAAAATCAGACAAACACCAACAAATACATTTAAAATTAGTTTTACTAAACTTAGTAATAGTTACATTAAATAATTCGTAATTCCTCGGTAAATCGTATTTTACAAAAAAAGTTTATATGATCTAAATTATTCCTATTAAACGATTCGTTGCGATGTCCAATTTCGCAAACTTCTAACTGTGGCGTTAAACAAAAATAACGTGACACGGCTGCCGTGCCAAGCGCCATACGATAAAATGACACGCCTCCTGTGCCTTCAGCCATGTGTAAAAGAAAACAGTATATTGACCATTTTTTACATGTTCTAAGCTTGAATACGTGTAGTTTACATTCGAAATCTAACGTGAACGACCAGGAGCATTGTTTCAAGTGATTACAAGTGGCAAAATAAGTGTATTTTTGGAAATGGGGGGTAAGTGATTTTTTAAATACAGATATGCTAAACCTTTTCAGCTTATTTTTTATTTTAACAAATTATTTGTAGTGAGTTTATCGGAATAGGACATAAAAATGGATTCCAATAATATTTTATAGGTTCTAAAGGAATCTAAAAGTGTAAATTTTTTAAATAAGTAATGTAAATATCTACCACTTCACGAAAAAGTCTGGTGCAGCGTAAAGGGTATTATAGTACCTATAGATATACCATCATCATACTTACCAATGCAGGGCCAATATTTAGGTACAATTCGCAAAGTAAAATGTTAACCCATTTCAATTCAATTTTACAAACTATAATAATAATTTTAAAATTTTGCCAATAAAACGACAATGTTCAACTCTCCGACCAACGATATACAGGGTGTATCGTTGAACAATTATGTCTCTTAAACCCCGTTTCCAATTCATCAACATTAAACGACTTTTCGGAATTTATCGAACCAACTTTTTTTATTATGCTACTATATGTAGTGGGACGAGCCTATAGTGCACCTGATGGTAAGCGCCCCGTCTGCCCATGGACAGGTGCGGTCTAAGTGACCTAATTTTGTATTTCCTAAGCCCAAGCGCGCACTGGCGGCCAGGTCGCAGCGGCCAGGCGGCGGCGGCCAGCATATAATGCACTTGGCCGCTCGCCGCTTGCGGCCAAGTGCGCGCGCTGATTATGCAATTCATACATTTCGCTGGCCGCCGCGGCCTGGCCGCTGCGACCTGGCCGCCAGTGGGCGCTTGGGCTTGTGGTTGGATTGATTATGAGGTATTAAATTAGGTAGCTTAAAAAATACTGTACTATTTAAACTATGCAAATAAAAAAGATTCAAGTTTGATTATTAGATATTCATAAAAAAACATGTGATACATGAGTAATTATACTAACTTATGTAATGTTGTTTACGTATATGTTTATCTGTAAGCATTCTTATTGAATAAATAAATAAATTATACTTAGTCATTCAAAATTAATACTAAGGAACTTACCTATTTTTATTGTTTAAGAATCTCTGCGAAAAAGAAAATACATTCCCGAGACTGAAATTGAAACTCAATGCGACGACGATGATGAAATTTTTGAGCAGAATTCGCAAACGTACTCACAAAACTGGGAACACTCAGAAGACTGGGAATCTATACACAAAGAAAAAACATTTAAGGATAGTGCAACGTGCACAGAAAAAATTATTGTGGACTGTGCAACGTGTAAAGAAAAAAAGAAGGAAAATGTGGATCGGGTCCCAACTATCTTAGACATCCATGGGTGTAAATATTTTGGCCAGTTGGTTTCAAATGAATTACTGCGCTTCAAACCATACGACAGAAATAAAAAGATGCAGAAAATTTTAGATTTAATCAAAGAATAATTATAATACCAAATACTAATATATAACACTACTATAATAATTATATGATAAGAGTTATTGATAAGATATTATTCTTATATGATAAGAGTTAAATAAAACCAGGTTTTAAGTTAATATATTTATTAAAAAACTTTACATAAGTCAGTCCGATTCGCGTAAAAATTTGTAGTTTTTTTTATTACTGGTTGTACAATATTTCTAAATATTTTTACATTTCTCGAACCTAAATCGGTTAAGATGCCTTTTTTTCGTTTAATATGAGGCGTTTTTGCATATTGCATTTATCTAAAACCGTAAACAATGAAACATCTAAGGTTTTAACAATTTTTTAAACCCGCTCACTGCGATTCCGACCACCTTTATCTATCCTATTAACATTGTTCTTCAGTATAAGGTGATTTTTATATTTTTTTAAGACTGATTTTATATTTATGTAAGGAGACTGATTTTTTAAATTATGTACGAGATTGATTTTTATAATTATGTGAGAGATTCACAAAGTCTAGTTTTTTTAACTCCGGCTCGTATTCTAACGTGAATGATGCCTTGATTAACAATAATACTTGATCTATAATTAAACATATAAATTTACAGACAGGTACATAGCTAAGTAGCCCATAGTACATCTAGGTCATTTAAAGGATCAGTCATAAGAAACAAGTATCTAGGGATATAACTATTCACTATTACACCCTGTATACAACGCATAATCGGTTTAAATAATTTATTTTTATTAATAAAATTCATAAAAAATGAAAAATAATTGTAGTGACCATGAAAGTTTAAAGTGTTATTTCGGTTTAAAGAACTTTATTACTCATTAAGACAAATCTTTTCAAACAAATCCTAATCTCAAACGGTAACCTTCATGTATTACGGGCTTCTGAGCTATTATCGGCCGGTTACTGAATTGAGAACTCCCAAGTACTTGCTACAATCCAAAGGAAACTTTTCATACAAAAAAATCTCAATTCAAAAACCTGCTATTTGATTATAGAGAAGAAATACAAAATAGAAAAAAGAAAAGAAATAGAAAAGAAATAGAAAAGAAATACAATAACTAAAAGTTATTGTATTTCTTTTGAGCGCATTTTAATAAAATCATGCTTTTTTAAAAAGTTTTTTACTTTTAATTTATTTTTTACTTTTTAGTTATCCCTAGACACGTTTCTCATCAGTTCATCTCACTGAATACAAATATTTATGTATACAAAATTTATTCACGTCCACCAAACCACCACCACTCACCTCCCATCAAAAACGGTCCACCCATTAAGACGAATTAAACTCGACGCGGTTGTGTCGCTTAATTACCTACTGAATTCCTATGGCCACCTTCCAGCTCCATCATCAGACCCTGCTTACCATCTAGCACCAAAGTACTCGTCAAGGCGAATCAGACGAGCCCATACTCGATGGGGTTATGTTGTTTAATTACTGAGTTCCTATGGCCATCTTCCTGCTCCATCATCAAACCCTGGTTACCATCTAGCACTAAAGTACTCGTCCAGACGAATCAAACGAGCCGAGACTCGATAGGGTTGCGTCGTTTCTTTTCTGAGTTCCTAGGACCACATTCCAGCTCCATCATCAGATCAGAGCCTGGTAACCATCTTAAAACAAAGTACTCGTCAAGACAAATGAAACGAGCCGAAACTTGATGGGGTTGCGTCCTTTCATTACAGAGTTCCTGTGACCACCTTCCAGCTCCATCATCACACCCTGGTTACCATTGAAAGAAAAACTACTCATCAAGACGATTCAAACGAGCCCAAACTCGATGAGGTTGTGTTCTTTCATTGCAAAGTTCCTATGGCCACCTTCCAGCTCCATCATCAGATCAGCACTATGTCATCATAATATTGCATTGTCACGCGATTTACACACGTTTGCAAAATTTCAGCTCAATCGGTAGACGAGAAGTGGGTCAAAATTGATTTGCAAACTTCCACCCGAACAAGACATACCTACATACATACATTGCAGTTAAATAATAATAAAATAAAAGCATCGAACTTCCGTCTAAAAATTACAGAGATTTGATGTAAAAATGTTAAATACCTAAGTGACTACTGTTACAGAATAACTAATAGTACTACTGTAAATGTTAGGTAGGTAAGCATCTAGTTACGTAGTTACGGAGAACCTTCTAAATTAGTACAAATCCTTATTTATGTATTTTTTTGTGGTAATATCAATGCAACTTTCAAAAGGTTGGTTACCCCTATTTTAAAAAAAAATCAACAATATCCAGAAACGAAGTCTACGAGCTTGATTTACGTGAAAAATGAAGGTAGGTTTGTTCTGGGTAGATCTCCCTAAAACTTAATTTGAAGGAGTTACTACCGATTTCAAAATGACACGGTTCCCGTGCCTTACGCCTCACGCAAAAAGAAGTGATGGCACGGCTAACGTGCCATCCGCAACGAATCGGTTAATGCCCCTATCCATTAAAATTTGGCATTTGATGTAACATTTGGCTTGTTTAATGTTTAATATTGTAAGGGATCAAGCACCTGCATATTTATATAATAAGTTGTCTTGGGTTTCGAGTCTTGAGCCTTATGGAGCCCGACATGCTCTACAGCTGTCTACTCCACGTCACACATCTACTGCTTTCAGAGGAAGTTTCCGATACGCAGCGACAAAATGCTGGAACAATATTCCTCCGCCGATGAGGGACCTACATGCAAAGTAAAAAATAGTTTTAAGAACAAACAGATTGTTTTTGTCTAGTTTTCAGAGTACGCAGACTTTTTTACTAGATACAAGCGCATTATAGCTCTTACCTTTGTTGTTTGTCATCATATAAATAAATGTGTTTCATTTACGAGGCGTCTTGTACTGGCTCCTTAAGCTGTTTAGCAATTTGTCCTTGTTCTTTGTTGTATTATAAGCATTCTGTTAACTAAATCGCATTCTTTCAAAAATGTTACTAAAACGTTATCCATTCAGTCCATTCTGTCTGCCAAACAGAATTTAACTTCGTTTTATTTTTTGTGAAATGTACAATATTCCGTTTTTAATAATAGAGGAAGGGATTCGGAGTATACTGCCTATAATATATTTTTTTTCTTTTTTTAGTCAATTTTCTATTTTTGATATTTTTTGTTTTGATATATTGTACTTTTTGTGTTACGCTATCGCAGCATCACCTAAACCGACTCCGACGGAAGATCAGTGCTAACCTCAAGGCTAGCATTTTGCTGAGTTTAAACCGTTTTGGGACTCTCCTATGCTTTTTTTCATTTTATCCTGTACTAGTTGTGCCCTGCGGTTTCACCCGCGTTAATTAGCGACTGTTCCACTCCTATTAGTCATAGCGTGATGTAATATAGCCTATAGCCTTCCTCAATAAATGGACTAATCAACACAAAAAGAATTTTTCAATTCGAACCAGTAGTGCCTGAGATTAGCGCGTTCAAACAAACAAACAAACAAACAAACTCTTCAGCTTTATAATATTAGTATAGATGTTTGAACTGTTCTGTCCCAAGTAATTTATTTTCATTTCATATTCATTTAAAATTAAAAAAAGGGGGTTATGGGATAATTTTAATCAAAATTTTTCTAAGTTGTAAGTACATCAATATTTCATTTTCTTGTTCACACTTTTCATTACAAGTAAAGTATACAGTATTCGCATCATTAAAGTCAAAGTCAAAGTCAAACATTTTTTATTCAAATAAACTTACGAAAAGGTATTACAAGTTTATTTTTATTTTTATTATTATTCCCTTTATTTATTTTTCAACACATTAATTTACATTTTTATATATTTTCTAAAAACAAAACAAAACATTTAAAAATATAAAAAAATAGGGGTCCGCCGGCATCGGGACCAGGATCCAAGTTACCGGTGGTTAGGGCTCCAGAGACAGGAACCTCCTCACAATGCGTACCGTATTGAGGAGAACAGCCTGCCTTCTGAATCAGGCCCTTGATCCAGCCGCCTAACGACAGCCTCATTAGATGTTGATCGAGGCTCTTGGCCATTAGGCCGTTGGCCGTGACAACAATCGGCACGATGACAGCCGAATCCACACTCCACATGTCGACAACCTCATGTACTAAGTCGAGATATTTGATTTGTTTCTCTTTCTCACCTTTCACGAGGTCCTCGTCATGGGGAATGTTATTGTTAGAAACTCAAATATTCTGTTTTAAACTATATTAACATGTACTTACTTATATTCTAGCCAAATTGGATAAAGAATGTTTACCAACAAAGCTTTGCCTAGCAACCAGTGACTGGCATGTATTAACAACCTGGTCCAGTTGAACAACAATTAAATATTGTATGAAAAATTAAATAAACAAAAATCATAGTAATTCAATTTAGAAAACAACCATGATGTTGGGGTCCTAACTGGGGCCTTTATAGCAATGATAGACGGACTGTATTTACAATAGGCTTTTACTCGTCGTACGTTACAATATAATAAACGCGCGTGATGCCTACGCTGGTCGAAGCCATTCTGTCGTGGAAGTGGGGTGGTAGTGGTGGTAGGGTATCCGTGCTTGCCTCGCCGCCCGCGCCTGCGCACCGTAGCCTGACGACCGACGACTGGAGCCGATGCCTCCAGAAGGCGCCCGTGCTCCAACAATGAAAAAATGAAAATGAAATGATTATTGGTTCGCTAAAAGACGTAAAAGAGAATATCTTGGCCATCTAAATAATTTTTTGTTGTTGTTTGCCTCAAAGAAATAGCTACCAATTTTAGTCGGGAAAAATATAGAATGGCCAAGATATTCGCTTTTTTCGTCTTTTGCAAAATTGTGCAAAAGCAGATACGCTGTTTTTACAAAGTGACCTTACGTGGTTTGGAAGATATGACATTTGCTCGTGACGCGTCGCGTAGAGGTTTGTCTCGCCGGACGTGGCCTCGCCGCCCGCGCCCGCGCGCCGCAGCCTGACGACCGACGAACGATCTCTTCTTCTTCAACATGGTTGACACTGTTTGATAAAGAGAGAGTTCTCTCTTTATCATATTTTCTTATAGTGGCTGCCTAATTATTATTATTATTATTATTATGTAAGACTGATCTTGAAAAGTTAAAATTATATATTTTAATATGAGTTTATTAAAAATGAGTGTGTATAAACTGTCTTCTCCTAATATTTCCCCGTACTGAATTTAGAGCATTTTGTGGTAGGTAGATAGGCTGGCTAGACGAAGATTGCTCTATGCTATCATCCTCACCTTGAAAAAGGTCTTCCCTCATATCAATGGCAATGTTATGAAGTACAGCACATGCAACAATTGTTGTTTTTGCTGTTTCAATATCTCCAAACATGCCTCTTAATAAGCAGCGGAATCGTTGTTTCAATAGACCAAAACATCTTTCCACCGTGTTTCGGGTACGGATATGACACCTATTGTACCTTTCTTCTTGTGGTGTTGTGGGGTTCAGCAGTGGTGTGAACAAATATGGAGTGCAGGGATACCCACTATCTCCCAGTAATATTCCAGAGAATGCTCCAGCCTCAAACCTTTGCTTTAATCTACATTCCCGGAATATCCTTGAGTCATGTACACTGCCACGCCACCTGGTCACTATGTCCAAGATCTTCAGGTCAGCATCACAAACAACCTGAAAAGTAAATGTTTATAAAGTTTAACTTTTTACAAAATAGTCAATAATGCCGTCTGTAATTGGTCTGGCATGTTGGTTATCAAAGTGGTTATCATACTAATATTATAAGAGGAAAGCTTTGTTATTTTGTATGTTTGCAACCGATTTAAAAAATCTTTCACCATTAGAATGCTACATTAGCGCTGAGTAACATAGGCTATATTAAAAAAGAAATGTCCACCCATGCGAAACCAGGACGGGCAGCTAGTTAGGAATATTTAAAAAACCATAAAATTATTATATAATAATTACCTGTGCATTTATAGAAGAAAATCCTTTTCTGTTGATGTACAACTGACCCCCATCCGCACATATTTTTTTAATTCTTATGTGAGTGCAATCAATTGCACCTATAACTGTGGGAAAATTGGCAATATTGCGGAATTTCCTTATTGCCACCTCTTGTTCTTGTAAGGTTGATGGCATTCTAATGAACCTTCGGGACATCCCTGCTATAATTCCGGCTACTTTTTTGCATGTTTGGCTGATAACAGGTTGAGACACACCATGTAAGTCCGCTGTATCGTCTTGTATCTACAATAAAACAATAATAAATTATGTTTGTGATTTTTGGTAAGTCATAGGTTAGCCATTGGCATGAATCAAGGTTATATATTTACTTACTTCATGGCGAGCCCAGTTGCGTTATGCGCAAACCACCTGTAGTTCGGGAGACAATGGACATCCTCGAGGATCGTGAGTTAAATCCTGACGTAGCATATCCACGATTTTAGCACCAAATCGTTTGGTAAATCTGTATTTATATTTGAAGTCGTCATCACTTAAATCAAAGGGATTAATACGTTGCCGTCGCCGAACAGGTCGTCGGGACGTCTCCAGCATATCTAAGTCGTCTAAATCGATTAAGTCATTAATTACATTTTCCATTTTTGCAAATTTAAATAACAACGGTTAGCGTTTCAAAAGCAAAGATTTTGACGTTTGTAAGGTTAGAACCAAAGTTAGTCTATAGACAAACTAGGGGTCACGTCAGTTTATCTTAGGACCATAGATAGTCCAAGACTTAGAGATAAACTTGATCTTGTAATAAGCTTTACGTTGGTCCATGACTTAAGACTAGAACTAAGTCTGGTACTATCTTTAGATCTCGTTTTGTAATAAGGGGGCAATGCTATACTTAACATGTATAGCACTATTGCATTACTACAGTAAAACAAAAAAGAAAACACAAATGGAAAATAAAAACTAAACATCTAGGTAACCAATTTTAAAAAGAGTCCATATTTTTCACCACTATATACCGAGACTTCTCATCCTTGCGTACAAAGATAGTGCCATTGTGTGTCCAGACGAATTTGTACTGCATTTCTTTAGCTTTAACACGAACAGCTGCGTGAAGTGCCTTGTTAGTGGGGGACAAATGTTCTGACACATAGATCGGAGTTCTGCTCCCGCCTAGGCCAATGGAAGTCGAGTTGAGTTTGTTGTCGGGATTGGATTTGTTGTAGCGTGCGACTGCAGATAAAAGTTCGTTTCGGCAGCGTGGACTACGCAATTTGACAACAATTGTTTTTGGCAATTTGCTTTCCTTATTACGTTTAGCTACCCTCGTGCAGTTAAGTACATCTTGATCATCGATCTTGTACGTTACAGCAGTGGCGATATTTTTGATAATGTTCATTATATTTTCAGAACGACTTTCCGCAACGCCATGAATTTCGACATTGGAATCACGTAGCTGCTGTTCTAAGAGGTTCAACTTGTCGTTCAATTTCTCAATATCTGCCTGAGCTGCTCTGTGACTACTTTCTAGCTGCTTGTGGTCAACCATTAGTTTTTCAAGTTTTGGGCAAAATTCGTCGTATTTGTCACTCATAAAGTTAACGGAATCTTGAAGTTGTTTCAGCTGATCGGTGATTGGTGAAAGTTCAGCGTTCAATTGTTGACGTATCAGTTTCGGCAGTTCCGTCTTCATAGCTAAGAGAATTTCTCTTTTGATAATATTGATAGTCAGACTATCTATGGAATCTGAAGCGGTTTCTTCAACTTCTGTTTCACAGGGGTTATTGTCATCATTGTTCTTCATACTTTCTGTTTGAGGTGGTCTCAACGGAGTACTTGAGTTATCTCCACCGCGTCTGGCCTTAGACAAGCACTCTGGGCATAACCAACCTACTGGAATCTTGAATGGCGGCAGTGGTTTATTACTTTTGAAGTTAACACAGGTTTGATGGTAATCAATTTTGCATTTTGAACATTTCACGTTCGAGTTCCGTTTTATTTCAGTATTGCATCCACCACATAATGAAGACATAATGGAATAATAATAAATAAAAAATAATAAATAATAAAAAAAAAAAAAACAAACAAAAATAAATAAAAATAAAAATATATCCGCCGTCTCTGGATTTGAACCCCAACTCGTTGGGCTGATCGCCCCCGGCACGGCAGCGCTTCACTCTCGGCCACCGGTGATATTTTTCAAGCGTCGAATATTGCGTATGTAACCGTATTTGAGTAATGACTTTTAGCGGTGGTGGTCGATTTTAAAAGTTATTTTTCGTAATGACCACAGTCAAAATATTCACATCACAAAAAAATACGCCAATGATTAAATTGTCACTATAAATTCACAAACACAGCGCCAAACAGTCCGATGCAGTTCGGGTTAACGTTTGCGGAAATATGTCTTTTCGCTTTGTAGCACAGAAATGGTTTTTGAGACACTGTTGTACCCCGTAATAAAATCGTAAATTACGCCAGGTTTAGTGGCACTGAAGTTAATTTCCACAACAACACTTAACAATCATCACTAATGACAACGAATTGTGACGAGAAAAATAAAAAAATACTATTTTAACTATTTTTAGATTAATATTTGTACGGAGCTTGATGTTACTATGAAGGCAGCGCCATCTACATTTACAAATGAAACTTCTAAAACCTTGAAAATGCGAAACATCCGAATTATTACGTTGAAGAAAAAGAATCCAAATGAAATATACATTAAATATTCAATGAAAGAAGACACGCCAACTGATAAAGTAATATTATTTAAAAAAACCTGGCAATAAAGAAAAAGGTAAAGGTAGAGGTAAAGGAAAATCAAAAAGCTGGGCGATAGTACCTGAACAAGGTGTAAGCAATGGTACATATGAAAAGGTGATGGCTATGTCCCCAACTGCATTTTATAAAGATAAGTTGCAAATATCAGATGTAAAATATAGGGATTTAAAACGTCTATGTGACAATGGAATTATACCAAAAAGATACCACCATGATTATTTTACCTTATCCCATGGAAATGTGGCTGATTCTCTTACGCTAACCGACGAAGAAGATGAGAAAGAGCTTATTGAATAATATTATAATTATTATTATAATAAATAATAACGTTTCGTATTTACCTAATTACGCATATCATTTGTTGGCAAATTAATATTTAGTAAAAAACAGACTATGTTATTTTAAATGATTGTATTCTATGTATCGCTCAAATTTCTATGTTTAAAATATGATTTTACTGCAAATAGATAGATTCATAATTTTATAAATGATTAAAATGCCTCTTTACATTAATTAAGAAGAAGTTTGAATAATTATTGTTTTTTTTTATTTTATCTGACAAAGTTGATTTTTTAATTTAACTTTTCAGTTTGAGTTGTTAATTATTATTTTTTAAATTTAAAATAGTTAAAACTGTTAAGTATATTGTACCATTATTGAAAGAATAGTAAATGTTGATTAGAAGGTATTATAATACCTAATAAATGTTGATTTCGTATTTTAGGTAGTTTTATTTTATTTCAGTCGATCATTATTGGGTATAAGAATAATAATAATTGAGTTCCTAAATATTCTGGGAGTAACAGGATTGTTTATTAGTCAGATTTCCATTGATCTATGATTATAAATGGTTTTTATTTTTAATACCAAAAAAAACTACATCTATGGGTTTTTAAGACAGTAAATGTGATAATAAGCTTACCAAAAATGGATATACGACCTATGCAGTTTTTTTAGGTACATTTTCATGGGGTGTATTAACCATAACTTAGTTTTTTCTTAGACGTAAATCCAAGCTAACTTTGAAACAAAAGGAGATAGATGTGTTTTGATGATTTAGCCTTTTTCATTCTGAAATTGTAAGAATCTTTTTCATTGGTCATTTTTTTATAACTTAAAAAACAAAAAAGTTATGAATTTTTATTTAAAAAAAAAATCGTTTTTCTGCTCTCCTGAAAAGTCGGGTTTTGGTTTATACGACCTTTCTACCCAAAGGTATCGAAAATTAATCAGAAGATTTAAGCACAACTCGGGTAGCTACTGTAACAACACCCTTGGAGTCTGCATCTTATAGCATGCTTCATTTAAACTCTTTTGCATAATTATTTTTTTATTACTTTACATATTCATTAAGAGCCTCATAAGCTAAATTCTTTACAAAATAAAATATTTAAGCAGTCTTTAATGGGATAAGGTTGATAATAATATTTGATTTCACTTTGAAAAGACTTTGTTTATGATAAACTCCGAAAGGGCTGCTCATGTTGTAACCAGTTTTTCAGTCGCAGATATTGAATGATATAAAGAGTAGCTATCTAACATGGTTGCTTTAATTTTATGAAAAAAAGAAAGTCACGCGTGTTTCAAAGAAAGCCATTTGTTTAACATAAATACTGTACCTTCTTCAATATGTGCACATCCCACAGACCTATATCGAGGCTGTGGCACTATTTATCCATAATAATATGTAATATTGCTGACAATAAACAATTATTATTATTGTTTATTTTGAAAAAATTGTTTTTTTGATTTGCAGGTGCCTCAACAGTTTCACGACTTTTTACTCGCTGACTATAACGACGGCAAAATACGAATACTTTTATTTGCTACACAGAAGAGTAGACAGGAGCTTGAAAGATGCCATCATATACAGGGTGTCCCAAAAATCAACGTCAAGCCGAAAATGGTTGATAGGCCAGGTGGTGAGAGTTATCAGAAAAATAATTAAAAAAATCTAAGTTAAGTACTTTTCAAATTATTGACATAAATGTTTTTTTTAAGAAAATTGACAACTTGTGATGATCTTTTAAGTACTGTGACTACAAATCTTTACTTTTCATAAAAAAAAATTTTGTGGTGTAATCCTCAATAACCCTTCTGTTAACTACAGTCTAAAATTAAAACACATCTGCCTCAGTTTTAAAGAAAATATCACTTTTTTGCCCCACCATGTAGTAAAAATTATTACATCGCCCAACTTTAACTGACTGTACTGAAAAAAAAATGTACTAGGCTATTTCGGCAAGTGACTTTAAAAGTTGGCGTATTTAGTCAGGATTCCAAAAAGGTATAATACTAGCTAGATTATTTATTAAATAAGAAAAAAAAACATTTTTCGAAAGAAACCCGTTATTAAGCTAATTCTTTTTACTCAGAAAAAATGCTTTTATTGCACGTTAGGCTTTCTCTAAGTCCCTAATTTTCAGGTAAAAGTTTGAGTGAGATGGATAGTGACCTTTTTAGTCAAGTGTGAGCGAGACAGATAGATACGCCACTTTTACCAAGATGAGTGAGACGGATAGATACGCTACTTAGGCCGGGACTCCACCAAAGCGGAGACGAGACGAGCGGAGAGGAGATGTTTTTTAAACAACCAATAGAATTGAGTTATTGACACGTCTCCTCTCCGCTCAGCTTCAGTGGAGATCGCTGTGCGGAGATGTCTAATATTTGTATGTCGCGATGGAAGCGGAGATGTGAGCTGTGCGCGGACGACGCGCAGTGGAGACGAGAGATGTGAGCGGCGTGCAGTGAGCGATGTCACCCTCCCCCCTCTCGCCCGCTAGCAACCCGCAGAACCCCGCGCGCGCGCCGGCCGGCCGGCCATCTTGCTAGTACCGTGCACGCGAGCACACGCTTTTATCGTGAATAATTTGTGCAGTTTGTATTTTTCAACGTAAACAATTAGTTAATTTAAATAAAACGTAATGGATGAACAATTTATTGAATCAGTAAAAAAATATCCATGTCTATGGAACACATCAATAGATACCTATAAACTTACTGACGTCAAAGATGCAGCTTGGGAGAACGTTTTGAAAGAAACTCAATTATCTGACGGTAAGTGCAATTTATTATATTAAGTATTTCGTTCAAGTAATATTGTAATACGAGTATCTTGCCATGGAACGGCGCCCTCGTTGTTGAAATAACTACAGAATTTTTCTCGAACTTGATAGGCATCCATATTGTCATTCGATAATAGATTTTCCACGTTTGTGTCGTTAAACATAGTCGTGGCCAAACCCGTTTCATTATTATCTAGATAGCCAGGCATCTTGTCAATTAAAAAGTTGTGTAGAACACACGTTGCTTTTATCACTTTTTCCACTGTTTCTATTTTACATTCAAATTCTTTACGGTATACGTACCATTTCCGTGATAATACACCAAATGTAGCTTCCACAATACGACGAGCTCTTGAAAGTCTATAATTGTATGTTCGTTTTTCGTTATTTAAATTATCGCGTGGATATGGTCTCATTAAGTTAGTCATCAAAGGGAAAGCTTCGTCTCCAATAAAAACAAACGGTACAGGTTCTCCATTTTGGTACAAGGGTTGTGGCTGTGGTAGATTTAGTCTGTTTTCTCTCAAACGAATTCCGAATATACTATCAGCAAAAATACCACCATCGCTGAACCTTCCCATTGAACCTATATCTACCATAATTATTCTTCGGGTAGCGTCGGCTACGCACATCATTACAGTTGAAAACCTGTGTTTATAACAGTAATATGAGGACCCAGATTTTGGGGGTGCAAACATGTACACATGCTTGCCATCAATGGCCCCGACGCAGTTTTTGAATTGCCAGATTTCTTCAAATTGCTTTGAAATTTTTTTCCAATCATTTTCATTAAGTTCTGGCATAACCAAAGGTTGTAATACTGTCCACAAGGCATCGCAGACATCTTCTATAATTCTTGGAACAGTCGATTTTCCAATCCTAAAATTTTCAGCTATTTGTGAAAATTTTGAACCAGTCGCCAAATACCTGTAATAATTATAATATAGATTTATATTTATGTGTCGTGGTTTCAGTTAGAATAGAAGGGTCATTTCAAAATAATATCTTAATCAGTGTCGTGTTGTTTCCGGAACTATAAAAGATTAGGCATTACTGAAATTATGTATTTACAGAATTTTCACTCGTTCAAAAGTTATAGCCATTTTTAAATAATAGAAAAGAAATAATTAAAAGTCTAAGATTCACACGAGCACAACACATTGAAATCAAACAAATAAAATGGATTTATCACTCGTTATTTATTAACATTTCAAATTTCGACGCCGCCGTCTGCCGCGACCACGTACGAGAGATACAATCCGTTTTGTTTGTTTGATTTCAGATATTTTTTTTTTATAAATTGGTTTCCCTTGAAACTCTGGTATTTTTTAAATATTTATAATGGTTATAAATTCTGCATGAGTGATAATGCGGTAAGTATATTTTGACTATGGCAATGTCAACATTTAATATTTATAATGATTTCAATTATTTTTATTTCAGTAAAAACGGCTAAATCTAAGTGGAAAAAGTTGAGAGACAGCCACCGGGACGCATTAAAAAGGAAGAATGCCACTAGAAGTGGACAGAGTGGTAAACAAATTCGTGAATGGAAATATGAGAAGGTAATGGAATTTTTGATACCATATATGACGAATAGAAACAGGACTACAAATTATACCTCACAAACAAATATAAATGAACAGGAAACAAATATAAATGAACAGGAAACAAATTCATTGGAAAATAATGTAACCGATGAGTTTTTTGAAACATCAAGCAATCATACAAGAAGCACTCCAGAAGATCGTCCATCTGTACAACATTCGCCGTCACCGACATCAAGCGTCTCAGCCTCGACATGCAGAAATGCAACAAGAAAATCGGATGAAATAAGTAATTTACTTATACAGCACCATGCAAACCGTGAAAGAATACGCCAAGAAAAACTAGAAATACAATCATTGATAGAGAAAAATAATACCCTTGACGAAATGGACACTTTTTTTCTGTCGATATCAAAAAGTGTAAAAAAACTTTCTCAATATATGCAGCTTCAGGCTAAACGTAAAATTTTCAATGTTCTTTTAGAATTGGAAGAACTTGAGCTACAAAACACATGGTATAACACAAATGAAAATAATTGGTATTCCCCCGGTTACACTTCAGCACCGGGTCCAAGTTCGACACCGGGTCCTAGCTCAACACAGGCACCGGTTCTTACATCAACACAGGCCGGTGGTCCTAACTCAACACAGGCACCGGTTCCTAGCTCAACACAAACACCGGGCCCAAGTTCGACACAGGCACCTGTTCCAAGCTTGGAAGATACGCACATGACCGATGAACAGATAGAAGAAGCATTCAGAAACGAAGAAGACACATATGATAATTTGTAACTATATGGAAAAGAAAGCAATATGTCTCATGTGATTTACTGTTATAATTTTTTTGTACGTTATGTTTCTAATATAACCTTACGTTTTTTTTGCTACTCCCAGAACGGCAGTTGATTTTTTTGTTTTCTTTATGAATAAATAAGATAATATAAAAATATATTTGGTTTTTACATAATATGCATCACTCCAGTCTCCCGGAGGGGTAGAAAGAGACAACGGATCTCGATTTCTCGTAATCCTTACATACCTCAGTTTACATAATATTTTTCATGTATTCTCGTACTTCTTGATTCTCGTTTTGAGTACTTCTCACTTAGCCCTTTTACACAAAAAAAAACAAACACTCAAAAAAGACTGATCACATTCAAACGCAGATAACACACATAAACACAAACACACTTAACAAAAAAATAATTAGGTAGGTACTTACTTCAAACATACTGCTAGCCGCTCTTGGGTACAGATAGATCTCCTGTAGTTAGTATCTTGCTTAAATATATGCGGTTTAATTAAGTTATGTAGTTCGTAGAATATATTCCTCGGTAGTCTGTAGGACTTGGTAAAACTTTCATCATCTAACTCATTAAACAGAGTAAAAAATTCTCCATGACTGGTATGGTAATACAAGTGACTTCTTTTCCAAAACCGATGTTTTCTTTTGTTTAGGTAGTATAAAGCTATCAATTCTGCTTCTTCAGACTGTAGTTCTTCTTCAAGTAAAAGAAGATACTTTTTTTGTAATAATAGCGACATCGTCTACCTTTCGTGTCAGAATGCGTACTGAGCACTCAACGCCCCGCACCCGAGCTGAAAAACATCTCTTCTCGCACAGCACACAGCACACCGCACACATCTCCGCTTTGGTGGAGTCCCGCGAGCTGAAAAACATCTCTTCTCGCACAGCACACAGCACACCGCACACATCTCTGCTTTGGTGGAGTCCCGGCCTTAGGCCAGTGTGAGTGAAACGGATAGTGACGCCATCTTGGCCAAACAGTGACCCACAGGCACAATATGCATTACTGCAGCAGTACGTTACGCTCCTTCGTTTACTGCGCATCTTTCTGTATTCGTGTTGATTTCGTGCTTACAACTTACGGCTTTGTGTATTGGACTCGATTGCCTTGTGAATTGGATTTGTTATCTGACCGTTTCTGACGACTCTGGCTTTCTTCTGGACTATACTGATCGCGTGATTGTAAAGTGTGACTACCACCATGCCATCTCGGTACACTGTTGAAGAGTATGCAAACATGCACCTCATTTATGGGGAATGCAGATGCAATGCAAGTGCTGCAGCTAGACTTTATCGAGAGAGATATCCAAACGCTCAGCGTTATCCGGATCATCGAGTGTTTGTGAATGTTCACCGGTCACTCTTAGAGGGTCGATTTCCAAATCAAATGGCTAGTGAGGGAAGACCCCTCATACCCTACGAGGACACAGTTCTACAAGAAGTCGCACAAGATCGAAGTACCTCAGTACGTGAAATTCAATTGAGGACAGGAGTGTCTAAAAGTACCGTTCACCGAATTTTAAAGAAAAACGAGCTCCACCCGTACCACGTACAACGAGTACAATGTCTTTTACCTCGTGATTACCCTGAAAGAGTTACATTTTGTCAAACGATGTTGCAAAAGCACAGGGAAGATCCGCGATTCTTGGACAAAATAATATGGTCCGATGAATCAACGTTCAAAAAGGATGGTTACATGAACCTCCACAATTTACATGAGTGGCATGTGGAAAATCCACATTTGATGCGAGAAGACAGATCGCAGTATCGCTTTAAAGTGAACATGTGGACCGGCATTGTAAATGGGAAAATTATTGGACCATTTGAGCTGCCGGAGAACTTAACCGGCGAGGTCTATTTGGACTTCTTACAAAACAACCTACCACAATTATTAGAAGATGTGCCGCTAAGCATTTACGGAAGCATGTGGTTCCAACAAGATGGCTGCCCAGCACATTTTGCTCGCCCAGTCAGAGAATTTTTAAACCAAGAATACCCGGATAGATGGATAGGGCGGTCTGGATCAATTTCATGGCCAGCCCGTTCACCTGATTTAAATCCGTTGGATTTCTTTTTCTGGGGAGCCGTGAAAGAAAAAGTTTACTCTAAGCCCATTGAAGACATAGTCGAGCTGCGCCAAATAATTGCGGATGCGGTTGAAATCATAAATAATAGAGGATACGCTCGTTTAGTAAAACGATCTTTTTTAAGAAGATGTAGGGCCTGCATTGAAGCTGAAGGCAAACAATTTGAGCATTTGCTATAAGTTGAATAAACTTTGAATATTAATTATTGCATTTTATTTAAAACTTTATTTAACCATATTTAACAAACAATTTTGTCATATTATTAAAGCCTGGTTGTGGCGTATCTATCTGTCTCGCTCACACTTGACTAAAAAGGTCATTATCCATCTCACTCAAACTTTTACCTGAAAATTAGGGACTTAGAGAAAGCCTAACGTGCAATAAAAGCATTTTTTCTGAGTAAAAAGAATTAGCTTAATAACGGGTTTCTTTCGAAAAATGTTTTTTTTTTTCTTATTTGATAAATAATCTAGCTAGTATTATACCTTTTTGGAATCCTGACTAAATACGCCAACTTTTAAAGTCACTTGCCGAAATAGCCTAGTACATTTTTTTTTTCAGTACAGTCAGTTAAAGTTGGGCGATGTAATAATTTTTACTACATGGTGGGGCAAAAAAGTGATATTTTCTTTAAAACTGAGGCAGTTGTGTTTTAATTTTAGACTGTAGTTAACAGAAGGGTTATTGAGGATTACACCACATATTGTTTTTTTATGAAAAGTAAAGATTTGTAGTCACAGTACTTAAAAGATCATCACAAGTTGTCAATTTTCTCAAAAAAAACATTTATGTCAATAATTTGAAAAGTACTTAACTTAGATTTTTTTTATTATTTTTCTGATAACTCTCACCACCTGGCCTATCAACCATTTTCGGCTTGACGTTGATTTTTGGGACACCCTGTATACTGCGGTGGAACTTTTAAATGCGCGCCTAAACCATTTTTACAAATTTATAGTATTCATGGTGAGGTTGAAAATATTGTTAAACCTTTAGCATATGCTTTATGACAGAACAAAAAAAATCGACCTATAAAATATTATTTCAATTATTAAGAAGAAAAATACCCAAAATGCAAGTCAATGTTTGTACAAGCGATATTGAGGAAGCTGCTGTTAGAAGTCTTGCAGCAGTATTTCCTAACGCACAGATGAAGGGATGTTATTTTCATTTTAAAAAAGCTATAAAAAAAAATTGGATAAGATTAGCATACATAAAAAACATGTTGCCTTATGTACGGTTTTGCCACATTTACCGCTGGAAGAGTTGGATGAGGCCTGGCTCTACATCATGAGTGAATGTCCTCAAGGAGAAAGTATTACTAGATTTAACGATTACATTGTAACCCAGTGGCTTGAACATAAGTTATGGCACGACAAATGGTCATGTTATAACGTAAAAAATAAAACTAATAATTATACAGTCTCATTACTCTCAAATAAATAATTTTTTTAATAAAAACAGAGCCATAAACTTGGCAAATCTTTTAGATTGTTTCCAAAAAAATTGCAATAATTGTACCGAAATTAGAGTAAAAATGGGTTATTCTCAAATCATCAAAAACATGGTGAAATTAGGAATAATGTAATCGAAAACACAATACATACAAGACTATAAAAATGGCTTAATTTCGGTTGGACATTGTCTAGAAAAATTGAGATTCTAATAATAATTTATTTAATCTTAGATACTAAATTGCCCACATTTTGTTCAAGATTATTTAAAAATCTTAAAGAGTGTGATTTCTTTAATATTCGTTAAACAGGTAGGTTTTTTTTATGTTATAGTAGAGTATTTTTTAATAATGGTCAAACAGGTAGCTATAAGAAAACTTCAAAGTAGATCTCTATGGAAAACTGTATTTGCAATGTTTTTTAATATTAGTCCAAGTTTTATTGCCTAATTATGAACGAATCTGTGATTTTTTTATATTAAAGTAGAGTATTTTTAATAATGGTAAAACAGGTAGCTATAAGAAAACTTCAAACTAGCTATCTATGGAAAACTGTATTTGCAATGTTCTTTAATATTAGTCCAAGTTTTAATGCCTAATAATGAACGAATCTGTTATATTATTATGTTAAAGTAGAGTATTTTTAATAATAGTAAAACAGGTAGCTATAAGAAAATTTCAAACTAGATATCTATGGAAAACTGTATTTGCAATGTTCTTTAATATTAGTCCAAATTTTATTGCCTAATTATGAACGAATCTGTGATTTTTTAAATGTTAAAGTAGAGTATTTATTAATAATGGTAAAACAGGTAGCTATAAAAAAAATTCAAACTAGATCTCTATGGAAAACTGTATTTTCAATGTTTTTTAATATAAGTCTAAGTTGTATTGCATAATTATGAAAGAATCTTTGATTCTTAAACACAAAAAAAAAACAAATAATTATATAGAAAAAATTGTTTTTGGAAAGGTAATTATAAAATATTCTGTGATTTTAAATAGTAAGATTATAAAAATGACAAGTATTGTATCACTTTATAAATGAAACCGATTGATGTTACAAATTAAAGTTGGTCTTATTAAATAGTAAAGGAGACCCGGCGTTTTATGCTTAAGTTGTATACTTTTTTAATTTTTTAATCTGTAATTCATTAACACTGGCAATATCTGTCAACAAAAGGCAATGACGTAACGGCATTGTTGACATTTCACTTTTTATTAAAGCAAAAAAATTATGGTTTATACAGCCACGTTAGACATTTTAAAGTAACACGTCTGCCTTTTGAAGACTCAGTGTTTCCATATTAAAAAATATTAATAATTAAATAACTCTTATCCGCGATTCGATAAAAATAAGTCAAAACTTGGTTTAGGTAGCAAATAATATTAGCTTTACTTTATGACAAAATTCTATTGTATACAAGTTTAGCATTTTTTCTATGGAAAGTGCCGGTTCTCCTTTATTTTTCTCTCGACATTTTAATCTCTAGTTCCCGCAATATGCGAGTGATATTCGTAGGTGTGCTTCGTGGAATAGAAAATTATTTTAAAATTTTATTTGAAGCACACCTGTAGGTGTGCTTTGTGGAATACTTTTGGTGTGCTTGGTTTGGGTGTGCTTCGTGGAATACCTCGTTTTTGTTAAGTAGGTAAGTAGGTTGGTACCTCGTATTCAATAAACACCTTGATTGTATTCCATTTATCTCTATCACAAATGTAAAAATATACCTAATACAATATTTTGAACGGTTTCTTTGATCTAATAAATAAAAATGTCTTATTAAATGTCGTTTTATTTTTGTTGCCATTGAATGGACTCAGAGAAAAATAGGCCTAATTACGAATAATTTAGAGTATACTTTTGTATGAAGATTTCAATAAACACCTTAATTGTATTCCTTCAGAATATTTACATATATCGCAAATGTAAAAATAGAATACAACATTTTGAACGGTACAGATCTAATAATTAAAAATATCTTATTAAAATTTCGTTTGATTATTTCTGTTGCCATTGAGTGAGACTCAGAAAAAATAGGCCTAATTACTAAACAATTATTTTAACAACAATTAAATTCATTTTGTATGAAGAATGTTTCTAGAGTCATTGAACTTGACTTCTTCGCGCTGCACTGTATCAGTTTTCATGCATTGCATCTCGATCGCATCGCATTGAACTGTGACCTTCCTAACCAACTTTATTCGTATGTTTTTATTGTGGAATTTTATTTTGTAGTGCAATTTAAAAACTGTAATTAGTCATAACAATATTTAATTAAGTTAAGTTTTAATTTGAAAAAAGACAGTGTTTAAAGGAGAATGGGCATTTTGGTACTCGCTCCAATAGCAATCATTGTGGCGTCATTGGATAGATCTTTTAATCAGGAAAAATATTTACTATGGCGACTTGTCCCAAATCCTTGTCCGAAAACCTCGGGAAGCCCCCAAAGTTAGTTAATATCATAATTGCAAATACAATAATATTACATACCTGTCATGGCTGAAAAATAACAATGTAAAATAACATTATTTAAAACGAGAAATATATTGTGTAACTATTCATGCATAATATAATTATCGTGATATGATATGATAATGGTGATGACTTTTGAAAATATGTATTTTTACATAAAAAAGTAGTATTACATTTAAGATTTCTGTTTTTTGATACTACGGTGACTCGGGGATAGGGAACCAGCCGAGGGGTGGGGTGGGCGGTGCGCGGTGCCAGTGGACAACTTTTTGTGCTGCATCCTTCATTAGTCGTCGTATCGTTCTGTGCGTGAGACGACGTTCCGCTGCTATTTATTATATATCTAGTACTTTCTTATACTGTTTTCATCACTGACCCCGGCTACCCCTTTTGGACATTGTTACCCGCTATAAACGTTTATCTTGGCTAGTGTTGTGGACTATTGTTGTGCTTTTCGATTTGGAACATCGTTATGGAGGAACATCGCAACTGTGTGATGTGTCGGCGAGGCCTACATCGTGCTAGATACCAACAGCACGTGTTGACTGATGATCTTCCAAGAATGCGCCCCGAGTTTGTGGCATATATACGAGAACACGCCGTTCTGGAGGTTAGTACTTCATTAAACTATATCGCTCTTCACCAGCTTCAGTTTTTCTTTTTAGAAGAGGTTTGTTTATATTATTATTGTCTGTTATATTTTTATACTTGAGCCAGTAAAAACGTGCGAACTGAGTCATAAATCATTTTAAGTGGACCTTTTACTCGCACTTACAGGTCTTATTGAACTGTCCTAGTGTTGTGTGTAAAAATGCGTTTCCGAAACGAGCTGTAGACTACCAACTGCACGTATTTATTTTAGCTGTGGGTGTTTTCTTAGAATAGAATAGTGTTCGCGCTTCATAGAAAAAAAAACACGTGTAATCTCAGATACCTGCGTCTGAGCGGCATTCCTTTATATCAATAATGACTTAAGCAGCTTTTTCACAATCCTTTTATGACTTAGTTCGCACGTTTATAGTTCTTATCATTGAAACACTTTTCTGACCACCTATTGTGCGTTTGCTATTGTTATCTATTCACTAAGCCGTCGCTTCGGCTATACATAAGATATTTTTTTACTTGCATTACTTAAAATGTGAAAACAATACAAGTATGCTATGACTTTAGCCCTTGAATACCTAGAACCCGCATTGTTTTAAATATTTTCATAAAAATACAACATTACATCAACAAGATCGTATTTTACTATTTTCAGGTGGAGTTCAACAACACACGACGTGTGTGTCACCGATGTTGGCAGAGAATTGACAACGTTGTAGGAAGACCACCTGCAGAAGTAGAACAGAATGTACGAGAACTTCAGGTTCCAGACTACACTCGAGCTCCAAACACTCCAGGGCATTGTATCTTTAACACCTGCCAAAACACAACCCGCCATCGAATACCAGAGACGATCAAGATTCACATTTTCTGTGAATATAAGTTATATATTCCTGACGGTGCTAGAGTATGTGGACAACACCTTGAGAGCAATTCTTGGGAAGAGCTGCCTCAATTCTGCAATGTCACACATAACTTCAATGCACAACAGTTTAGTGACGTTTGTGACATGTTGGGATGGCTTTAAATCGTGGACCTAGGCTAGATTTCAACACAAGAGGTGCTTTAAGCAACGAGGATATGCACTTTTGGACAGGACGCAACTGCGAACAGTTTGATTCCATACTACAACAAACACCGTCACTAAGTGAGAGGTGCAAGGAGCCTCGAACTGCGTTAGGCATATATCTTACGAAACTACGTACCGGAGACTCAGATGAAAGACTAGCGACGTTATTTAATATGTCACGAAGAAAACTGGAACGTTTGTTAACTATTGTGCGCGAATGCCTCATAAATGAATATGTAATATTACACTTGGGAGTGGACCATATGAACAGAAACGACGTTTTAGAAAAGAACCTTACTATACCAAGAGGATTATTTGGCAATGAAGAAAACAATAAAGCTATCGTGATATGCGATGGGACTTATATATATATCAATAAAAGCTCGAACTTCTTGTTCCAGCGTCTATCTTATAGCCTGCATAAGTACCAGAATTTGCTAAAGCCGTTTTTACTTGTGTGTTCCAATGGCTATATAATCGATGTTTTGGGACCATACGCTGCCACTAAGACCGATGCGAACATCATGAGCGACATAATGAATGATGGAGAAAACCCATTACATTGCTTTCTTCAACCGAACGATGTCTTCATATTAGATCGCGGCTTCCGGGACAGTTTAGAGGCTATCGAAGCATGTGGATATGAATCCTACGTTCCACCATCTAAAGACAGATGGGAGACACAGTTAACTACAGAGCAAGGTAATGAAGCTCGATCAGTTACAATATGCCGGTGGGTAGTGGAAGTGGTGAACGGGAGGTTCAAACGAGATTTCAAGCTTTTGCGGCATAAATATTTTAATAAAACACTACCAAAAATGTTCATTGATTTTAAAATCGCCGCAGCTATGTTAAATAACTTCCACATACCCATCGATGATAACATTCATGCAGAGGCCTTTCTAAACATAATTAGGGAGAGAATAGATTCCCCGAATCTACTTTATGATTATGTAGAAAGAAAACGTTTGAATAGCCGAAGAGCAGATTTTCAAAGAATAGAAAGTCAAGAAATACAGAACTTCCCACTACTGACGGAAGAACAGATTATTTTACTTTCTTTGGGCACCTATCAACTAAAGCTAGCCCGATCCTACTGCAACGAGCATTTGTCAAATGGACTATACATTTTAGAAATATATAGAGAAAGTGCACTTCAAGATTTAATTGAATATGGCATAAACGAAGATACTTGGCTTTTACGCGGACGCATACAGTCGCGTCACGTACGGTCAAAAACTTATTATTGTTATGTATTGGTAAAAAACAATGTTAATGAAAACGAAACCAATATCCATAACATTTTATGCAATTATTACTGCACGTGTTTGACCGGACGACGAACAGTTGGCACTTGTGCTCATATAGTTTCAATCGTGTGGTATCTAGGATATGCCAGACATGAAGGCTTCACTGCTCCTGCAGCGTTCCTCAACGATATCATTATTGATAATAATGTTTAAAAAAATAAATAACGTTTCTTACTTTTCTTTTCTTTTTCTTTTTTTTATTCCTGAGTGTTTATCCATTTTAGTACCTATTAATCAACACACACATGTTTCTATACAAGACAACGATATAATATCACCATTATCTTAACAAAATCAACAAAAACAAAAAAAAAACAAAAAAAAAATTAAATACTTAACACAAAATAACTCCGTTCCGACAGCAAATGGAGACAAGCGACTTGGTTATCATTAATCCTTGTAAAAAGACCTTTCCAATGATATATATATTATGGCTATTGGGCCGAGTACCAGGCTTCATACATTTTTGCCCATTCTCCTTTGTTGTTGTGTGAAAATGTTGAAATGTGTTGAATTGTAATTCGTTCGCAACAATATTTGCGTAAAATTATATGTAAATAATCTTAAGTTTTAATGTTAAACGTGTAAATAGTTGTAAAACATTTGTAAATTATGGCTCCAAGAGGAAGTAGTGCAGCTTGGGACCATTTCGTGGATCTAACAATATGGCACAGTGTAAAATATGCAAAGCAACGGACTTTCAACCCTTCCGTATAGTGGAGGATCGGGGTTTCAAAAAATTAATACATTTTGCTTTTCCTTTTTATAAAATTCCTTCACGTAAGCATTTTTCGAATAATTTATTACCAAGTAGATACGAAGCTCTCAGAAATGAAAAATTAAAAGAGGTGAAAAATAAAGTACAATCAATATGTATCACTTTAGATATCTGGACGTCCCGGACTAATGACGCCTACTTGGCAATTACTAGCCATTATATTGATGTACAAACTTTGACGATTAAAGCAGTGTTACTTGAATGTGTACCCTTGGAAGGATCTCATACAGCAGTTAACCTGTCTAACGAAATAAAACGGGTTACTGATGAGTGGCATATTGCGGATAAGCTCGTATTAGCTGTATCTGACAATGGCGCAAATATAAAAAGAGCACTCTTAGACTTAGGCTGGAAACATTTCGGGTGTTATGCGCATACACTTAATTTGGCGATTTCGTCTGCGTAAGAGTCTTCTGAAGAGTTAGTAAGTACTATTACAAGGCTAGAAACATTGTCAGCTTTTTCAAAAGGTCATCCCAAGCATGGGAAAAACAAAAAAAAATTATGGTTTATACAGCCACGTTAGACATTTTAAAGTAACACGTCTGCCTTTTGAAGACTCAGTGTTTCCATATTAAAAAATATTAATAATTAAATAACTCTTATCCGCGATTCGATAAAAATAAGTCAAAACTTGGTTTAGGTAGCAAATAATATTAGCTGTACTTTATGACAAAATTCTATTGTATACAAGTTTAGCATTTTTTCTATGGAAAGTGCCGGTTCTCCTTTATTTTTCTCTCGACATTTTAATCTCTAGTTCCCGCAATATGCGAGTGATATTCGTAGGTGTGCTTCGTGGAATAGAAAATTATTTTAAAATTTTATTTGAAGCACACCTGTAGGTGTGCTTTGTGGAATACTTTTGGTGTGCTTGGTTTGGGTGTGCTTCGTGGAATACCTCGTTTTTGTTAAGTAGGTAAGTAGGTTGGTACCTCGTATTCAATAAACACCTTGATTGTATTCCATTTATCTCTATCACAAATGTAAAAATATACCTAATACAATATTTTGAACGGTTTCTTTGATCTAATAAATAAAAATGTCTTATTAAATGTCGTTTTATTTTTGTTGCCATTGAATGGACTCAGAGAAAAATAGGCCTAATTACGAATAATTTAGAGTATACTTTTGTATGAAGATTTCAATAAACACCTTAATTGTATTCCTTCAGAATATTTACATATATCGCAAATGTAAAAATAGAATACAACATTTTGAACGGTACAGATCTAATAATTAAAAATATCTTATTAAAATTTCGTTTGATTATTTCTGTTGCCATTGAGTGAGACTCAGAAAAAATAGGCCTAATTACTAAACAATTATTTTAACAACAATTAAATTCATTTTGTATGAAGAATGTTTCTAGAGTCATTGAACTTGACTTCTTCGCGCTGCACTGTATCAGTTTTCATGCATTGCATCTCGATCGCATCGCATTGAACTGTGACCTTCCTAACCAACTTTATTCGTATGTTTTTAATGTGGAATTTTATTTTGTAGTGCAATTTAAAAACTGTAATTAGTCATAACAATATTTAATTAAGTTAAGTTTTAATTTGAAAAAAGACAGTGTTTAAATTTGTTGTTGTGTGAAAATGTTGAAATGTGTTGAATTGTAATTCGTTCGCAACAATATTTGCGTAAAATTATATGTAAATAATCTTAAGTTTTAATGTTAAAAGTGTAAATAGTTGTAAAACATTTGTAAATTATGGCTCCAAGAGGAAGTAGTGCAGCTTGGGACCATTTCGTGGATCTAACAATATGGCACAGTGTAAAATATGCAAAGCAACGGACTTTCAACCCTTCCGTATAGTGGAGGATCGGGGTTTCAAAAAATTAATACATTTTGCTTTTCCTTTTTATAAAATTCCTTCACGTAAGCATTTTTCGAATAATTTATTACCAAGTAGATACGAAGCTCTCAGAAATGAAAAATTAAAAGAGGTGAAAAATAAAGTACAATCAATATGTATCACTTTAGATATCTGGACGTCCCGGACTAATGACGCCTACTTGGCAATTACTAGCCATTATATTGATGTACAAACTTTGACGATTAAAGCAGTGTTACTTGAATGTGTACCCTTGGAAGGATCTCATACAGCAGTTAACCTGTCTAACGAAATAAAACGGGTTACTGATGAGTGGCATATTGCGGATAAGCTCGTATTAGCTGTATCTGACAATGGCGCAAATATAAAAAGAGCACTCTTAGACTTAGGCTGGAAACATTTCGGGTGTTATGCGCATACACTTAATTTGGCGATTTCGTCTGCGTAAGAGTCTTCTGAAGAGTTAGTAAGTACTATTACAAAGCTAGAAACATTGTCAGCTTTTTCAAAAGGTCATCCCAAGCATGGGAAAAACAAAAAAAATAGCAAGAGCAAGCTCTCTACTCTAGCTCGCAACTCCAAAAAGATGTGAGTACTAGGTGGAACTCGACATTTCACATGTTAAACAGGATCATCGACATAAAAGAAAAGATAAACAGTGCTCTTTGTAACTACTTGCAGAGCAATGTTCACTCGCTCACATCGTACGACTGGGATATATGTGAGGGTTTGATTAAAATTTTAAAACCTTTCGAAGAAGTTACGCGAGAAATGAGTGCGCAGAATTTCGTAAGCGGCAGCGTCGTGATTCCCATCACAAGAGGGCTGAAATCAGCATTAGAGTATATGGAAGAAAACAGCATACCGATAGTGGATTCGTTTCGACAAGATCTGCTAGGAGAAATCGGTAGAAGGTTCCATAATTTGGACAAAAGCCGCACGTTTTCATTGTGCATGTTTTTGGACCCTAGGTTCAAACTTTGTTTCGAAGATCCCTTTGTTGAAAAAAATTAGCTGTCAGTTTAGTAACTGCTTTAATAAATGAAGTCGAGGACATAAATACACCGCAACAAGGTGAGTCGTCAAGCAATACCACAACGGCTTTAGTTGCAGAACCTAGCAGTTTATGGAAACATTACCAAGAAACTTTGCAGACTGTTCAACCTATGGGCACAGCTCGTTCTCGCGCCATTGTAGAAGTACAAAAGTACATTGAAGAAAAAGCTTTGTGACAAAATTGACGTGCTTCAATGGTGGAAGGAACATGATAAATTGTACCCTTATTTATGCCGCATAGCAATAAAAAAACTTAATGTCCTCGCAACAACTGTACCTTGTGAACGTATTTTCTCTGCAGCAGGTTTGATACTAAATGACAGACGCACTAGATTAGGAATAAGGAAGCTCCAGCAACTGATGTTCCTGCAGCAAAATTCATGAATAATGAAAACATGTAATATAAAAAATATATACACCGTTGGCCTGAATAACCCGAAAGATTTAACTTAACTATTCTACAGCCTAATTAGAGTATATAAAGTTATGTAACACATAGTCCTAAACCCCATAATAAAGGAGATATTCATTATTTAAAACAAATAATAATAAAAAAAATATCAAGTATAACACACCCTAAGGTATGACGTAGACACCTACTACTTTCACGCAGACGCACTTACCTAGGTGCATCGGTGTCAACCAGTTTTACCTAAGTAAGTTTGGTACCTGTCGACAAAAAGGTTTTACTACCGAAAATAATTATTTTTCATTGTGGATAAAAAGATGTAACATGCAACTGATATACAGAGTAGGTAATAATTATAACTTTATCTTTCTTATTACACTTTAATAACAAGTAGTTATTCTCTTATCAGTAAGACTGATAAGACTAGATTAATTCCGCTCTCAATCAGCAAAGTGCAACCTATTTGCCTTCACTGACAGCTAGCTGATTCATAGTTTGAAAGTTGAACATGATTGATACATGTGACATATTTCAAACAAACTGATTTCAAATTATTACTGATTGTCACGTAAGAATTACACTGTTATAATTTAATAAATAATATTCGTTATGCCGTCTTATCCGCCGGAACATTTAGCGGAAATACATTATGTGTACGGATTCGTGAAGTGTCATGCTCGCTCCCTGTTTCTCAACTTGAGATTAATATGATTCGCTTACTAAAGGACGCTTACTAACTTACTGAAGTAAAGGCTTGACCATAAAGAAACACGCTATTACTAGGGACACGAAAAAAGTATCGATACTTTGTGGTATCGAGTACTTTTGTTTTCGATACCGATACTTTTGTACTCGATACTTTGTATTCGATACTTTTACTCAATGAGTAATTTTTGACAGGTATCGTATCGTAATTAATTCGATAATTAATCTTAGAAATTACTCACTTAAAACTTGGCCTTACGGCCCTAGTTCAATTGTGATAAACCTTCTACAACATTACATTAAGTAAATTCAATTCAATTCAATTCAATCATTTATTGCTTTCCATAAGTATACATGAGTTGTTACAATATTAGTTAAGTTCAAAATCTTTCGTTCCGTTTACAGTTCATCAATTATCATTCCTTTATTTATTTAATTCATTTCACTAGCAATCACTCACTTGTTCGCCGTTCGTTGTTTGTTTTCTGATATATCAATGCGGTTATGCGGTTGATCATTATTGTGCTTGACTATTATTTTATTTAATAAATCGTAATTTAAAAGTACTCATTATTATTCTGCGTTGTCTATCAAAATTGCAGTCATTAGAAGAATGCCGCCTAGTAAAAGTAAACTTTGGCAGTATTTTGTCAAAGTTAATCAACACGAAGTTAAATGCAAGACATGTTTCAAAATCAAAAAAACTTCAGGAAATAACGTCAAACATGCATAAACATTTAAAGAAACACCTTAAACTTAATCCGTCAAGGTAATTTTTTTGTTGATGTTAGTTACAGCTGACTGGCATTGACGTCCTCCTCCTGACTGACGTATGTTCAATAGGCATAGGCATAGGCCCTAAGAAAAGTACTCGATACTTTGAAGTATCGATACTTTTGTCTCGATACTTTTATGAGTACGATACTTTTCTTTCCATACTACTCATGAGTACAGTATCGATACTTTCTATTCAATACCGTGTCCCTAGCTATTACTATGATTTAATTTGTATTGAAAAAGTGGGTCAATTAAAACACACATTTCGATCCATGTTAATATAACGTTATTTACTCGTACTGTCGTTAAGAATACGTGGTTTAAATCTTTCGGGTTATTCAGGCCAACGGTGTATATAAAAAAAATATTACAAAAAAAATAAAATAAAAATGTTGATTCAGTATAAAACAGTTAAATAATAAATCAATCAGTGTATATACAATCAAAATTATTAAATACGCCCTCCGGTCAGTAAATAATAATATATGATTTACACGAGAAGACAGTCCTAAGCCTGTTAGAGTGTGCTAAACAAACACACTACTTACTAATTTTGAATAAATTCTAATTTCCTAATGTAGTGTGCAAGTGCTCCTCTAGGCCAGCCGCACTTTGAATGGGTTTTCGTACAGTTTTACTCGTACGAATACGCACGATACATTCCCATACAGGGTGCCTAGTGTGAGTTTTGTTTACTATCCGTATTCATTCAACAATGTTACACTTAATACAAAGGAATAAGAGTAAAAATAAGTCAAACTCGTGACTGTATCATAGCAATCGGAGAATCGGGATGTATCGTGCGTATTATATCTATTCCTATTATTTATTTATTCAATAACGTTAATCGTAACCCCATTCCGAATATTTATGCAGTACTGTTACCGTTACTTACTTACACCAATACAATGCCTATTCTGAATATATATGCAGTACTGAATAAATATTCGGAATAGGTATTTGGATTAGTTATTTTTAAATATTAGGAACAGCTGGAATAGGTACGGATTTTACCTAATTCAGCCCATGTCTAGTCAATTCTCGTTTTACTGGTTTTTAAAAGATGATTTGTCAAGGGGTTTGACAGGGGCTTGGAGTGTAAGTTGTTACTTGTCTGCCTTGGTATGTAATTAAATATCTTTACCTTTAAATACTTGTTTCCATCATTATCATTAACACCCGTAATACAGTCCACTACTCATACGTCAGCACTAGCCGTCATTTTGGTCCATTCTCGCCGTAATTTCACCAAACTTTGTAAATAAATACATTTGTCAAAAATTTTCACATAAGTGTCATCGTACATTTTCATTTCATTTCGTATCATTTCACGTATAATTTGCGAACATTTACACCATGGTGGAAACACGTAGCAAGACAAAGGCGGACCTGGTGGCTACGGAAGTCGAGCGGGTGCAACGCAAACGCCGCGAGTGTTCACCGCGCGGCACCCGGCCGGGTTCAGCCACGACAACCGACAGTGCTTCGGCATTGCCTGATAGTTCGAGCATACAAGTGGTTGGTACAGTTCCTTGCGGCGAGGCACAACCTGACCCCGCTACCGATCGCCAAATGCTCGGGCTACCTCGCAAAAACGACATAAATGCCAAAGCACCACTAGAAAGCGCTTCTAGTGTCCACACACATTCTTCGCGATCCTCGGCGACTGTACGTGTCCAAAAGCTAGCGCTTGAAGCGGCTGCCATCCGCCGCTAAGTGGATTGCGAGCGCCAACTCGCACATCAACAAAAGCGCGAGCGTAAACAAGCGGAGCTCGAGTTAGAGCTCGCGCGTCAACAGGCGATACTCACACGCCAACAGGCGGAACGCGAGCGCGAACTCCCGTGCCATGAACTATGGTGTCCGTGGCCAAGCATATCAGTCGGTCGCATCACTTCTTTGGATCTCCGGCGATCCTGATGACGTTATGAATGCGCTAGAGCAGACGTACGCCCGGCCGGAGCTACTGGTGGCCCGCGAGGTCGCTGAGCTACGCAACAGTCCAAAGCTAAGTTCTCCTGAGGATCTAAACGAATTAGCTAACAAACTACGTAACTTTATTACCACACCTAAGATGCTCAAACAAAATGAATATGTGTTATCACCTGAGCTCTTTCGTTGTGTATTGATAAAGCTGACCGAGCATACAAGAGCCTGTTTTACTAATTTTGCCTTTGTTTACATACCTGAGGAACAGATAATCACGAAATTGGAATTTCATACTTTCTTCTGACCGAGGGCGATAAACAATTAAAATATAATTTTGTTGACGGTACAGTTAAGGCGCCAACCTCGATAAATTCCTCAAAATTCCAGTTGCGGAAGGAAACCGTACACGCGACGTTATCTAACGACAAACCTTCTGAACGCTGTACATATTGTAAACAAGGGTCCTATAGCATAAACATCTGTAAGTTTTTTAAATCTAGCAGTTGATAATAGATGGCGCTGGGTACGAGAGACGAAAGTTTGCTACCGTTGCCTAAAGTCAAATCCGCACACATGAAACAATTGCCGCGCAAAACGTTGTGGAGTTAATGGATGCTCAAGGCGTCACAACGCACTCCTCCACGACACTGCGACAGCCAATCTTAACGCTAGCGCAGAACCCAGCGACCAGTCCCACATTACTTAAGTGCTTTCTGCTGACGCTATCAGCCTCAACCACTTGAACGATACCGACATTAAAATTAAGCCTGCTACTCGAGGGTCCTGTCGGCGAGTTCGAAACGTCAGCACTACTTGACGAGGGCAGTACGTACGGCGACGCTTATTGAAGGCAAGGTCGTGGCACGCTTCGGTGCAAAGCCTTCCTGTCAAGAGCGTCTTCGCATTGAAGAAGTAGACTTTTACATACGGGGACGAAACCGACCCGATCGCCACCTAGTGAAGCACGCGCGTGCCATTAAACCTCTAGGGCTCCGCGCACAAAATCCTGACTTGGTACATTTCGCAGATTATGGTCATCTGTCAGACTTATCCAACGAACTTTCATACACTGACACTCCTCCTATTGTCCTCATCGGCGCGCCCGATTAGCACTTGTCTTTGAGTCGCGAAGTTTGGTGTGGGAAGAAAAACGACCCCGTTGCCTCCCGAACATTGTTAGGTTGGGTGCTTCATGGCGCACTTTCTGCTTCGTTAAAACCACTTGATTTTGTGAATCACATTTCGGACGATCTAGACCAGGGGTTCCCAACCTTTTTTTGTCTACTGCCCACTTTAAGAATAAATTATTTTTTAACGCCCTCCTTTTTAAACATACTTAAAAACCGCTAAGTACTTATAACTGATTATTGAAACGCAACTTTATAGTATTCGGACAGAGTATCTTTTATTGAAAATAAATCAAACATAATCAATTCTTATATAAAAACTAATGTGAAGGTTGAATCTGATGCTGTTCAATAAGTTTGTTGATATCAGGTTCCAATTTACTCAAAAACAGCCGCAAGTCGCCACGTTCGGTAACACGCAAACGATTTCTCTTTTTAGTAAGCAGCGTTGCTACAGCACTAAATCCACGTTCACACAAATATGACGATGGGAATGTTATCAAGAATCGTTGAACAATTAACCACAATCCAGGGGGTCGACCGCCTAACACTCTCGCTTTCGATCGCTTTGAAGGCGAGGCGAGGAGGAGGCGTCATCTTGTCATTTCGAAAGCAATATGAAAGCAATATCGAAAGCTATGGGCTATAGCTTTCGATATTATTCGATATTATATTTCGATATTATATTAAAAAGCGAGGCGAGGGCTTCGCCTACAAAGCGATCGAAAGCGAGAGTGTTACGCGGTTGGGGGGCTGGGTACAATTGCGGGATCGGTTTTTGTAGCAAAAATTCTTGATATCCATTTTTGAACTTGATTTTTATTTCTTCGTTTGTTGTCAATTCTATAAGTTCTTCTTCCAGCTGAGGTGACATTGCTGTGTTGACATTTGAAAACGGATCCAACACCCAGTCTGGTATTTTCAAGTTTAAAATGTCCTGGTATCGTTCGGTGAAGTCAATGTGGAGGTTTTCCAAATGTTGGCAGTAGGCAAACAAGTCGTCGTTACTGCAGGATACTGATAAATTCGGAAAATTGTGAAACTCACGTCTGCCCATATTATTTTTGTGCAGAAGCAGTTTGGCTGCGAAAGCAGCAACGACATTTTTTGTTTTAATTAAATTTAGTTCATCGCCTTGCTGTTGGAGGTTTATTTATTTTATTTTATTTTATTTAAACTTTTGCAACACAACTATTACATGGCGGACTTAATGCCTGAGGCATTTTCTACCAGTCAACCATAGGGTGGTGCAGAGATAACATTGGCAGGTGCAATTCATGAGGTTCATGTCGTTGAACAATTTATACAGGTCTGTCATGTAAGCTATATCATTCTTTGATGTTATGAGCTTGTTGCGCAGTTCTGTATCTTTAGTTTCCAAGAACTCTATCACAGAGTCAAACAGGTTGTAAAATCGAATCAGACAATTGCCTCTTGACAGCCAACGAACTTCAGTATGAAGCAACAAACGGTTGAAATCTTCGTCATTAGTAACACAAAGCTGATGAAATAATCTATCATTCAAAGAGCTGCTACGGATTTTATTGACTGCTTTGATGACATATTGCAGTGATTGAAATAGTCGTTCACTTAAGTTTCTAGCAACCAAATGTTGTCTATGAATAACGCAATGTATAGCAAGGACATCTGGAATTTTATTCTTTAAGTACGCTATGAAGCCTTTATGGCGCCCTGTCATAGCCGGAGCGCCATCCGTAGCAACTGATATAATATTTTTCAAAGGAATCTCTTTCTCTTCACAAAACTTTTCCAATGTATTGAATATGGTTTCGCCTTTTGTATCTGTCTCCAAATTTCTGGCAAACAATAGTTCTTCACGTATTTTCTCATCTTTAATAAACCTCACGTAAGATAGCAACAACGCTTCATTAGTTGGTAAAGTGGACTCATCGAGCTGAATTGAGAATTGACTAGTCCTCAGATGATTGCACAATGATTCTTCAATGTTTTCAGCCATTTCATCAATTCGTCTTTGCACAGAATTATTACTCAAAGGAATTTTTCGGATAATATTTGCGGCCGGTTTATGAAGCACAGTAGTTATTACTTCCTTTATTGCTGGCAAAATTAACTCTTCTCCGATGTTGTGTGGTTTGCCTTTTTGAGCAATTAACAAAGAGATATTGTACGAAGCTCGAAGTCCGTCGTCATCTTGCTTAGCAGCCGCCGAAAATAGTTTAGATACACTTGGCTGAGTATTATGCTTTTTCTCTAGGTCTTGAAAATATGCTACATTCTTGTCTTTCTTATCTGGATGCATTTTATTCAAATGATCTTGCAGTCTTGAAGGCTTCATTGCTTCGATCGAAAATGTTTTTAGACATAGAAGACACACAAAGGCGACGACGGGTTTGTGGGATTTTCAATAAATCCGAATTTAATATATTCCGCAGAGTATTGCCGTCTCTTCTTTTTTACTTCCGACATTGTTTTGTTTTGAGAAATACGTAAGTGTTGAAATCAAGTACTGCTTATCTATTAAGCGCGAAACCACAAATGAAAATAAAATAAATTTACGTCGTTTATATAGGATTGCATAAGCAGCACGCACCAACAGGAATAAGACAAACGTGCATAAACTCGTTTATCTCATTCGACGCCCAATCGTACTCGACAAGCAAGAACAAGTATTATAGAACCAGCCGATTGATACAGGGATGAACAAATCGGATTATTTAACAAAAACTTGTTAACCCGGCGAGGATGTTGCAGGGTCATTTTGACCCTGTCAATTTTTGATCGTGTGTAGTTTTTTTTTCTGCGGTCTTAGTGTTTTGGGCGTCTCAGTAGCTGTTGCTAAGGGACTTGCGCGTGCGCCCCGCAACACTACTCAGTCGGCCGCCGCTTGCGACGGGAGCAACACGTACGTGAAGCCTAAAAGGGTAAATATGACCCCACCACAACCGCGGCGTAACATTTTTTGCGTGGTTTTATTATATTTTTAACCTAATATTATTATATTTTCAGGTGTTTTCGTACAAAATGAGTAAGCAGGAGCGTGAAGATGAGCGCATACGTCGTGTTTTAATGGAATCCGACAGTGAAGACGACTTATTATCCGACGGTAGCGAAAAAGAAGATTGCCCAGACAGCTATGCAAAAGAATAAGAGAATTCAGTGGAGAACCTGAACAAGAAGCACCTGTGAGAGTTCCAGTTGTACGAAAAAGATGCCAAGTATGTCCTTATGCCCGCCATCGCAAGACAGCAAATGTTTGTGACGAATGCCATAAATATATTTGTCCCGAACACACTGTTTCGTTTTGCCAGAATTGTGTTGCAACTACAGACAATAATGATATGTAGTTTATAAAATGATGATAAGACTGTAAGTGAAACTGATTGATCTCTACTTATGTACCAAATTACAAGCTGATTGTATAAGAAGTTTTCTATTTTTTGTTACTTTAGTGTTAGTTGAGTAATTTTAAGAAAAAGTTTATTTTTTTGTAGTACTTTGCCAAAACTGATTTAATCATAATATTGTATACTATTATGTGTGTTTTATATTATCATGTCATAAAAATAGCATGTAATTTTCATAATACTTATCTTATTTGTGGTTTCAAAATAAAAAAATGCCATTTTAAACGCAATGACATACAGGGTCAAAAAGACCCTCGACATCCTCCACGTCACTATTTTCACCACATCCTCGCCGGGTTAAACATGATTGCCCGCGGTCTATTATATCGAACCGAGTTTGAGCTATATCTTAATTAATATTAGTAGGGTAGAATTGGGGGTTCTGCATCACGCCGCTCAAGCGAAGCGAGATTTGAATCAAAATAAATATTATTAATATTATTTTAAATATTGACAGATTTTAATCGCCAGCATTTACTTCGTTCATCGTTCATACTGTTCTTCAGTTTTATATAACGCAGAACAAACTCTATGTCACGGTGCTATGTTGTGGAGACAGCGCGTCGAACGTTGTTTATAAATTATAATATCATGATCTCCCGTTGCTAACCGACCGACGACTGAGCGGCGGCGCGGCGCCGGCGGCGGCGGACGGGTGAGCGTGGGTGACGTAGCCGACGACGATGACGCAGACGAACGGTCGCCCGGCCGGCCGGCGCGGCGGGACGTATCACCTCCATGAACGATGCATTGCGAATGAAGTTGCAATGACTGACGCTGACGAGTGATCAGTGAACGGATTACATCATACCTACGAGTAATTGCGCTTTAAATTGTAGCGTCTTCACATTCCACTAATTCGTACCTCGAATTAAAGGAATGTGAGGACGAAGTTATATTTAGTTTTTTTATCATCTTTAGACAAAACTTCAACTACCTTTGTGGCGCGGCTTTACGCGCCTTCCGAAGCATGGAGGAGCTCGAGATGATATATTTTTGGTCACTCTTCCGATGACCGGCCTTTGCGAAAGTTGCTTAACGGCAGCAATCGCAGACCGGGTGCGTTAACCACTGCGCCATCGAGCTCCTAAATGATGGATACATGTCGTTAACGATTATATATTTTTATTTAATATTATTATGTTCACAGTGTAATAAATCTTGTACTTGTGTATATAATATGCTATGATATGACTTTCTTTTTACCTCTGATTTTGTTGCGACAATTACTTTCTAACAGTAACGATTCAAATTTTAAAAACGAGTGGGTAAGTATTCTGAAAATTAACTAGGCTAAAGAAACAAACAAACAAACATCTTCGCCTCTGGCTTCTGACGAGATCGGACGTGTGTGAGTTTTTTGTTTAAAGTAATACTGAAATTTTGAGTGCCTCGGACTTCGCCCTGCGTTGAAACTGACTTCGCCCGACCGCCGCGCCGCCGCCGGAGTCCCCATACCGAACGCAAATTTTTGAAAAAAATTATTTTGCCGTGCGGTGATTTGATCTCAGATCTCTTGGGTGAGTGTCGGCGTCTTATCCGTTAGACCAAGAGCTCAGAGTTCGACCGGGCCGAAATAAGCGGTAACTACACGCGCTACGCGCAAGTGCAGGCGCCTCACTACGTTTGTAGCGGTTGCTACGTGGTTGCTACGACCTCAAGCAGCGGCACGGACTACGAGCTGCTACGTTGCTTGCCAATCACAGATACGAACAACTGCTATAATGAACTGTTTGGCTTGTAATAGAGTAATACGCCCTGAAGAGCAGCTAAAGTGTTCTGCGTGCAAAGAATGTTACCACTACAAATGTTACAACATGACATCATCTCATTTTAGGGATAATCTAGCAAACTTAAAAAAACATTGGAAATGCCAGTCTTGCTCGCGGGTCACTCGACGCAAAGAGGACAACACCCCAGTGCGGCGACAGCTCTCCCCGTTGTCAAACGATGCTTCAAACATCGACGAAATAGTGACCGTTGAGGATACAAATCGTTCTGACATTCATGGGAATAACGATTACACTACTAACCCTTCTAAACCGCCAGAATCGGCAAGTAGCTCAATAACATATGAGCAATTTGGCAAGCTCCTAGAGTCTAAGCTGTCTGGTTTACGCGCCGAAATTAGAGAAGACATCGGCTATCTTCGCCAGTGCTTTGATGACATAAGCACACGTTTGGCAGAATATGATCAAAGAATCAAGTCTCTCGAGTTGCTGGAAAATGATAACAATATCCTCAGAGCTACCGTTGCTGGCTTGCAATCACAGCTTAACACCCAGGCTCAGTTGGCCCTAGGCAATGAGCTGGAAATCTGTGGTCTGGAAGAACTCGCTAATGAGAATCCGTTTCATTTGGTGCTTACGACTGCCGCCAAAATAGGAGTTGAGCTCCAAGATACTGACTTGAACTACGTGTCCCGCGTTGGGTCTAAAAATAAAAACTCAGTCAACAAAGTGAACTCAGGCGGGAACCGTGCGCTCCAACGTCCCATAGTGGTCGCTTTTACTCGTCGAGCGAAACGAGACGAATTCATTAAACAAGCTAAATCTAGAAGATTCCTTAAAAACAAAGACATTGTAGGCCACGGTTCCGATGATTCGGTTTACGTCAATGAACGCCTGACTAGCGCCAACCGCAGTTTATTTCGTTCTGCTAGGATGTTTTCGAACAAGCATGGTTTCAAGTATTGCTGGCTGCGAAACGGATGTATCTACATTAGGAAACGGGATATCAAAGATGGAAGCCCTGCGATCCGTATTAGATCTGAAGAAGACCTTGATGGCCTCCGCAGGCAAGGAAATCCAGTGGAACTACAAACTATACATACAGCATCGGTGGAATCGTTGCACTCCTCTCAAGTTTTGGCCTAGTGATACGGACTGTATGTTATTTTTAATTATTAGCTGCTTGTTTAATTTGTTATTTTTTATAAGTTTTATATTTTTTCACTTATTGCTTAAATGTTTAATCATAACGTCTTGGCATGCATTGCGCTCATACATCTACTCCATTTCAAACTCGCATGAACTCTCTCACTATGTCACACTTATGAAATTAATAATCACAACATTTCGAGCTTCGCTGGGAAAGTCACATTTCAATTCTATTATAAATCTGCTTAGTCTGGCACTTAAACTCACCATTCCGAAAAAATCCAAATTTATTTTTATCATGTACCCATGGCTCCCTTAAGTTTATTAGATGACATAGATAGCTCATTCCAGATTAAGTGCCATACTATTACTTCTCCCGAGGATGGTGGGAAGATACTGTCGAAATTCTCTCTAAAAATATTAAACATTAACATTAGGAGCATGCAAAAGAACTTTGATGGTTTTCTTATTATACTTGAGAGACTTAATCTTGACTTTGATGTGATAGTCCTTAGCGAGTGTTGGTTGAACGAGTATACTACCATTAGGCAAATGCAGGGGTATGCGTCTTTCTTCTCCAGTAAATATATTAATAGGTCAGGCGGAGTGACAATCTACGTAAAAGACAAATGGACTCCCCATTTTTCAGAACCCAATGTTGCAGAGGCAAACTGTGTGCTGGCAGAGGTTCCGAATCAGTTTGCTGTGATTGCCATATACAGGTCACCTAGCTTCACTAACCCAGAAACTTTCATCCACTCTCTTGATTCTAGCTTAAAATCTATGATTTCTTCGTCTTATCTTATTCTTGCAGGGGATCTGAATATAAATATCATTGGCTCTGCAGCGGATAGTAACTCATCATCAGAATATCTGGGTGTACTGGCGGAGCATGGACTTGTTCCTAGCATAGACCGCGCCACCCATGACAAGACTTGCATAGACCATATCTTTGTGCCTTTGAAAAGCAATGCGGAATCTTTCGTCTGTTCAAATGATCTAACCGATCATGACATAACGGCGGTCGGAATCATGCTCAAGACGCAGAATCCACAGAGATCGAAACCTCTGCGCTCAATAACAAAGGTAGACATTGACTCGGTTATTTCTGAGCTGGAACAGGTAAACTGGTCCCCTGTTCTGACCAGTGACTCTTTGAATGATTCGGTTACGTTTCTTTCTAACTCCGTCGCGGACTCAATATCGAAACATTCCAAAATCGTAACCATTAGTCGCTCTCAAACTATCTTACAACCCTGGATGACTGCTGGTCTCATCAGATGCTCTAAGCACCGGGACAAACTACATACTGAACTTCGTAAAGACCCCCATAATCCAGTTAAAAAGCTTGTGTTCACTCGATACAGAAACTTTTACATTAGTCTAATTAGAAAACTTAAACTTGAATATTATAGAAAAGAAATAAACGATCACAAATCCACTCCTAAAAAACTCTGGAATACTATTAAACGCCTTACAAATACTGATCGAGGCATGTCCTCGAATCAAGAACTGACTAACATTAAGACGTCCGCTAGAGCATCTCTTGATTGCTGCAATTCTTACTTCGCAACGATTGGTAACAGGTTGGCGAGTTCAATCTTGTCAGAATTGAAGGAGACTCAGGAATCTCTTGCTGGCAAAGTATACATTCCCGTTCCCCCCCCTCAGAACTCTTTTTTCATGGAACCCACTGACCCGCATGAAGTTATGAATTTCATTCGCTGTCTTGATTCAAGTAGTGCTCCGGGAATTGATGGGGTTACTAATAAACTATTAAAATCCATTGCTCATGTCATTTCCGAGCCCTTGTCAGCAATTTTCAACTTGAGCATATCCTCAGGTGTCTTCCCTAGCGCCTGGAAAACAGCTGCAGTCATTCCCATTCACAAGACTGGAACCAAGGTTGACCCTTGTAATTACCGCCCCATATCTTTACTTAGTGGTTACTCTAAACTACTGGAACGTGTAGTCAATAGGCGACTGGTTAAATTTTTGGAAAGCAGTGGTAAAATTTCTGATCGCCAATTTGGTTTCCGCCAAGGGAAATCAACGGAGGAAGCAGTAACTCTTCTTACTGATAAAGTTGTGTCTCACCTTGACCAAGGTCGATGCTGTGTCGGTATTTTTCTTGATCTGACAAAGGCATTCGACACGGTATCGACTCCCATTTTAATTAAAAAACTCAGTTCGTACGGGATTCGAGGTTGCGCGCTAAATTGGTTTTCCAGCTACTTGTCAGAGAGAGGGCAATGTGTCAAGATTGGCGACCTTATAAGCGGAGTTCAGTCTGTATCATTTGGCGTCCCTCAGGGTAGTATCTTGGGACCCACCTTATTTATCTCGTACATAAATGACATAATGTCAATTCAACTCCAGAACAGTGACGTAATTTGTTACGCTGATGATACGGCCATTATATTTCACGGTCAGACTTGGCGTGAGGCTCATCGCTTTGCCGTATTAGGTATGCAGAAAATACAGAAATGGTTAAATTATAACATTCTAACTCTAAATGCAAGCAAAACTCAATTTCTGTGCTTTCATAAAACGGCAGCATCTCAGCCTCCTCTATTCCTCTCTAAAAGTATCCCAGTGCATAAGCTCAACTGTACAGCTATGGAAACTGATTCCGTAAACCCCAATTGTAATTGCAGTCAGATAGAGAGAGCCCCTTTCTTGAAATATCTTGGTGTAATACTTGATGAGAACCTTAACTTTAAAAAGCATATTTCAGCTACTTCAGCCAGGGTCCGCAAACTAATCCACATTATGAAACAGTTAAGGGAAGTCTCCGATGGAAATGTTCTAAAGTCAGTGTATCTAGCGTTGTGCCAGTCCGTGATTAATTATTGTATACTTGCATGGGGTGGCATTGCCCCTTCCATTTTGATAGTACTAGAAAGAGCACAAAGAGCGGTTCTGAAGGTGGCCCTGCGTAGACCAAGGCGATACCCCACCTCAGATGTTTATCGAGAAGCCCAAGTCTTGAGTGTCCGTAGATTGTTTTTGTTGAGAGCTTCAATGGTTATGCACAAAGAAGTTTTAAGGTTACCGAAGTATAGTGAGCTACTAAATAGGAGAACTTTCAAGGTCCCCACTATTAGAGTAAAGACCACCTTTGCACAACGTTTTAGAGCATTTCTTTTCCCTCACATTTATAATAATCTGGTCAAAGTGTGTGATATAAAGCATTGTCAACTTCAACTAGTCAAATCAAGAATTCTATCCCTGCTATTGACTTGGGATTACGCTCAATCCGAAGAAATTTTAAAAGTTTCGGCCTAATTTGGCCTTCCATCAGGTAGTGGACGGCATTGATACTTATCACTGCTGTCCGATCCCAAGATTAAATCGCAGGGCTACCTTGAGCCACACACGCACTTAACTCATTCCTACATACATGCACTCCACATCTGCGCATTGCACCGTCCAATAATTAATAAATCTATGATTTGTTATTGTCAGAATCATGCTGTTAATCATAATTGTTTGTAATGAATAGCCACATTGTTACCCTTGCTAACCCTAGAGAATTGACCCCCACGAGCCAGGCCTAGCCTAGTGTGGGAGTCATTGTACACTCCTGTAACACCGCTTACTATTATTTTTGGTAAATAAACATTTTCATTTCATTTTCATTTTCATTTCATTTCATTTCATTTCAACATTAATGCTAACAAATATTCACTAGAAAAAGTGAGCCCATATCAGCTGAGAAACTTTCAACTACCTTTGTGGTGCGGCTTTACGTGCCTTTCGAAGCACGGAGGAGCTCGAGATGATATATTTTTGGTCACCCAACCGATGACCGGCCTTTGCGAAAGTTGCTTAACGGCAGCAATCGCAGACCGGATGCGTTAACCACGGCGCCATCGAGCTCCTAAATGATGGACGAGCGTTGTTAACGATTATATATTTTATTTAATATTATTATGTTCACAGTGTAATAAATCTTGTACTTAAGTATATAATATGCTATGATAAGACTTTCTTTTTACCTCTAATTTTGTTGCGACAATTACTTTCTATAACTTTTTAAAATTTGTATATATATATATATATACAAATTTTAAAAACGAGTGGGTATTCTGAAATTAGTTAGGCTAAAGAAACAAACAAACATTAATGCTAACAAATATTCACTAGAAAAAGTGAGCCCATATCAGCTGAGAATTGAATAGGACAACCAATTGTCACGGGATAGCCTGAACAATTGACCAAGAGAAATCTTGAGTTGATTCCTGGCTGATACAGGGTTCGACTATAATTGAGCATTGTGAATAAAAACTACTTAAAAAATAGAACACAATCACAAAATATTTTATGCGGGCGGGAATCGAATCCTTAACAATCGTGGCGCGAACCTTCGCTGTTTGGATAGGAAGAACAGGCCATAGGCCGCCACACGGACCCAGTGCCAGCCGAGACCAATGGCTTTATGTGTCTTCTAAAGCATGGAGGAGCTCGAGATGATAAATTTTTGGTCACCCATCCGATAACCGGCCTTTGTAAAAGTTGCTTAACGTTAGCAATCGCATGCCATCGAGCTCTTCAAGACAGCCCATACCCTTATAAAAATTTCTCATATTACCCCGACAGAACGACGCCTTCATATGATCGCATCCAAAAAAGGAAACTAAGGCTGATTAAACAATGAAGCTTGTTTGATAAATGAAATGGCGATCAATAATCAACTTTATAACAGTTCTTAATAGAGATTAATATTAATAATTTTATCATCTACTTATTCTTTAATTTATAGCAATAAAGAAAGAACATTTACTAGTGAACGTGGTTTTATAAATTATGGGTTTATAAACAGATGTCAAGAGATTTTTCTATCACTTTTATCGATAGACACCTCTCAGTAATCAGGGCTACCTAATTTGAGGTACTGCAAGAACTAGTTCAGTCTCCAAGTTTAAATCAGCAAAGCGATATTATGTAAGTAAGTGTATAGTATTTTCGTATTTTATTGTGTGAAATAAATAATAATTCTGAGTAAAATATTTTTTATCATTAGAATTAATCGATTATTATTGCATATTTACAGGTCTAACTGGTCAAGCAATCCGTTTTGGGAGGACGAAGTGGTTGAATCATCATCAGAGGATATCAACCAACCATCTACTTCTAAAAAACGTCTCGCCCCGAAAAAAGCATCCACCAAAAACCAACGTTCAAGACCCAAGAAAGTGGCACTAACAACCGCGACAGCAAATGAATTGTTTGGAAGTTGTACAGAATCGGACGAAGAAGACATTCCAGCCTCACAAGTGCCACCGCTGTCACCGTCCGATGGGCCGATAGTTAAGCGGAAACGAACGGAACAAGTTCAAACAGTAAGTCTTGAATACATCAATTATTTTATTTTACTAAACTGGAGTGTTTCTTTGGAATTAAGATAGCTAATAAATTATAGAGGAGTCAAGTATTAAATAAAAATGTAAATAAGAAAGTTTATTGTGCAGAAGATAACTTACTTTCAATTCGTTTCGGATAGCTGTATTACACGCCGCACCGTGCGCCGTGAAGAAGGCATATCATTTTTTACTGCAACTTATTTCTATGGTTCGAAGTTCAATGTTTGCTAATTTCTTTCAACAAAGTTAAACTGCAATGTGTCTATTAATATCTATCTAATCTTCGACGCCAGTTTGATAAAGAGGCAGAGACCTCGTTTTCTGTCAGGTTCTGGGTTCGAATCCCGGTAGGAGCACATGATGTTGACAATAAAATTTATTTCTATACTAAACTTGTGTTCTTATTACAGGCTAAACACAAGGGATCGACGCCGGTACGAGCTGCACGATTGCGAAGTTTTCTGACGCAACGTGGAGCCTCGGGTTATACTTCGCAGCGCGATCCGGTCAAGTGTGGGGAATACTACATAGAGCTACGGGTCTACAATTCGCGGGAAGCTGAGCGGCTGCCAGCTGATGAGCACTGGAAAAACGCGTTAGTGGCAGTGAAATTGGCGTGTGATACAAATACGTCGGTGTGGCGAGCGACAACCAGCTTAGTGCAAGCCGCTAAGGAAGAATTTATTCACGTGCAGCCAGTCATGTACCCCACGAATTTGTAAACGCAAAATTTTTCGGGAATGACCCTGACCCTGACCCTGTTTTATCAAATACGTTTTATAATAAATTACCTAACTTGTAAATTCAAATTCAAGTTTCAAATTATTTTTTCATGATTCTCAGGTAATTCATTATTAGGTCATGTATTGTTATTTTTCTGAACAAATGCATAATCTGTACTTAGCTGTATCGTAAACAAATAAAATAAATATATATTTTTATAACCTTTAGGTTGTATACTTAAAAAATAGAAATAAATGAAAATAAATAATTAAGAAATAAATATAATCAAATTGAATGTGTTTTTGTTTTACAGCGGCAATGACAGAAAATTACATAAAATGACATAAAACATAAAATGGCATAAAATCAGAAAACGGCATAATACATACATAGAGCATTATAAAAAATTGTATTATAAGAAAATTGTGAATATCATACTTACATAAATTGCCAGGCGAAGTAATAAATTATCTTGCTTAAGGTTAATTGATAACATTTTAATACTAAAATATTTTATCTAGTGAGTGGGTCTATACTGAATACTCTCTTAAAAAATGGTTTTCTGTACAAATTGTAATATTGATGTTTATAGGTATGCATCTCATAAAAAGAGTAACCTTCATAAATTAAACTGTCTCATCAGTTCAGAATATAAAAATGTACAGGTAATAGCCAGTGCCTTTAAAAACAGGATTATAAGCTATAGAGTAAATCCATTAAATGAACAATTAAAACCAGAAAAGTTTTTAAGTAGTATATACACGATGGTGTTTAATCTCATCAAAAAGTCTCTAACTAAACATAATGCTGTTAAAGTTAATCTAGAGTTATTTGTTTCGTACTTTTTACCAAAAAATGAGGAAAAGTCATTAAAATCATTCAATAAGCAGTTCTTCACTGTTTTTCAGAACACTGATTTAAAGTTACTTTATAATCTCTCTTTATAAACTCTTTTAACTTCCTGAGTTCTTGATTAGAGATGATTATATAGATTCATGGGATCGTTATAACGAAACTTCAATCCCAGATAGAAAACATTTCTATAACAAACTTATTTCGGAAGAGATTTCAGAACAAGATTATGAACACGCAAAAACAGTATGGAATGAGTTTAATATTAAAAATCTGGGTGAATATACAGACTTGTATCTTAAGTGTGACGTCTTGCTTTTATGTGACGTTTTCGAAAAGTTCAGAACGATGAGTTTGACTCATTATAATTTAGATCCCTGTTATTATGTTTCGTCTCCGTCTTTAAGTTGGGACGCTATGTTAATGTATACAAAAATTGAACTGGACTTAATCACAGATGTTGAAATGTACCAAATGCTAGAAAAAGGTATAAGAGGAGGTCTAGCGCAATGTTCGCTAAGACATGCTAAAGCGAACAACAAATATTTATCAAACTACCAAAATCCGTGCGGTGACGGAGAAAGAATACAATTCACCGCCCCTCTCCTCCGGTGGGTGTCGTAAGAGGCGACTAACGGAATTTAGAGCTCCCATATGCTCCACTGCGTGGTAGGGCTTGCCCCGTCTGGTTAGTGACCACCGTACGCATGGTGTAAAACCCGTCAAGTGACCGCTTGTCGGTCGCGTTTCGGGATCAGCCAGCGTATAACCAGAGCTCGAGTGGATGGTGCTGCGATGCATTTGGTCTGTAATGGCTTCCGTCTAACCAGTGCCAGGAAGACCTTATTAAACCGCCGACCAGGGAGACCCGTAGAAACGGCTGTCCCGCTGGCCGCCCGTGGCACAGTACAGGGGCCCAAGCGAGCCTAACCAGCACGTGAGGCTGCCTCACCATGCCACGCATAATCTCGGGGTGGCCCGTCGTGCCGGTTGGTGACCGGAAGGTGGGGTCCCGGCGGCCATTCCCGGGGGAGTTCGGGGGCCCTTCCGTTCGGCGGGTTAATGATACTCAACTTTAGGCAGATCCCTGGTGAAACAGGCCGCTGCACTTTGACTATTTGCATCGCGGTAGCATTTCCTCGATTCACGCCTCCCTTTTTTTCTCCACCATGACAGCGCCTAAAACAAAAACTGGTCCTACAGCGGTGCACACCACCACCACAACCATACCGTTTGAGGTCGAGTTCGCTAACATCCGCGGACTCCATGCAAACCTCAATGCCGTCCACCACCATCTTGAGACGGCACGGCCAGCAATGTTGTTTTTGACGGAGACACAAATAATCTGTCCAGCTGACACCACCTACCTGCACTATCCCGGCTTTGTGCTTGAAGAATCCTTTAAAGCCAAAGCCGGAGTTTGCTTGTTTGTTCGGACGGACGTTTGCTGTCGCCGTCTGCGCTGTCTGGAGGACCCTTCCTTTTTCCTCCTTGTGGTACACGTGGACTTGGGCTCTCATAGCCGTGTCTACGTCTGCGTCTACCGATCACATAATGGCGACATGGAGACAACTCGACTTATAAAACACCTTAGTCGGGTGGCAGATGAAGCGCAGGAGCGGTTTCCTTCGGCGGAATTGGTGTTTTTGGGGGACTTCAATGCTCACCACGAGTTGTGGTTAAGTTCCTCCAAAACTGACCATGCCGGTAGAACTGCCCACGCATTCGCTCTCACGCACGACCTGACCCAACTGGTGAACCAGCCCACCAGGATCCCAGATATAGTCGGTCACGCGCCCTCTTTGCTGGACCTTCTGCTGACGAGTCGCCCAGCTGGTTACCGAGTGGAAGTTCGAGCTCCTTTAGGATCTTCGGACCACTGCTTGGTATCCAGCAAAGCGCCTCTGGCCCCGCTACTGCCTTCAGCGGTATCGAAACGCCAAATTTGGCACTACTCGTCGGCAGATTGGGATAGTATGCGGGACTATTTCGCATCCGTTCCTTGGGGGCAGCGCTGCTTCAGTGGGAAGGACCCGACAGCCAGTGCGACTGCAGTTGCTGATGAGATAGTGTTAGGTATGGAATACTATATTCCGCACTCCTATCTCGTCAGCAAAGGCCGGCGCAACCGATGGTTCAACCGTGAGTGTGCCAACGCTGTCGATAACAGGCAGGCGGCATACCGCGCTTGGATCAGAGGTAAAGCTCTTGGGGATCCCGAAACTCGCTCGCTGAAAGCAGCCTATAATAATGCCACCAAGTCTTGCAAAAGAGCCTACATTAGAGCGGATGCCCAGCGCGTTGCACGGGTCGGCCAAGAACTTCTGACGCATCCTACGGGTAGCCGTAGCTACTGGCGTCTGGCCAAAGCCGTGCAATCAAATTTCTGCCAACCCTCGCTGCCACCACTGAGATGTCCTGACGGGACTTTAGCTCACAAGCCGCAAGAGAAGGTCGATCTCCTGGCCAAACTCTTTGCAGCTAACTCCCGAATCGATGACTGCAATGCACAGCCACCTTCAATTCCTCACTGTGGCCACACAATGCCTGATTTTAAAATCAGGCAGTGTGATGTCCGTGCGGAGCTGCAGTCAATCGATGTCCGGAAAGCTAATGGCCCTGATGGCATTCCAGCAATAGTCCTGAAAATGTGTGCAGCGGAGTTGTCCCCCGTGTTAACGCGCCTTTACCGTCTCTCGCTCTCTTCTGGTTGTGTGCCGGAATCTTGGAGAGAAGCTAATGTGCAACCGGTCCCCAAAAAAGGAGACCGGTCAGACCCATCTAATTACCGCCCCATAGCCGTTACTTCAGTTTTGTGCAAAATCATGGAACGTATTTTAAACAAACAACTAGTCCACTACCTGGAAGAACACTCCATAATTCATGATCGCCAATATGGGTTTCGGCCGAAACGATCAACGGGTGATCTTCTAGCGTACGTTGCACATCTCTGGGGTGAGGCTATTGACAAGCGTGGTGAGTCGATGGCTGTTAGCCGTGACATAGCCAAGGCCTTTGATCGGGTCTGGCACAAAGCTTTTCTCTCCAAGCTCCCGGCATACGCTCTGCCTGCTCAGTTCTGCAACTGGGTCGCTGGCTTCGTACATGAGCGGAGAATCCGTGTCCTGTCTGATGGATGCGCTTTGCGGTTCATGTCAGTGAACGCTGGTGTCCCTCAAGGTTCCGTTCTGTCCCCCACGCTGTTCCTTCTGCATATCAATGATATGCTTCCACTTGGAAATATTCATTGCTATGCAGATGATAGCACAGTGCATGGGGGATATAACGGTCACCCAGCGGCCGGGCGGGTCGAAACCGAAGTTAACCGAGTGAATCTTGTCATTGAGCTCAATCGGGTATTGGACCTCATATCTAAATGGGGCTCCAATAATCTTGTTGAGTTCAATGCCAAGAAAACACAGGTGTGTGCGTTCACGGCAAAAAAGTCACCATTCCTTCCCCTTCCAACTCTTCAGGGTACATCTCTAAGCCTGCAGAGCAGTATCAACATGCTCGGTATGACGATTCGCTGCGATCTAAACCAAAGAGACTACATCGAAGCCGTGATCAAAACAGCCTCACGAAAACTCGGTATTCTGAACAGGGTGCGGCGATTCTTTACGCCTGACCAGTTGTGCCTTTTGTACAAGACACAGGTACGGTCTTGCGTGGAGTATTGCTCGCACATCTGGGACGGTCCCGCAAAGTCCCTTCTCGATGCTTTGGACAGATTGCAGCGTCGCGCTGTACGCATTATCGGCAACGCAGAAGTCACAAATACTCTCGAAACTCTGCAATTGCGTAGAGATATTGCGTCACTCAGCGTGTTTTACCGTTTATACCATGGCGAGTGCTCTGAAGAACTCTTTGACCTCATCCCTCCTTCTCCCTTCCTCCATAGGAGTACGCGTGCTGCTCTCCGGAGTCACCGCTTCACAGTCTCAAATATTCCATCACGCACTAAGAAATTTGGTAACTCATTTTTTTGTCGCACTTCCAAAACATGGAATAGTTTGCCTGCACACGTTTTCCCTCCTTCCTATGATATGGGGTCTTTCAAACGAGGCGTGAAGAGGCACCTTGTGGGCCGGCAGAGTGAGGGTAACTGATGCTGCGTTATTTTCACGCTGCACCAGTTGTCATCGCATCTGGATTCCATATTCACTTAACGTCAGGTGAAATGGAGTCATTTGCCGTGATATGTATAAAAAAAAAAAAAAAAAAAAAAAAAAATGCGCCGACATCGTTTTTGATTTATTTGGACTGTGTAAATCTCTATGGGTTTGCGATGATGAAACATCTGCCAACCAGTAACTTTTTTACTAAGTAATTCTAAAGAACGAGTATTGATAAAATATTTACTAAGATGTATTAAATCATAAATTAAACTGTCTCATCAGTTCAGAATATAAAAATGTACAGGTAATAGCCAGTGTTTTTAAAAACAGGATTATAAGCTATAGAGTAAATCCATTAAATGAACAATTAAAACCAGAAAAGTTTTTAAGTAGTATACAAGGTGACTGGAAATTAGTGGCGGAGCCGTTAAGAGGAGGTAGTCTAGGGTTATTCCGACAGATATCACTACGAGACCTACCGTCCTTACTTAACCCTTTCCAAGATATTCCTACTTAAAGAGAGTAACCCAAAAAATAGTACAAAAATTTTTCAAATAGTAATAAATCCAAAAAAAAACGTGATTTTGGCCTACTTTTTTTTGTTTTGAAACAAAGATATTTTAAATAAGTAATATTAATTGTTAAATCTCCGTAACTGTCGTTATTTTATGCAAAAACTGCTAAACAAAAACGGAAAATGTAAAAAAAATACTTTGATGGCTGATAAAACTTCAATTTATTAAAAAAAGTCACTCTTTATTATTACGTACAAAATAGTTAAAAAACTTCTACGTTTCGTACCCTTTCGAATGAGATATTAAAGTCCAAAATAGGGTAAGGAACAATGAAGATATGGTCAATGGAAAAAACCCGTAGAGCCCGTGTAGAGCACTTTGTTCCGAAAACAAAGGACTCGGTCGACGCGCACGAGTCGAGATTGCCTCTCCCTCTCGCTCAGTCCGCTCTTACGGTTTACTGTGTTCGGATGTGCTTACTTTCTCTCAGTTTTGATTTTTCTAACGACTTGGCTTTTTCCTGGACTTTTGTATTTGATTCTCTTCCCGACAACTTGGACTGTTCCCTGTTTTCTGTGACTCCTTACGATTTGGCTGTGTGGTTTATCGGACCAATAATGGCAGAAAGAACATCGTTTAGTAACGAAGAATACGCAGATATTCTTTTTTATTACGGAGCTGCCAGAGGAAACGCTGAACAAGCTCGTCGTGAATATGGCGAAGTATTCCCTAATCGTCGACTGCCTGATGCCCGCGTATTCTCCCGAACCTTCCAGCGGGTGCGAGAGCGCGGAACCGTCGTAAGATACCAAGGTAAGAGAAAGTTATTATTATTAAAGCATGTTCAAACCAGAGATTTCTCCATACAAAATGTAGTTCCTTCCTGTACAGGCCACTCTACATTACTGCGCCGCCGCTAGTTTCCATACATGCGCTATAACAATGTTTTGTTCTAGCGCTTTCGATAATTGTCCAGCTATAAAAATAAACCTTTCCTATCACTCTTATTAACGTGCCCTTTAAATTGTAAGATTGCAAAATGAATGTCGCTGTCCAAATTAGTCAGTGCAAAGACTCGCAGAGATGGATGCCATAAATCATACAAGTAAGATAACGGATATCACTTCACACTGAAGCGCGCTATTATTGTTTACTATTTTTTGTCGAAGTCGATGGATTTTGGTAGAGCTTTTGTAAGAATTTGTATTGTGCGGTCATTGTTGACGCAAATTGCACTATGTCGACAGACGCATTCCTACTAGAGAAGTGATTCATGTTATGGTCCAACCGACGTGAGTCTTTGCGCGGAGCCACATCAACCTAAACAATAGCCATGGTAGTAACACTTAATTAAAAAAACTTTTTTGTTTTTAGGTGACGCAGGTAGACCTCGACTGGATGTCGGGGACGACGAAGAGGAAATTTTAAATTATTTCCAAAGAGACCCTACGCTGTCTACACGAATGATAGCTCGCCGTATGGGACGCTCTCAATGGAAGGTGTGGTACGCTCTTCACGAAAATGACCTCCATCCTTACTATTACACACCTGTTCAGGCCATAGAAGAAGGGGACCCTTTAAGAAGAATGCAGTTTTGCAGATTTTTAATAAATGCGGACGTTGAAGATAGAAATTATCTCAGAAGAATTTTATGGACTGACGAGTCCAAGTTTGATAAGGACGGCATTACGAATTATCATAATGCTTATTACTGGAGTGAACGAGCCATGGGTAATCCACACCTAAAAAGACAAAAAGGTTCACAGAGAAGGTTTAATCTAAATGTGTGGATGGGTATAATTAATAACCGCTTGATTGGACCACATTTCTTACCGCAAAACCTCGATGGGGTTGAATATGAAAATTTTCTGAGAAATGTATTTTTTGAATTAATGGGAGATGTGCCGCTAGAAACGAGGCAAAACATGATATTCATGCATGATGGCTGTCCGGCGCATTTTAGGCTAGCTGTGAGAAGTTGGCTAGACCAAGCAAAGTCGTAGTATTGTTCTTCTATATACATGTTTGGTAAGAAGTTCGCTCGAATACTGCAGTGTCGTATGGTCGCCTCTTTATGAAAATCATATTAACAGGTTAGAGTCAATACAAAAACGTTTTGTTCGTTCTCTTGTTTCAAAACTGCGATTAAGACAAGAATTATTAAATTATACGGATAGGCTTAACCGATTTAATTTGGATTCCCTTTACGAAAGACGTCATATCAGTGACCTTCTGACAAAATCGTCAATTCAAAACTGGACACTGATATCTTAAGCCATGTTTCACTGAAAGTTAATAATAGATCTGACCGTAGGCAACATCTTTTTCTTGTACCTTCTGCTAAAAATAATGTATCACATCACAGCCCTCTCATGCGCTTTTGCAGGCAATATAATAAAGTAAGCAAAGAGCTAGATATTTTCCACCAGAGCGTTATTTTTACGTTTATTTTTTAGTATTTTTTATTTAGCCGTTTTTATATGTAATATTTTATTTAGATGTTGTGCGCAGTTGTTATTGAGGTACAAATTTATACGTGTTATTAATTGTATTGTTGTATTTTTTGTATTGTGATTTGTGTCTTGTAACTGTGCCAAAGGTAAATAAATAAATAAATAAATAAATAAATAAAAACACTTCCCCGACCGATGGATAGGTAGAGGTGGTCCAATACCATGGCCGGCACGTAGCCCCGACCTCACACCCATGGACTTCTTCGTGTAGGGTCGAATGAAAACTTTGGTTTATGCCACTGACGTCCCTGTACCAAACGTTGAAGACTTGCGCAACAGAATAATCAACGCAGCGCAGGAAATACAAAGGGAGCTTACAGACTCAAGGGTTGTAAAAACGGGTGTCGTAAGAAGAGCACGAGCTTGTATTAGAAATAATGGTGGGCACTTCGAAAATGAACTGTAGACAGTTTTTTATTTAATAAATTTTTATTCTTCAGTAGTTTGGTTTTTTCTTTCATTTTTATTATTAGTCTTATCTTGATGGTTCCTTAATCGATTTTGGACTTTAATATCTCATTTGAAAGGGAACGAAACGTAGAAGTTTTTTAATTATTTTGTACGTAATAATAAAGGGTGACTTTTTAAAGAAAATTGATGTTTTATCAGCCATCAAAGTATTTTTTTTACATTTTCCGTTTTTGTTTAGCAGTTTTTGCATAAAATAATGACACTTGCGGAGATTTAACAATTAATATTACTTATTTAGAATATCTTTGTTGCAAAACAAAAAAAAGTAGGCCAAAATCACTTTTTTTTTAGGATTTATTACTATTTGAAAATTTTTTGTACGATTTTTTGGGTTACACTCTTTAAGTAGGAATATCTTGGAAAGGGTTAAGTAAGGACGGTAGGTCTCGTAGTGATATCTGTCGGAATAACCCTAGACTACCTCCCCTTAACGGCTCCGCCACTAATTTCCAGTCACCCTGTATACACGATAGTGTTTAATCTCAACAAAAAGTCTCTAACTAAACATAATGCTGTTAAAGTTAAAATATATCTATTACAAAATTTATACCAATTGACTACAAAAGGTCAGCCCAATTAAAATTTATAGACTCTTTTAACTTCCTGAGTACTGGATTAGATAAATTAGTCAAAACTTTACGTTCTGAAGATTTAATACATCTTAGTAAATATTTTATCAATACTCGTTCTTTAGAATTACTTAGTAAAAAAGTTACTGGTTGGCAGATGTTTCATCATCGCAAACCCATAGAGATTTACACAGTCCAAATAAATCAAAAACGATGTCGGCGCATTTTTTTGGTAGTTTGATAAATATTTGTTGTTCGCTTTAGCATGTCTTAGCGAACATTGCGCTAGACCTCCTCTTATACCTTTTTCTAGCATTTGGTACATTTCAACATCTGTGATTAAGTCCAGTTCAATTTTTGTATACATTAACATAGCGTCCCAACTTAAAGACGGAGACGAAACATAATAACAGGGATCTAAATTATAATGAGTCAAACTCATCGTTCTGAACTTTTCGAAAACGTCACATAAAAGCAAGACGTCACACTTAAGATACAAGTCTGTATATTCACCCAGATTTTTAATATTAAACTCATTCCATACTGTTTTTGCGTGTTCATAATCTTGTTCTGAAATCTCTTCCGAAATAAGTTTGTTATAGAAATGTTTTCTATCTGGGATTGAAGTTTCGTTATAACGATCCCATGAATCTATATAATCATCTCTAATCCAGAATTCAGGAAGTTAAAAGAGTTTATAAAGAGAGATTATAAAGTAACTTTAAATCAGTGTTCTGAAAAACAGTGAAGAACTGCGTATTGAATGATTTTAATGACTTTTCCTCATTTTTTGGTAAAAAGTACGAAACAAATAACTCTAGATTAACTTTAACAGCATTATGTTTAGTTAGAGACTTTCTGATGAGATTAAACACCATCGTGTATATACTACTTAAAAACTTTTCTGGTTTTAATTGTTCATTTAATGGATTTACTCTATAGCTTATAATCCTGTTTTTAAAGGCACTGGCTATTACCTGTACATTTTTATATTCTGAACTGATGAGACAGTTTAATTTATGAAGGTTACTCTTTTTATGAGATGCATACCTATAAACATCAATATTACAATTTGTACAGAAAACCATTTTTTAAGAGAGTATTCAGTATAGACCCACTCACTAGATAAAATATTTTAGTATTAAAATGTTATCAATTAACCTTAAGCAAGATAATTTATTACTTCGCCTGGCAATTTATGTAAGTATGATATTCACAATTTTCTTATAATACAATTTTTTATAATGCTATGTATGTATTATGCCGTTTTCTGAGTTTATGTCATTTTATGTTTTATGTCATTTTATGTAGTTTTCTGTCATTGCCGCTGTAAAACAAAAACACATTCAATTTGATTATCAACCAAAATACATATTTACTGCGATTATTCATGAATTTAAATATGAATTACTGCACACTAATGCTACTTTGTACAAATTAAAAATGAAACATTTTTTATTGATTTGATCCGTGCGAAAAAAATTTAACGTAAAAAATACGGATGGTCCATTGGGCAGTCACGTAATTTTTTCGCCGTGTTATACTTCATGGAATTTATAAAATTTAACATAGTGATAAAATGAATTAAAACACACTTACTGTAAGGTACCTGGGTCGAATATGGCCAGCCGAAAAATATGGCCAGCCGAAAAATATGGCCACATGCCATTATTTCAAATACGAAATATTATAATAACCTGAACGCGAACATAAATTGTCGCTAGTGTAGCGTGTATCCGAACGGCGTACCTGTCACTCCTCCCGCGCGCCCGCTAGTCGCCCAGTGTTTATTAAATGGAAACGAGTTTTAAGGTTATAAAAACATCAAGTAAGTATTGTCCTGTATTTTGTTATTTTGAATTTAAGAATCTTTGTAAATCACATTATGATTTTGTGTGGCGATTGTAATTTGATATTTTTTTGTTTAATTAACAAAGTAATAATGAGTTTTTCATTCCTGATATGAAAACGTAAAAAATGAATGACTGCAAATATGGCCACCGTGTGGCTATATTTCCGATATTAAGTAAGTAGTAACCTTTTTTTTGTTTTAGACCATGGCACGCTATAAATCTAAAGGGATTAGAGGTAATTGGTCAGAAGCATCAATAAAACAAGCATTAACTGCAATCAAAAGCGGTAAGATGAAAATATATACGGCTTCAAAGCACTATAATGTGCCAAGACGTACTTTGAGGCGTTATTTACTAGAGAAAAAGGAGACAAAATCTACATTGGGTCGGAAACCGCTTCTTAACCCTGAACAAGAGAAGATTTTAACATCCCGTATTATTCGCCTGTGCAACGTGGGATACCCATTGACACAACGTGTACTACGTACATGCGTAAAGACATTCTGTGATCGAAATAACATTTCAGCCTCAGATGGAGACTCGATGGTGGGACGAGATTGGCTGAGAGGATTTTTAAAACGTCATAAGAATATCAGCAAGCGAAAGGCACAAAACCTAAACCCCACAAGGGCGCAAAAGTTGAATAAAACCGTTGTTTCTGATTATTTTGCTAAATTAAAAAAAGGCTTGGAAGATAATGACATTATGAATAAACCGGAACGCATATTTAACATTGACGAAAAAGGTTGCTAACTTAAATTGCACAAATCACCAGAAGTTTTGGCTGAACGTGGATCTAAGAGAGTACATTTAGTAGCATCAGAACACGGCGAGAATGTTACAATAGTTTCATGTGGCAATGCCTTAGGCCATGCGATTCCGCCTATGATTCTCTTCAAAGGCAAACGCATGAAGCCAGAATGGATAGATTCCTTACCAACCAGTTCAATAGCCCAAATGACACCCAAAGGGAGCATGAACTCTGAAACGTTTTTAACTGGATTTATCATTTTTCGAAATTTAAATTGCCCGGACCTTGTTTACTTATCTTCGATGGAGCCAAATGCCACCTGGACTATTCGATTGTGGAAGCAGCAGAAAAATTTGAAATCAAGCTTTTTTGCCTTCCTAGTAACACCACGCATGAATTACAGCCGATGGACAAATCGGTATTTCGATCCTTTGAATATTACTGGGACGAGGAAGTCTTAAAGTACTGGTCAGTACGCGAAGACAGGAAAATAACAAAACAACGTTTTGGGATGTTATTTTCCAAGGCGTGGGATAAAGCTGCAACACCTGCTAATATCAAATCTGGATTTAAAGCCACCGGAATTTTCCCATTTAATCCAGAAAGGATACCCGAAGAGGCATACGCTCCTAGCATACCTACCTTTGATTCCACAATACCTGGCCCTTCTCAAAATCAAGAAAATAATGATCCCAATGATAGCGATAGTATTACTAGTGAGAATCTGTTGATTCCTTCTCAAGAAAATGAAAATAATATTGACAGCGATGCTACAAATGCTAGTGAAAATTTGTCAATTCCTCCTCAACAAAATGAAGATATCATTGACAGCCACGATACTAATGCTAGCGAAAATGTGTTGATTCCTTCTCATGGAAATGAAGATCCTTTTGACAGCGATGCTACTAATGCTAGCGAAAGTATCTTAATTCCTCCTCAAAGAAATGACGATCACACTGAAAGCAATGATGCTGTTGCTGGCAAAAATCTGGTCATTCCTGCTCATGTAAATGATAATCCCAATGACAGCACCCCTTTTGATGTCAACCCACTCAACACTACTTTAAAGTTTATACTGACACCCCCTACCAACCATCAGGTCACAAAGCAGGTGTCAGACATCCTTGTGCAAGCACAAGGGACCATCTACGTCAGGTCATAACGCCAGATCAGGACGCACCGAGGCGCATTCTTCATCCGGTACTTTTAAGACTAGTGTCTCAAGCTAGTCGCCCCGTGGACACGTATAGTCCACTACCTATTATCCAGATAGGTTACCGGAGCTGTAAGCTCGCTCACTTCTCGTTGCACTAGAGCACAACTCGCAGATTCCTCTGCTCGGGTCGTCAACTCTAAGTTGACTACCAATTATCCTCTTTGGTGGCGGAGTTGTAAGCCCACTCACTTCTCAGTACCTATCCAGGCACCTTGCCGATTTCAACATCCTACGCGGCTGGCTCAACCGGAGGTATTGCATCTAGCGGGCACCTCTACTAGTTATCCAGACTAGTGCCGGAGATGTTGGAGCTCTGCTCAGTGAAAACCACCGAGCATGACAACCAACTATGGGCAACTCACGTGCCCCGCAAGTCCTTTCGCCTCGGGCCCCTCGAGACCGCTACTTGGACCTGCTCGCTGTGCACGAAATGGAAGCCTGGCCACATCAACCAGGCAGACGAACATTCCCACTTCTACAGCTAACCACGCGCCACCACGAGTCCAACCCATGTCCGGAACCTGTCGGAGACGCCCGCGAAGACATAACCGACAGGGGGCTTAGGATCCGGAACTCCCGTGGTACCCTTGAAAAGACAGCCGGACCCGTAGTTCCAGCTGCCATACCCTACCTATCAGGGTCAGTAGATAGGGACCCTTTTGATGTCACACAACCCACTCAACACTACTTTAAAGTTTATACTGACACCCCCTACCAACCATCAGGTTACAAAGTAGGTGACACAAGACATCATCTTAATCCCGTGCAAGTGTCAATATCGCAGACCCCCAGACACCTCCAACCCTCGACATTCTTGTCACAAAATGCCTTTTGTCTGCTCGTGTACTCCACTATGATCCCGTCTCTGCTGCACGCATAGTGAATGCATGTTGTGTTTTGCACAACATAGCAAACCAAGCACATTTGGACATTCATCCATTGTCTCAAGAGGAATTAGCAGCAGAAATTGGTCGAAATGTTGACATGCGCGGTGTTCTTGCAGAGAGCAATAGACGTCAAAATCAAGATCTTTTTGAAGGTAGGGCGGTGCAACAATCCCTTGTAACCCGTCTGTGGGAAGAGAAACAAAGACGTAATAGGTAGTTTATTAGGGGCAGCGTAATAGTGTTTCAAAGTTAGATAATAACTAGCTGCCACCTGCAGTTTTATCCGCGTTTCCTGTTTCTGAGGGAATATCGACACAAAAAGTTTAGGTCCTTCTTAAAGGTCTAATAAATTTTATCAAAATTGGTTCAGACAGAGATAGTTAATTTTGCATTTATATTTTTATTTAATATTATTAGGGATAATTTAAATTAAATATATATGAAACTCACACAAAAAGTCCTTTGATTTGCAAAGTTCATAATTATGGCTGCAAAATGATATTGACTGAAAAAGGTCTTTTGGTTTTATTTAAAAGACTCACCTTTATTCTCCATTAATCATCATCACTGTCGCTCGAAAATGTAGATATTACTCTACGTTTCTGAAAATTGAAGATGTCTAGTTAAAATAACTGAACCTACTTTGCAATCAGAGATACATTGATGTAACCTAATTATTTATTATTAATTTTATAATTGCATAATCTTTGTGCGTTGCCATATCAACTCATTTACTAAACACGGTGACATACACAATATCAATACTAGAAATAAGAAAAAACTTACTATTCAGACTGCAAAAGGTTCTTGGCTCTTTCTTGGGGCAAGGTATACACTACTATAATAAAATACCTAGTACTGTACAAGATTTACCATTACATAAGTTTAAAAATCATGTAAAATCTTCTTTACTTAAGAAAGGTTATTATACAGTCAAAGAATATTTAGATGATAAAACAGCCTGGTTATAATAAAAAATCCACATTTTGTTTTATTTGGATCAATCATTATACTTAATATCTTAGCGCTGATATGATAGCCTTTATCAGCAGTGTCCTACAGTTTACAAACAATATTTATGTTGCGTTAAACAATCATTGAGTTCTTATTTAGAGTAGCTTGAGTGTGGCATGTGCGTCGGGTCGTTACATTCCTTAAGATATGGTTGAGTGAAGCGATGGCTGATTCATATGTCATACTCGTGAACGGGTGCCTCCTGTGGAGGCAGGTCTGCTCTTGCTTACTTATCTTATTTTATTATTATTGTACTCTATTTTATTGTTACTGTATCTAACTGAATAAATGATTTTGAATTTTGAATTTTGAATTTTGAACCAGTTTGGCGCGGAGGTGGGCATGCAGATGTAGCCAAAGTTCGAGGGTTCAATCCCTGCACATGATCAATATTTGTGTCATAATCATGTCTAATTTTCTTAGTCTGAGTGTTTATATGCATATTATGCATTCTTATTATTACCTTAAAGCCATGACAAAGCTACAAGTTTAAGATAACAATTTAGTATTAACTAGTGAAAATTGTGTGATGTAAGTATGTATTTAAAAAAGTATTTATGTGTAAAGTATATAACAAGTGGCACACACGTTGGAGCCATATAATTGAAGGTTGGAGGCAGAGTGGCAGAGTGGTGATATAACAATACATACTTATTTACCTACTTCTACTACCAGTAGATTCATAGGTACAAAGATTTCTTACTTTTTTAGAATGTCCATGTGCTGAAGAAGAAAGCTTATCTCCCAGTCTATTAATAGTCTGTGCTATCTCCTTCAGAGCCTCGACCTTACTTATTTCTACTTCAAGTCTCTTCTCCTCAACTTGAATTTTTGACTCCTCCAGCCTCACAAATGCAGCCCGTGCCTCATCCATTGCACTTTCAGCCTGTTGCACTAAAATAGAAAAAAAAATTGTTTACAGAAAAGGCACATAAATATTGAATCCTTTATATTATTAGAACCTACATAGTAAATTTTGGCTAGGAGCACGAGCTCTTGCCCTGCGCATAGAATGAGGGATGGATTGTCCAGGCTGGTTTATTTGTGTTTCTTGTTCACTGGTTAGTGGAGCTTCAGAACCATCAGGATCAGGTTGGACTATGAAGTCATATAGATTATCAACAACATTCATTTCTCTGTAAAAAAAACCATTTGAGTATGAATATATTATGCGCTTTGTTCTACAAATAAATAAGAATATTATTATCAGTTCAACCGTTTCGTTCTGTTGGAACCACAAACATTCAAACATACTTATAAAAGTATTACAATTATAACTTTACCTAGTAGAACTTTATTTTATAAAGTTTAAATACTTACAGCATTAATTTAGATGAATGAAAAATAATAAAAAAACAATACTAAAAAATATTCTTCAGACTTACAGCAAAAAGTGAAATGTATGTAAATGTAAATGTTGTCAAAAGTAATAACTTACATAATCTGATTTTCCTCGACATGATCCTCTTGTGAGACTTCTGGGGCTTCGGAAGAAGCAACATTCTATAAAAAAAAAACTTTTAGTACACTCCTAAACTGTAATAACTTATTATATCCTACAAATATAAAATGTAAAGGTTTGCATATTTATGACATAAAACAGCTAAGTATACCAATTTTGTTTAAAGGACCCCGTACCATAAGTATGGAAAATGTGGTTTCAGTTAAATATTCTGAGATTTTGATATAATGTAGATTTTATCGTCCTGAACAAAAGTCTCTATGGGGGCTACCACTGTTGCCGAGTCCCTTTCAGAGTTACGACTTATTTTGTATCAGATAGTAAATCATTAATTAGATGCAATTACCAACTATATATTTAAACAATTGACATTAGATTGAACCTATATTGCGATTTCGCGATAAACTGGCCATTTGACGAAAGATAAAGTGACTGCAATGTCAACTTCAAACGTGCGTCATGTGCACTTCGTAGATTATTAATAAATAACATAATATTTATTGATAATAATGTGAATATATACCGAATAAGATTATTTATGTAAGGTTTAGATGTAAGATTTACAAATAGGTAAGAGTAAAGTAGAATGGCGTTACTATTAGTTAGAGGACATTGCTTTGTCTGCAATAATGCCTATGTTCCTCGTGCTTTGCGGCGGATACCGGAAAATTACGAAGAAAAAATTCAGATGGCGATTTCATACAGAGAAAGTATGAACAATATCCCGGCTGAATTTATCAATGAGTCCCGTGTATGTATTAACTGTGACCGATTGCTAAATACAGAGTTGGAGGAGCTGCGTCGCGATGATTGTATTGCTTTAAACGTACTGAGGCAAAGGTCGAGCAATACTTGCATGATTTGCAACTCACGAGAAAACCATCCCCGGTTGAACCTCAATGCAAGAACAAACGTCTTCATTGAATTAAACATTTATGTACCCGCATCAGCTCGATGTTGTGTTGGACACTTGGACATTTCCGGGCTACTACTTTTAGAATTGAAGCCCACGTTACTATTTGTTAAACGACGTTATCGACTTGCGGGCCATGAATTGAGTTCATTCCTACACACGTTACGTAAGCAAAAAAAAAGTGATGATTTTGACGTAGACAACATCTCAGAAGAAGATTTCAGTATAATATCTCCCGTAACAAAACAGCAATTTCAAGACATGTTGCAGTATTGTGTGCCGATTAACGACGACGGGCCTAACCGCAATGTCACAGAAAAAAAATTATTGATGTTCTTGGTGAAAATGTGTCAAGGACTCTCTGATGTTTTCCTAAAAGTTCTTTTCAAATACAATTCCAGAGCCAACGTGAGTCGCGACATTAAAATAGTCAGGCAATCATTATTGATAAGATTTGTGCCCCAGTCTATTGGGTATAATGCCATTACTCGAGATGACTTCATTAATGCCCACGTGACACCATTCGCTAATGAACTATACAATCCTAATACTGACAATCGACAAGCAATAGTTATTGTTGATGCATCCTATACTTATACAGGAAAACCTAGCAACTTCAAATCTCTCAGAAAATCTTTTTCTTTTCATAAAAAACGACATTTAGTAAAACCCTGCCTAATAGTAGCCCCTGATGGATACATTTTAGATATACACGGACCCTATTTTTCAGACTCCAGAAATAATGACGCGAGCATACTTAAAGTCGAGTTTGAATCGAACGATGATATGAGCCAATGGTTTCGAGATGGCGATGTGTTTTTAATGGATCGAGGATATCGAGATGTTGTGCCATATCTCCAAAATAAAGGCATGCACTGTAAAATGCCCGAAGTCCTTGCACGTGGACAGCAACAACTTTCAACAGAAGCAGCAAACAAATCGCGAATAATTACGAAGACAAGATGGATAGTTGAAGCCCGCAATGGCCATTTGAAGTCAATTTTTAAGTTTTTTGATGGTTTGATCCCAATGGCACACCTTAATCATCTAAACGACTTTCTGAAAATAGCTGGTGCTATAATTAACAGATATCATGTCAATATCTATATGGAGGATGCAACTGTTCGATTAGCCAGAGAGTTACTGAATAGGATTCATGATATTAATGTAATGCAAGCACGGGTGGAAGCTGACGTTAATCTTACTAGACGTAATGCTAATTGGAACCTTCTTAATGAAAATCATTTTCCGCAGTTTCCTAGGCTTGACATGGCGTATTTGAAGCGACTGACTATTGGTATTTACCAAATTAATTTAAGCCCTGCTTACATACAGGATAAAATGGATATGGATAATAACGATGTATTTGAGTTTGATGAACTAAATGAACACGGCCTGAAACGTGTGAGAATACGCTCGCGTTTTCGAAATGCAGTTAAACATCAATTATGGATAGCGTTCCAAAACGAAATTCCGGAGGAAGAGCCTATCTTGGCCTATTACTGTAAATGTAAAACCGGTGCCAGGACTATTGGTTGTTGTGCTCATGTTGCCAGTGTGGTATGGTACCTTGGTTATGCACGTCATCAAGAAAACGTGAAATACCCAAGTACTGCATTATTAAACCACATACTTGATTGTGCGAACAGAAATCCTTGATAAACCGAGTTTTAAAGTGTACATGTGTATCTATCAAAGTATGTAAATATATGTAGATAAGATTGAACGAGTAACACTATTTTCTTTCATTTTATCCGTTAGGTAGTTTGTTTTGTCTGGTACAATCTACTGTAAAAATATGGGTGCATTAAAATGCACAAAAAAATGTTCCAATGATTTGTATGTCGTTGTAATAAGAACTTCTCAAAACATTTATCAAACGATTTATTTTTCACTAGAAAAAGACGCTGGAAGTGTCATATTACATTACTGATATTACTGTCACTGTGACAAGGTGCGAATTAGTAGTTAGTACTAGTCTATTTCCTTGAGGGTACAAAATAAGTCGTAACTCTGAAAGGGACTCGGCAACAGTGGTAGCCCCCATAGAGACTTTTGTTCAGGACGATAAAATCTACATTATATCAAAATCTCAGAATATTTAACTGAAACCACATTTTCCATACTTATGGTACGGGGTCCTTTGGTTTACTTATTTTGTAAGTAACTATTTCATTCTCTCAAATGTTACCATTTTTTCAATAATTATTATATTATTAAAATATTTTCAATAGTTATTATAATTATTTTAAATATGCATTACCTGGGTTTCAAAGGGATTTTGTTGAACACCCTGCAGTGGAGTTACAACATCCCTACCAAGAATAGCTGCCACTCTATCCTCAATAGGGCTCATTGCGGTTTCCATTGAGGGTCCTCCTCCAGTTCCACTTATGCTTCTACTGATGGAGCGCAACTTAGCTTTGACCCTTCCCTTAACATCATTCCAATACTAAAACAAAATATGTAATTAATATAAAACAAAAATATAAGTATTGATTTGTTACATGAATATTATTTCAAATAAATTTATTTTGAAAATTATACTAGAACTCGATTACAATTACTATCACAACAAAAAAGAATTATCCAAATAGATGCAGCCGTTTTGAATTGATGCACCTCAGACCAAATAAAAAGATTTGGTCTGAGTGATGCACATACAAACATTTGTTATGGCAATTGATTTTTATTATTAATATAGATATGAATATAAAGTAGGTCATATAATCTATTATTTAAGGGATTTTATACTAACACGACTCCATTCTTTTGGATTTCTGAATGTGCCCTCAGCATTGCAAATTGTGGCACACTCATTCCAAAGACGCGACGCCAGTGCCCGAGCTTCTTTGCTCTGTACACGACCAAGAGCTAGGTCTTTATGGGCCTCCATGAACTCTACGAGTAACTCCAACTGGCGGACAGAAGTAAATCTTCTGCCACCGGTATTCGGTTCAGCCGATAAGTCCAGAGACATTTGGATCTACGGCAGACAAGTATTTTTAAGTCAGATACACTATCAACTTAAGTTTATTTCAAACACCAATTATTAATGAAATAATTATTAAATAAATTTAATTTAAAAAAAACTTACCTACAAAGTTTTTAAGTTATTCAGAGAGAAATTCCCAAACTTTGTTTCAGCTAAACGAATAAACTTTTCAAAACTTTTCTATCTGAATGTCAAAAATTATCAGTTTTTTTTAATAGCAAAAAGGTCTAACGCTATGCAGCCATAAACTATTGTAAAAGGAGCAACTAGCTAATCATATTATATTTTTTCCTTGTAACACTATATAGCCGTTTTTAAACCAACTGGTTGCGTTTCGTTTGCGTTTCCGTTTCATATGCTAAGTTAGTAGAATACCGTTTTGTATTAAAACCGCAAACGGAACCAAACCGAACCGATGCCGATCTGTTTAGGAAAATAAATAACAGAATTAGGCAGCAGATATGAGAATATGCTTTTTATGTCAAACATACGTCCATGAAGACTGTGTTGGTTAAACAAAAGAAGACACTGATAAATTTATTTGCACTCGGTGCAGTCAGGACTAATTCTAAATATTTATTTCATTAGATTTACCTACTTTTTTCTAGTTTAACATATCAATGTGATTTATCTATCAAGGATCTCAAAGTTTACGTTTTATTTTTGATAATTTTGTTGATTATCTATAAGTATAATATACTTAGCATTTTAAGTTTAAAATTAAGAAAGACTTGTTGAGTCTCATTGTTGACTTTATCTTTTAATTTAAATTTTTGTAAAGGTACTTAGTTCCTTATTTGTAATGAATATCGCCCAAAGAATATCTTTTAAATAAATCTTCTATTAAAATATAATAACTATTTTTATTTCATTTTATTTAGAAGTTTTTTAAACTAACTAATTCATACAGTAAATATGGCCACATGTATGGGCATATTTACCTCCCCCGGAAATATGGCCAATTTCTATATTTTCAAAAATGTTGCAAATACTTTTTTATCATTTGAAGTCTTTACATTTTTTTGCCTTTTTTGTAAAGATAAATAACCACTCTTTAGAAATTAGTGCTAAAACTTTTTTCAAAAAAAAAAATTTTTTTTACCCTGTTTGTACCACTTGGATTTTAGGATGTCAAAATACAAGTTTATACGAGTTTATAGCTAGGTACCTGAGATTCTAAACTGAAACTCTAAAATGACTGGACTATTATTAGATTCTAAGATCTTGTTATAGGTATATTTTAAAACCTAAAGTTAAAACTAATTAACTGACAATTATCATTTGATTTTTTTAGAATTATGGATCAACCGTCGACTTTTAGAGCAGAGCATGAAGTAGAAGACGTGTTGCGGGCATTGGAGTCTCCAAGAGATGTTATACTTCCAGAAGAGAGTCTTTTAACGGATCAGGATTTATATGGCATACTGATGGGAGACACGTTAGAAGACGAATGGATTGATTTGGCTAAGAAAGAGGTGGTCAGTACTGAGCATGAGGAACTAGTACAACCAGACGCAGAAGTACATCATGATGGAACCTGGTCTCCGGGTAATCCAGCAATTGGAAACAGAATCCAGTTCACTGGCAACCCTGGAATTAAGGAAGATATGTCGGGAAACGACCCAATCGATTTTTTTAATTTGATATATAATTCAAATTTTTACGATCTTATATTAACATGTACAAACGCGAATGGTGAAAACCTTAAAATGAAAAGCACAGGGCAATCGAGGTTTAAAAGGTGGAAACCCGTTTCACTTTCAGAATTCCAGACATTTATAGGCGTTATTTTATTAATGGGAATTATAAAATTAAACCGAATAACAGATTATTGGAAGAAGCATTACTTATTTGATTTTAAATTAAATAACTATATTTCCAGAAACAGATTTTTTATGATTTTAAGAGCGTTAAATGTTCAAAACATTCCAGGCAATGAAAGTATTAAAAAGGTATGCTCATTAATTGACATGTTCAACAACACAATGGAAAAAATATATTATCCTACTAAACAAATAACCGTGGATGAATCTCTGATTTTATAGACAGGTCGTTTACGATTTCGCCAATACATTAAAAATAAAGTTCACAAATATGGCATAAAATTATATATGTTAGCTGAAAATAATGGCATTTGCATGAAAGTACATTTGTATGCTATGCATCTGTATGTAAGCATTTAAATATTTTGCAGTTAATAAACGTAATACTTTTTTAACGTGCTCACGACCACCCACTACAACATCTTGAGCCCGATGTTGTAGTGGGTGGTCGTGAGCACGTTAAAAAAGTATTACGTTTATTAACTGCAACATATTTAAATGCTGGCCATTCTATTTATGTAAATAATTATTATGCGAGTGTTGATATGGCCAACGAATTTAAATAATAATACATATTTGACCGGCACATTACGACCAAATAAAAAAGGGAATCCCAAAGAATTGGTTAACACTAAATTGCAAAAAAACGAAGCATGTATAATGCATAACAATAAAAATGTTACAATTACAAAATGGCAAGATAAAAGGGACGTTTATTTTATAAGTTCCGAGCACAACAGTGAATACATACAAACAAAAAATAAATACGGAAGCATTTCTTTTAAGCCAAAAGTGCAAGTAAAATACAATAAGTACATGCGATCAGTTGACAAGCATGACCATATGTTGAATTATTATTGTGCCGAACATAAAACATTACGTTGGTAAAGAAAGTAATCATCCACGTCGTGCAGATTCAGGTATTAAATTCTTTTTTTTTATACAATGTAAACAAAGAAAGAAAGACAAGTTTGTATGATTTCCGATTAAAACTCATTGAGCACCTGTTACCTGATAAATCGGCGACCAGTCGACCGGCACATCCGCATAGGATTCATTTGCCGGCACATTTGCCCAAAAGAAATGGGAAAACGATGAGAAAACGATGCAGGCTCTGCTTTAATGTCCATAAAAAAAGAGTTGAAGTACTGTTTGGCTGTCCGGACTGTCCAGGTTTTCCTGGATTATGCCTGGAATGTTTTAGAACATTTCACCATTACTAATCGTTTTGTTGTTACTGATATATTAATAATAAACATGTGAAATTACTTATCACAATGATTAATTAGTTTTAACATGTAAAACAACAGCTCAATAATTAATGTATGTAATTATGTTTTTCCTATGAAACAAATATTCTTAAGTATCTAATTATAACAATCAGTCACATAATCAGCCTCTAGTTACAAAAAATCAACAATAGACATACAACATTGTGATTATAATAAATCTTTAAAAACTTAAACACTTCTTTAATTTACCCCATCATCCTACATTTTCGTACCTAAATACGCATTATGTATTTATTAAGTTATTTTTTAAGTAATTCTATAATATTTTGCATAATAGCATATCTTTCAGTAATGTCAAAACGTAATAATTCATTGGCCACAAATTGCCCAAAATATTTGCAGCCGTGTATATCCGCGACTGTCACAGCCGCTACATCTTGCGTCTGCTTCTCAGTACACGTTGCAATATTTTTTGTTGTTTTTGTCATGCGCATTGTACTATCCTTTGTTTTCGTCGTGTATGTTGGACCATCCTCCATCGTATCGTCCACTTCACTAACACGTTCAAAGTCATAAGCCTGAGAGTTCTGATCGAATAACTCGACGTCATCGTCGCACTGTGTTTCTATTTCTGATTCAGGAATATATTTGCGTTTTTTAATTAATTCTGGAACAAAATCACACAATATATATTACAAAAATCATCGACATTGTATAATACTTAGTAATATAAGTATTATTTAAATTATTAATGTAGGTACAATATACTCGCACAATTCCTAAAAAAAATGTATAAAAAGAATAAAAGGTTTACAACCCATGGTTAAAATCTGTAGCTTACCTTCCATCTCCTCTAAAACACGTAAATAGTCGCTTTGAAACACACTAAACAAATTAATAGAACTTAAACACACAGTAACAGGTCTCACGTTGTATTATTATTGTTGAAACTGTATGAAATAGCGTAAAACTCCTTAAAGAAGCCAACGATGCGCTAGGTGCGTCATCAATTAGGAAGGCCGATGACGCGACTCGCGCGTATTTCACTTTTGTATGGGGCCGGGCTGGAAATCCTAGAAAAGTGACGGGGGCGATGAATCGGTTCTGATCTTTAGTATTTGTAAAAATATTATGATCGGATGTTAATGACGGTAGTTGTTGACATTGAATGGGCGCCTTTGGCTTTCAAAGTAAAAAGTAAATAGTGTTGAATAATTTCGGCGGGCTAGTTAGAACCACGATAGCTCAATTGGAAGAGCACCTGACCCGGTATGTCAGAAAGGTGCAGGTTCAAATCCTGCTCGTGGAAATTTTTTCAACATTTGTGTTATTGCAATTTGTTTCGCAACAAAATTTGCGTTATAATTATTTAAACATTTTATAATAGCTTGCCTACTTCTTAACTGATCTTTAGTATTTGTAAAAATATTATGATCGGATGTTAATGACGGTAGTTGTTGACATTGAATGGGCGCCTTTGGCTTTCAAAGTAAAAAGTAAATAGTGTTGAATAATTTCGGCGGGATGGTTAGAACCACGATAGCTCAATTGGAAGAGCACCTGACCCGGTATGTCAGAAAGGTGCAGGTTCAAATCCTGCTCGTGGAAATTTTTTCAACATTTGTGTTTTTGTAATATACAGGGTTACTGGAAACTTGACAACTTTCTTGCAGGAGGTGATAAGCGACCTTAAATGTGACAAATTTAACCCCATGTGTATGTTCGAAAACTAATAGTTTTCGAAATAATTTAAATTTTTGTGTTTTTAAAAAAAATCCAAATTTTAGCACTTAACTTCAATATAAAAAAAAACTTATTGATGCATGGATTAATTTTAATTTTAATTTGTAGCTGACATCCTAACACAGCTGAGGTAGCACGAAAACATGTCAAAATACTAAAGATTTTGAAATCACAACTAAAACTTTTAAAAAGATTAATAAATTTTTTACATTTCTTCTCATATAGTTTTGCCTAGCTCAAAAAAACATTATGCGACTAGTCGTACAAATTATTAACAAAACTTCAACTAATAACGTATCTAAAAAGGTATAAAAGTCAGCATTAAGTTTAACTAATAATTCGGAGAAAAAAATTAACTTAAGTCAATCCAATTCAATCAAATCAAATTTCAATCAAATCCAATTCCTTGGCCTGCGCGCAGTCCAGACCTAACGCTCCTGGACTTTTATATTTGGGGTCACATGAAAGCATTGGTTTATGAGACTCCAGTAAATTCTGTGGAGGAACTACCACAAAAAATCATTAACGCAGCGGATCAGATGAAACAAACATTTTCATCAAGAATTACAAAAACCGAAATGAGGAAGAGGATCCGGACTTGCATTCGGAATCAAGGGCGACACATTGAGCAAGATGTTTAAAAAAATGTAAACGATTTGACATCGTTTATTGCGAAAACTAATTATTACTTAACCTTTTTGTGTGCATTCTGTTATGTTTTTCTTTTTTTTCACTTCGTAGTTAAAGATAATATGCTGACTGTTATACCTTTTTGGATACGTTATTAGTTGAGGAAGTTTTGTTAATAATTTGTATGACTAGTCGCATAATATTTTTTTGATCTAGGCAAAACTTTATGAAAAGAAATGTAAAAAATTTATTAATTTTTTTTAAAGTTTTAGTTTTGATTTCAAAATGTTTAGTATTTTGACATGTTTTAGTGCTGCCTCAGCTGTGTTAGGATGTCAGCTACGAATCAAAATTAAAATTAATCCACGTATCAATGAGGTTTTTTTTTAATTTGAAGTAAAGTGCTAAAATTTGGAAATTTTTTAAAAAACACAAAAATTTAAAATATCTCGAAGACCATTAGTTTTTTCGGCCATATATGGGGTTAAATTTGTCATTTTTTAAGTCGCCTATCACCTCCTGCAAGGAAGTTGTCGAGTTTTCAGTAACCCTGTATAAAACTGTTCAAAATAAAACAAAACTTCCTCGCAATTAAAGTTGTGGACAAACATTTTGACGACAAGGTGCAATTATTTTGGTTTTTACCCATATAACATATTTTTGAATAAGTGCCTGTGAAGGCTTATGTTTAATAAAATAATTTGACTTTGACTTCGACTTTTTGTAATTTAAAAAATAATGTATGTACTAAGAGTATGATTGTGTATAATTAAAAAAAACATGGTTAATGAAATTTGGAGTTGGCAACACTAAGCAGTGTTGGATATGGATGCTTGACGCCAGGGTTGCCAACCGTACGAGGTGATTTGTGGACTTCTGTACGAGGTACGAGGATAATATCAACCTCGTACAATTATGTACGAGATTTTGATGATATAATGGTCATACAAACATTTTGCATCACCATTGAAGACTTTTCCAAGCTGGCTCATTTTGCCTTATCTACACTGTCCCTACCCAATGCGAATGGCTGACTGCGAGCGGGTTTTTAGTAAGTCAATTTAATAAAGACTGAGAGGAAACCGGCTAATTGTGGAAATAGTGAACGCTACAATTCTTGCTGCAGAGAGAGCAAAAGGTTTAACTCGTACTGGAGACTGCGTCAATTTTGAACCCACAAAAGAAATATATAGTCGCATGACAACAGATAAAATATAGGTAGATACGGCAGAAAAAACGATGACAGTGAGGATGTTCCTGACGTAATATTTGGAGAGGAGACGTAAACTAAGATAACTTGCAAATTTTCGTAACAATATAGACACATTTTTTAGTTTTTTGTGATTTTACTTGAGATTTAAAAAAAAAAGATTTTTTTTAACTACAACACAAAGTGATGTTTTATTTAGTAGGAAACTTGCAATAGTTAAATTCATTGAGTAAAAAGTCCTAAATCCAGTAGTTCAATATGCCATAATTTTGGTTTTAGCACGTTTTCGATGCATATTAAATGTACGAGGTTTAAAGTCAAAATACGAGATTTTTAGCTGCATATGTCGATGGAATTTTTGTTACGGTTTGCAACCCTGCCTGACGCGGCTCGGACGCCTTGCCTGTGTGCCCTGTCTGCCCGCCCCGGCAAGCAAACCGCCACCCACGCTCACGCACGCCAACGTCCAGTGAGCACTGAGCAGTGAGTAGTCCAGTGAGCCGCCGCGCAGCCGAGTTTGATATTAATTTTTAATAAATACCGTTACCCGTGGTGGCCATGGATATTTCAGAAATTTTAAACGAGGCAGGATTGAGTGACGTAGTGCCATTTCTTGAAGGTAAGGCATTACTTATCTGTCAGTTTTATTTCGATTGTGTGCAAACGTAGGGGACGGGCGGGCAAGAAGGATACGGTGGGCAAGACGGCTATGTATTAGTACACGCGGTTGACACAATTACGAGACAAAACATTTACGTATAGCTCTAGTGCTGTCGGCTCGCAGTCAAATCAGTCAGCAGCGGTGAGCCGCGCGAGTGGTACGGTTGCGCTGGAGACTGTAGTAATTTTCCCGCGCAAAAATTAAAATATTTCAAACGTATTGAAGCGGCACCACCAGGTTCAGGAAGAGATTTAGTAATAAAAGATGTAATCCAGTACAATCTATTTATTTTGCTCAGGGAAGTAGGTTACGTTAGTCGCTTGTTCGCTCAGTACTGCGCGCGGATTAGCAAGAGGACTTAGCTTCTAGCGGGTTGGGTACGCGAGCGCAGATCGGCGCCTAGGTCACCCTAGACACGGGCCGTAGTCTGCGCCGGTGAGAGCTGGATACTGGCTGGCCGGATGTAGTTGTGCGCAGGGTAGCCGCTGCCTGGTAGAGGGTAGGTAGATGATGCCCGGTAGATGAACCCTGTAAAACACCAATGAAGGTATGAACAAATTGTTCACTGAGTCCCGCCGCCACGCGGTCTGGGATTAGGGTAAGCTGCTGCAACTGAACCTGGCTCACTAACATTGACCTCTAATGGTTAAGCAATTGCAACATAAAAAGGTAAGGTCTAGGAATCTAATTGGGATTAATCCTGGTAGAAAACAACAGTAATGATTAACTACAATCAATAAAGTGATCTCTTTGCCCGCCCATGGAAACCTTTTTACCCACCCCCTATGGGCAAAACGGGTTTTTTTCCATATTTTTTAAAAATTGTAATACTTTAAGAATGTTGATTATTTACTATGTTATTTTTTGTTAAAATTATTGCCAAAGATATAATGTTCCTTTGTGTTTACGTTGATTATTAAATATCTTTTGTTCTAAGTGCATTTTAATTGATCAGCCTTAACATGCCCTAACCGTCCCCTAGGTAATGATTATAAATTCTCTTAGATCTGTCGTGGCGGTTTATAATTTAATTGGAATAATTTACACGCTGCTCAAGATGTCCGTTCCGTTCAACAGTTCGATGGTAAGAATGTCTTCTTAACTTGTCTTGTAACGTGTATCTGTCAACAACGTCACTACCTCAAGACCAAGGAATAAAGCCATAAAGCCATAAATCGCTAGTACGGTATTAGCTCCGAAATGTGATCGTTGACAGATACTCGTCACTATATCCATTCGTTACATTCTAAATGTTATTTAATAGTGTTAATCTTACAACTCGGCCATCCTATACAGAGTGAGTCCTCTCATAAATTTATTTTACAAACAACAAATTAATACTTCAGCAAAATAAATTGAAAAAGAGAAAGAAAAAAAAAATACATTATCATTTCATTCATGTCTAACTAAATATTACAAAAATTAACTATCCTGCACAATCTGTCACGATCTGCAATCATCTGTGCGGTACTATCCAATCCTTGATATCATTCATTTTCTGCACTGACTGCTCGTAACTTATGCTCATATAAAATCTTGCACAATCTGTCACAATCTGCAATCATCTGTGCGATATCAATTACTTGGTACCATTCATCTCTGCACTGATTGCTCGTAACTTGTGTTCACATTAATTTAATTTTAAGGTTACTATTCAATTTTCAAAACAAAACATAAAAATAATTACATTAGTACATACACAATAAAATAAAGAAATGATTTTCTACTCTATTATAAATCTACAATCTATGATCATCTGTGCGAAACAATAGTTCCATTCTTTATCTGCACTGATCACTTGCAGTTTAGTTGTATCACTTAGTTATATCATCTCATAATTTTCAATTCACAATCAATATCAATTATCAAGTCTTTAACATACTCTACAACAATCTACGATCATCTATGCAACATTGAATTACTTATCAACGCTAGTCAATTCTGCACTGATCGCTTGTTGCAGAATTCTCTTACTATTATTTTAAAATATTTCAACTACAAAGGTAATTATCTAATCAATCTTAAACTCATTTTTTCTTATCGACTTTATAATCACTATCGCTACATTCATTGTCGCCTTCACTGGCCTCAGTGGAATAGTCATTAAAATTGAGCCACGGCTGAACTTTGTCAATTGCAATTACATTTTCATACTTTTTATTTCCTTTCCTAGTAAGTGGTGTGTCTTCCACTAAAAATCGATCGTTTGGAAGAACCTTTACAATTCGGTACGGGCCTTGAAACTTTGGTACAAGCTTTTTAGATTTTCCTAAATGATCTTTATCTATAACTGTTCTTTCTACCCTAACAAGATCCCCTATGTCATAAGACTTTGCACATTTTCTATTCCTGTCAAATCTTCTCTTGGTCTTTTCTTGTTCCTTATCTATATTAGCTTTAGCATTGGACCTCAGCTGCATCAAATCACTCCCACTTACCAACTGAGAAGTTTCAGTTATTACATCACCTAACATATTTTCAGATGTAGTGACTAATTTGCACCCAAATAGTAACTCGGAGGGACTTTTCCCCGTTGTTTTATTTACAGTCGTGTTAATACCTAACTGGATATCACCAACGTACTCGTCCCATGTATTTTCGCTTTTGCCATGACATTTAGTACTTAGAGCGTCCAATACAGTGCGATTAAATCGCTCGACCTGTCCGTTCGTTCTAGGTGTTGCGACTGCATTAAGGATATGTTTTATATTAAGTTTTTCCGTGAACTCTTTAAATTTCGCACTTGTAAAACACGAACCCCTGTCTGTTATCAGCCTCGACGGGGTGCCGAAATAACTAAAGTACTCTTTAAATACTTTTATTGCAGATGAAGTTTTAGTATCCTTAACAGCGCGGATGTTAACGAATTTGGTAAATGCATCGACAATGACTAAAAGATATACGTTTCCTTTCTTAGAGCGAACGAACGGACCGAGATGATCCGCATGCAATGTGTGAAATGGCATCTCTATTTTAGGAATCGGGTGTAAGAAACCCTCTTTTTGTCCCGATGGTGCCTTATGGTGTGCGCATTGCAGACATGCCGAAACATATTTTTTTGTGAAACGACGCATTTTGGGAAACCAAAATGTCCCCTTTAACCTACTTAAAGTTTTCTCGAAACCAAAGTGGCCTACGTCATCATGGTTCATGCGTAGTATTTGCCACCTTACACCTCTCGGCACCACCCAACGCACACCATCATCAAGTATACGATACACATAGTCACCTTTAATTTGATAATTATTTCGTACATCAGCAATAAATTTCGTGTCGTCATCTAATAAAATATTTCTAATTCGTCTAACTTCTTCGTCATTACTCTGAACTGTCGCAATCCAATCCTTAATTTCTACCTGTAATACGTCAATCACGTGTGTATCAGTTCTAGCAGCGAGCTCAGCAACCGGAGCACGACTGAGCGCGTCTACATGGGCCATACGAGTACCTGCCCTATATTCAATACTACAGTCGTACTCCTGCAGCTGAACCCACCAGCGAGCAATTCTGGGAATAAGGTCTCTCTTGGTCAACGTCGTTCGCAAGGCGTTGCAATCTGTAACTATCTTAAACTTTAACCCAAGTAAATATACTCTGAAACGACTCAACGAAGCAATGACGGCCAAAGTCTCCAGTTCAAATGAATGAAACTTCTGCTCATCGACTGAAGTCTTTCGACTAAAATAAGCTACTGGACGGAAATGGCCGTCCTTGCCTCGCTGCATAAGAATACCTGCTATACCGATTTTCGACGCATCTGTGTGCAACTCAGTTTCGAAATTAGCATCAAATAAAGCCAATACAGGTCGTTCCATAAGTTTTTCCTTTAAAATGTTAAACGCTTTTGTATGATCCTCAGTCCAGTTCCACTCAAAGAAGAATGTCCATTTTTGACCTGTCAAAATTTTTCATGCAATAATAGTGTATAGTAACGTAATATAGTACATAAAAAAGGTATTTTTTTAATATTTACGAAAAGTAAACTTAAACAAAAAACGGCAATCTAGAAAACCAATAATTATTTTCCTAAAATATACCATTAAATGTCAAATATTTTAACCTAGAACGCAGCCATTACTGAAGTATTTTTATACAACGTTCCGTTACAAGTACAGTCTGAACCTTGTTACTACTTTAATTGGTAACTTTCATCCCAACAGTGCAGTATATTTTTAAGCAATTATTGTTATTATTGATGTTATTTCAATTTATAGCTGTAATAAAAGTGATAAAAGTTATTTAATTAAAAATATAAAAAAAAAACTTAATTATGAACTGCGCGAAACAAAACTTTTTATTCACTGACGGCTGTCAAATCAAAGAAGCCGTTGGCGCCTCTAACACTGTTGCAGTCCTTCGTTTGTGCTTGCGCCGATGTGTACTGTGCGATTCCCTTTCTTGCTTTACGCCCCCGACAACCTTGCATTCACCTGGAACTTAGATACCTTGCTCTTACGATTACTTTGGCTTGTTCTACACGGACTCCGATTTGTATTATTTGGTTTGGTTTTGTGTTGCGGTGTGTTCTCTTCTGAAGAGTCTGATAACATCGACATGGATTCTCATAGAAGACTATTGGTGTCGCAGCGTATACAGTGCATCTATTGCAGCATATGTGTTAATGCCTGCAATACAAGTCGCCCTCATCAAGCTCTTCAGCTTGATACTAGAGTCATCACTCTAATCAGCAATAGAATATCTCCTGACATAGTAAGTATCTAGCATTGTTAAAAATATTACTTCTAGAGGTTTAATAGCCACCTTTCTAAATGCGTAGTACACCTACCAATTACTTATTGGTTTTTAGTCAGAATTAAAAAAAAAGAAACAAGCCAGTTATAGATGTTGCTTTCTATTTCTGAAGCCCTATGCATCTCTTTTATGTCTACTTATGTGACTTAATATATTTTAACATATCATTCCATTACATACATACCTACTAACCTAACTTGAAAAGTCAAATAATAATCATTTAATTGATTAAATTCAAAGCATTATTCTAGATGTACCTTTTATTTGCTGATCATTTATTTTTTGATGATCATTATGAATATTTCCCTCATCAGCTTATCCAGCTTATTTTAATGTTCTCTATCTCATACTTAAGATAAGCATATGTGTAAGGTGCTTAATTGTCAATTTGGTTAAATTGTTTTCTAATTTTTAGATAACTGAAGAGGATTTCATCTGTCAGCAATGCTTCGAGTTATTGTTGGAGTCTGTAAATGCTCAAATTGTCACAGACAATGAACGTGATCAATGTGCAGGCCCATCTCATCGTGGTCATACACGAGTTTGCCTAATGTGTGGCCGCTCATTGGCAAATCGGCAAAGTCACCATATTTTAAGTGGAAACACACCAGACCAAGCACTGATCGAAATAATAGAAAACCGAATAGCACCTCGACAGGTACTCATACATCTAACTTAATATTAGTATAGTTTTATGTATATTATTTATTTATACTTTACGATACCCCTCTGTGGTTGAATTGCAAAGCGCTCGGCCCGATACCCATCAATTGTAGTGATGACTTGATTTTAATTATAGAGGCCTTTGCCCAGCAGTGGGATAATTATAGGCTATGATATACTTAACTTTATGAAATAAAATAAATATTATTAGTATAATTATGATCTCAAAGAGCTCAATGTAACATTTATGTAGTATTGTTGTTATAAATAGATAATAATTTGTGTACAGATATCACAGACTGATCTCTCTTGTCATGCCTGTTGGATGTCTGCGAGGAGAGAGGTTACACGTAACCAACAAGTGGATGAGAGACGAGCTGCAGATCCAGCTAATTTGGATTCGAGGTCTCAGAACCAATATTCTGATGAAGAGCCGGAGAACCATCCAGAACAAGATGAAAATCATCCGACAAGCCCTGAACCTATAGTTGACCAGCTACCTACTGTTCATAGAGGCAGCACTATAATATTACCGAATTATAGAAGAGCACCCAATACAGCATCACATTGCATATTTTTTGGGTGTGATAATTTAACACACCTCCACACTTTATCCAAACCTTTGCGTAATACATTATTTCATACACTAAATTATTATGTGCCTGTGATCGCTCGTGTATGCTCAGAGCATTTAATACGCAACATATGGGATACGCTTTTTGATGCTCCAAACAGTATAAATACATTTACTGCTGCCCAAATTGAGCACATTTTTTCGAGTATGAAGCCGGTCGAGCCCTTCCTTGATTTTAGTAGCTTAGAGTCAATTCATCAAATAGATGATCATTTATATAAATATTGGTTGGGTTTGACTAAAACAAACTTTATAATTCTGTTACAAGACTTGCCCCGGGTTTTAGGACTTCATAGGGGTATATTGGGTTTGGCTTCCATCATAATGAAGATGCGTACAGGAGACTCAGACGAGAGATTATCAACAATATTAAAAACACCAAGAACAACATTAGAGAGGCTTATGGGTAAAGTGAGAGAGATTTTGCTACAAGATTTTGTTCCAAGAAACCTTGGAATCAACCATAAAACTCGGGAAGAATTATTAGAAAATAATTTACTAATTCCAAATGGAATATACAATGAAAATAATTCACAATTAATAGTGATATGTGATGGAACTTATATTTTTTTGAACAAAAGTTCCAATTACTTATTCCAAAAAGAAACATACTCTTTACATAAGTACAGAAACTTGTTAAAACCTTTTTTAATAGTTTGTTGTAATGGGTACATAATCGATTGTTTAGGCCCATATAAAGCAACTACATCAGATGCAGAAATAATGACTTCTCTGTTTCAAAGTGATTCCCCACTAAGACAGTATTTTCAAACCAATGATGTTTTTATTTTAGACAGGGGCTTTAGGGACAGCATCAACCTATTAGAAAGCTGTAATTATAAACCTTATATGCCAGAGTCTCTGTTAGAAGGTGAACACCAATTAACCACCACCCAAGCAAACAGAAGCAGATGTGTAACTATTTGTAGATGGGTGGTGGAAGTAGTAAATGGTTACTTTAAACGAGATTATAGACTATTTAGGTTTGATCATTTTAACAAGACAGTCCCACACATGCTGACATATTTTAAAATAGCAGCATGTTTATTTAATAAGTTTGGTGTTCGCCTTCAAGATAGGGTTGATGCTGAAGAAATATTAAATGTTTTAAGAGAAAGGATGCCCTTAGAAAATAATTTATCAAGAATGGTAAATGAACTAAATCTTAATAGAAGGGCATCCTTATTTACTAGTATTACGACAAATCATGATATTTTTTTCCCCCGTCTAGAATATAATGAGCTAATATTATTTGCCTTGGGAACGTATCAAATACGTCTTGCACGATCCTACTACGGTGAGCACATACGTTCCCAAGGTGTATATATTATCGAAATAAGTAGAGAATCAATTAATGTTGTAGAAAATAATTTAAGAGGCAGTGGTGAAAATACTCTAGTGAGAGGAAAAATAAGATCAAGGCATGTTAGTCGACGCCAATACTATGTATATATATTAATAGAAAATAATGTAAATGGCAGAGAAGGCATTGTGGAATACTGCTGCAGTTGCTTGGTGGGACGACGCACCGTTGGTTGCTGTGCACATGTAATGTCGATTGTGTGGTACCTGGGGTGGGCTAGACACGAGCCTGATGTAGGTCCTCCAGCAGCATTTCTAGATGATGTTATTTTAAGAGACGATTTCGAATAAATTAATATAAAATCACAAGTGTTATTTATTTATTTAGTAACATCATAATAGAACCTGACCAGTTTAATCAGTTTCCAGTAAATATACGTTTAGACAGTTGGCGTGGTTAATCACCTAATCACTTGGCCTCCATCTGACCTGATGTTAGATGATGAAAAGGCCAAAGGTGGAAGCTCACTTCACCCGGAGCCTCAACTACTGAGGAGCTGGCTATTATCTCTGTCGGAACACAGTAATGTTGTATTTATTTTGCTGTTGTATTGCCTCCATTCGTTCTATGTTTTAAATAGTCTGTCGCGAACTTGTCTATTATTTTGAGTGGCCTGTCTGTCTGTACTGTCCATGTTGGCCACGTGTTATGAATATCTTTGTATGTATAATGCACTGAGCAAGTCACTACGTTTTAGTGTAATGTAATTGTGAATCAACAACAGCCAGCAATTTCTAGAAAGAATTGAATGCTACTACCACTGATATTATGGCGACATATTATTATTATACCCTGCAGGGAATCGAAATCGGGTCCCTGGGTCTGTAACTGGTGTGGTCTAAACCACTGAGATTGCGAGCCTAGTACCTTTAAATTATGTATTAAAGTTAATTTAACATTCATTTGATACATGAAAATAACTAGAATGAGATTACTTTTACGCAATTACAATGAATGAATTAGTTTTATTTGATTGAGCTACGGTTTTAATATGGATTAAGGTATTTCTAAGTGAATCTACTGTAATGAATGATTCATAAATCCCTGTTCTGTCAAAAAACTGACACTAGTTGTGTCAGTTTGTGACATAACCTTAAAATATTATATCACAATTTACTTAATTTCCTGACTGCTAAATGAAAACATATTAATTACATTGATTTATAAACGTAACAACAATTTTTGTATAATTTTTTCATCAGTATACATCAACTAAAAAAAAAATGCACTGACAGGTCAACGTATGTATGGGAAGTGGTCATCCTTCTTTAGACTTAAGTAAATTAGTCAAAGGGCAAGCCAACAGAGCAAAATTCTTCACAAATCTGCGAAAGAAACTAGCCAACCCTATGAATCTTCTGACGTCGTGTACATTTTTAGGTACGGGAAAATTCGAGATAGCGAGTGTTTTACGGGAGCCCGGTTGAATCCCATCTCCAGACACATGAAAACCTAAAAAGTCTAATTCCTTTTGAAAGAAATAACATTTCTTTAATTTTAATGTCAACCCAGCTTCGGATAGTAATTTAAGTACCTCTTCCAAGCGTAAAAGACCCTCATGAAACGAACACGCAGGTATCAAAATATCATCCATATAAATTACTACGTACCTGAGCTTAGAGAAGACTCTATTCATGGCCCTCTGAAAAATAGAGGGTGCATTGGCTAACCCGAAAGGCATTCTTTTAAATTGGTATTGCCCGTCAGGCGTCACAAACGAAGTTAGCTGTTGTGAATTTTCATTAATCGGTATTTGATAATAGCCTGAGGAGAGGTCAAGACTAATAAACAGTGAGTTACCGGCTAATCTGTCTAATTGATCATCGATCAATGGTAAAGGATAGTGTTCTTTGCGAGTTTTATTATTTAGGGCCCTGTAATCGACGCAAAGTCTTTTGTCACCCGTTTTCTTCTTAACTAAAATAATAGGGCTAGCATAAGGCGAATTAGATTCACAAACAATGTCAGCATCAATCATTTCCTGTACCATTGATCGTACTAATTCGCGTTCTGGATATGACAGTCTGTATGGACGGTAAACCACTGGTTGGCTATCTGTCAACTGTATTTCCATTTGCACTACATTCGTGTAACCAAGATCATGCAAACTAGATGAAAAACAATGTTCAAATCTTTTGAGTAGATCTCTGAGTATAATAATTTCATCGTTTGACAAGTGTTCACCAAAATTTAAATCGGAATCTGTATCTAGATCACTAAAATTTACTAAATTTACATCTAAACTCTGAAAACTGCTGCAAACGCGAGTAAGCAATGAGTCTTTGATTAACGTTATTATATTGTCGCTAAAATTATAAACTAATAAAACTCCAGCACCGCTATTTAAAATGTATTCACCGGGCATCAAATAAAATTCGTTTGCAGGTAAACCCCTGACTGACCCTCTAACTAACATATACAGATCCAGAATAGTTATGGTTTGCAAATATCGAAACTGTCATCATTTGCTTTGGTTGGACCTTGATATCCTCTTTTAGGAAAAGATGCAGTTTCACATTGCTTTTCTTTTTAATGATCAAAGAATCAAAAGTTTTAATAATAACTATTCCAGGTTTTTCTGTAAAACTATGCCCAACTAACACTGGGTATTTAATAACAATATCCTCAACTATGTATACAGCAATAACCTCTTTAATATTTTGTATTTCCATTTCTACTGACGTTGAACCTATAGGGCTAACTATACTATTTCCTAAACCCCTCATTACTGGCATTTCACCTACAGACCAAGTGATTCCCATTCTCAGCGCCTCACTATATTGTATCAACGTACATTGACTGCCAAAGTCAATGTATCCCTCTGTGGTGATACCATTTAATTTAATTGAAACGAAATATTTGTTATTACTAGAATTATCTACATCAATTTGCATCACGGACTTATCAGTGGGTTTTTCATTACTTTTATTCGTTTCATTTGGTAATCGTGGACAATTAATGGTCGAATGTCCTAATCTATTACAGACATTACACTTTAAAATCTTTTTCGGACATTTAAAACTAAAATGACCCGTTTCACCACAATTATAGCAAGTGACTGATGTATTAACTTGTGGTTTAGTCTTAGTGTCGTTACTTGGAAATTGTTTAAAATTTGTATTGACACTACTTGTGTGAACCCGTTTTTCCTGCCCAATTACCTTTGTTCTATCAGTTTCTCGGCTCTGTTGTTTAATTGATTGGAAATAATTTAACACCTCTTCGGGCTCTTGACATTTAGCCGCCTTTGCACCTAACCTTAAGGATCGGTCCTCAATTCCGTAAAGCAAACAATCAACGGCACGTTTTCCAAAAATTTCGCAACGATTCAATAAGTTAATCTTTTCATAATAATACAGCTCTAATGATTCGTTATATTTAACCCGCTTTGATAACATATCGGTCAATAATTCCGCGTAGTCGTCACTACTAGGAAAAGATTCCATCAATTTAATCTTCCACTCAGGCCAGGAAAACGACATCGTAGGCAGGGCTTGGTACCATGTACGTGCAACCCCCACCAGACGTGGTAAAGCATAATGTATAATCTGGTCGTTGCCCCAACTATATAAACTTGCGCACTCATCAACCTTTTTAAGCCACATGTGTATAGTTTGGCCCTTGACCATGGGGTCGAACTCGGGAATAACATTGCCTAACATCGGAAACTTATTGCCCTCTGGCCTAGAATGACTTAACGACTTAATTAATTGGTTCAAAAACAATTGAGTTTCATTATTAACAAATAAAGAATTATTAGAGTTCTTACTTGGTGTCGTCGTACCACTTACGACGCTATCCGATGTGCTGCTACCACGATCAGTTGAAACACGTCTGCGCTTGGTGTGCCGCTTCTTGTTACGCTTCCTTTCCATGCTACGATTCGGTCGATGCTCGTGCCTTCGCCTACGGCTGTGCTCTCGGGTCCGCTTTCTTCCAGTGCGTGAAGTTGATCGACTTGTCCGCTCACCAGCATCGCTCGATTCGCTGCAAGTTCTTTTAAGATGTCTACGGCGCTTCGTCTTGTTTGATTTTTCCACACTCTTTGTTTTATTACGCCGACGTTTACGTCTAGGATCCATAATATCTGGAGTATAGCGGGAACGACTCTTCCGAGAATGATTTTCATCCTCATCAACACGATTCATAATTGAAAGTTGTTCTTGTAAGTATAGTTTTCAATATCAATAAATCCGTTGACACAAGAAAAAAAAAATCTTCCGAGTTTTATTTCTAATAAATAGTGGGTGTAGCGTATCAATCCCACTTCTGAGTTAAAAGACTAGGTCCCAAACTCAGAAATGAAACGACGATTGCAGTGATATCTTCGGATTTTATTTAAGAATAATTTACACGCTGCTCAAGATGTCCGTTCCGTTCAACAGTTCGATGGTAAGAATGTCTTCTTAACTTGTCTTGTAACGTGTATCTGTCAACAACGTCACTACCTCAAGACCAAGGAATAAAGCCATAAAGCCATAAATCGCTAGTACGGTATTAGCTCCGAAATGTGATCGTTGACAGATACTCGTCACTATATCCATTCGTTACATTCTAAATGTTATTTAATAGTGTTAATCTTACAATATGGACAACTTACTAGTGTTTCCACGAATGAGTTATAACGATTTATTCTTATTCGCCTTGGGAACCTATCAAATCAAGCAATCCAGATCGTATTACGGTGAGCACATACGATTCCACGGCGGATACAGAATAGAAGTTTGTCGTGAAATTAATATAGATCTGTCCGAATTGCAATTGGGCACTCGTGAAGTGACTTTAATAAGAAGTAAAATACAATCCAGACATATTGGGAGCCGACAATATTTTGTTTATTTATTAATTGATTGCAACATGTCTGGAAAGCAAGGAATTCTTGAATATTGTTGCAACTGTTTAGTCGGCCGCCGGCTGCTGTGCGCATATAATGACTGTGGTGTGGTATCTTGGTTGGGCTAGGCATTAAGTAAATATAAATCCACTAGCTGAATTCTTAGACGACCTTGTTATAAGAGATGATTTTGAAGAATAAAAAATATATTATGTAAAAACAGTTTTTTATTACTTAATTCCTATAAAGACCTATCTATACATACCATTATAATTGATAGAAGTAGGTAGGTACCCACTTGTTTTTATTTAAGAATCACTTTTACCACTGTCATTGACCATCAAATTGACATATAACCTAAAAAGGTTTCAAATTAGAAATTTAAAAAAACAGACTAGTTTTATGTTGCTATTTGTTTTTGAAATAGCATTATAACCTCATAATCTAAAATAATTCAATAATCATAACATTAGACCCACTTATTAAAATTCAAGGCCAGGCTTATATGGAATCTCGCCATTCTCCTTTACGCAAGAGTAAGGGTCACTATTTCTGTAATTAGTTATTTTACGTTTTTGATTGCATTCTTAAGTAAAAGAGGACTAAATTTAAAGTATTTTTGTTAAAAACATATTATAAATAGCTTTTAAAATAAAAAAGTTCTAACGTTTTGAAATTTTTTTGTTTGTTTTTTGCTCCTCCTGAAAACCTGTATCTTGTCCCTTACGCTAATTGAATTTATGACCGTCTATATGCACATGGTAACAACGAGCTGGTGGTGAATGAGCTTCGCCAAAGGTTTCACATCTTTGGTTTAAGACCGGCAGTCAGAAGCGAGGCGCAGAGATGTCAAGTTGTCAAACTTGCCAGTCGCTAGATTAGCGCACTCTCAACGGCCTTTCACTAACGTCGGACTGGACTACTTCGGTCCCTAACTGTGACAATCTGCAGGCGCACGGCAAAGAGATGGATCGCCCTGTTTACTTGCCTCACCGTTAGAGCAATTCACCTCGAGACAGTCGAAAGCCTCTCCTCGGACTCCGCTATAATGGCTCTTCGGCGCTTTGTTGCAAGACGAGGGTGCCCAGAACGAATATACTCCGACAACAGGACCTCTTTCGTCGGCGCAGCCAAAATGTTGCCAGATCTCTACGATTTTTGCTCTAACAGGAAGATAGAGTGGCATTTCATTCCACCCTCTGCGCCGTGCATGGGGGGCTGCTGGGAGCGACTGGTCCGGTCAGTGAAGAATACCATCTAAGTGACGCTCAAGGAACGCTCGCCGAAGGAGGTATTGCACGCTTTGTTGATGGAAGCCGAGTGCATCGTCAACTCCAGACCCCTCACACATGTATCAGTAGAGGCAGACTCAGACCAAGCGTTAACACCTTTCTCGTTCCTGTTTGGCACGTCCAACAATGACTTACCCCTCGCAAAATTCGATGACGCCGACCTGTCACGAAGAGCTGACTGGAGGAAGGCTCAGCGGCTCGCTGATCATTTTTGACAGCGCTTTGTTAAAGAGTACCTGCCTATGTTAATGCCTCGGAAAGGCCCTGCGGCGTCTAATAACGCGAGAATGAACGTGGGTGATCTTGTGCTTATCGCCAACGGAACGCTGCCCAGAAGCTGCTGGCCGCGTGTCGCATCCAAGCCACCTACCCGGGCAAAGACGGGATCGTCCGCGTGGTAGACGTTCAGACGAAGGGGGGGTGTGCTGCGCAGACCCACTCGCAAAGTAGCGCTGTTTGTCGGTGGCCACTAATTTTGGGTGCTTCACACCGTCGGGGGCCATGTTACCGACCAGCAACACTACAGCTTCTTTGGATATCCCTTTCAAATTCTAAATTTCAGTGACATCTTATTTATAAAAATATATGTAAAAAAAAATAGTTGACAATATACATCTATAACGGAAAAAGTGGTCTCATTGCTCGTGCCTTATCCTCAACAACCGGGGGACAGATTTTGCTACGAATTTCAAAATCCCATTGACATTTCAGAAAAATAAATAGTTATTTCTTTCACTAGCATGTTGTTAGGCTGACATAGCTTTATTTTTTATTTACTAATAGTTTTTTCATTCAAAATATAATAAATTGCATGTCTAAACAGTTATGTGCGTTTTATTCAAGTATTTATAATGAAAGAATTTATAATGAAACTCCATCATTAGCAGAAAACTGTCGATTCCATTCTCGAACAGCTTTAGGTATACTGCTAGCAAAACTTAGAACAGGGGAATCTGACGAAAGACTAGCTAAGCGCACTTACCTCGAACGGGTAATGAAAATCGCCAGGGAATGTCTGGAAACTGATTTTGTATCTCGTCATTTAGGTTTCGATCACATAACTAGAGACCAAATAGTAGGAAGAAATCTGGCTGTTCCAAATGATTTGTTTGCTAATCACGGAGAAGCCATCATAATCTGCGATGGTACATACATGTATGTACATACAGAGTACCAACCTTTCTTTTGAAAAAGTTACTTACAGCCTCCAAAAGCACAGAAATCTTCTAAAACCATTTTTATTTGTTACGTGTGATGGACACATAATAGATTTATCTGTTCCGCACGCTGCGACCCAAAATGACGCATCCATATTGAATAGACGTTTAAATGGTGTTGATAGGATTCTTCATTGGTTATTATATACAACCCGGGGATGTGTTTGTTTTGGACAGAGGATTTCGGGACTCTATTCCCGTGTTAGAGTCACATGGATACGTTGGCATTATGCCTCAATCTCAAACAAGGGGATCTAATCAACTAACCACAATCCAGGCAAACAAATCACGAATGTGTACCATTTGCCGATGGCCAGTAGAGGTGTTAAACGGTAGACTAAAACGCGACTTTAAAATATTTCGTCACGAGTTCTGCAACATATCTTTACCACACTTTTTTATTGATCTCCGTATCGCTGCGGCTTTGACAAATGCCTTCCATGTTAATTTACTAGATAATCCCCAGGCTCGTGATTTCATAAATATAATCCGTGAGCGGATGGACGTTAATAACAATTTAGCAGATTATGTCGAACCGAAATAGAATTGGTTTTGAAAATATTAATGTTGATCAGAATAATGTTAATGAGTTTCCAATTCTAACAGCTGAAGAATTGAGTTTATTCGCAGTTGGCACATATCAAATAAAACTCGCTCAGAGTTATTATAGCCTCCATATACGCAATATTAATACTTTTGCGATACAAAAATATAACGGTGACCTCAGCGACTTACCGAGATTTAATATGCCGCCGTCTGAAAACGTTCACCTGTTCAGATTGAATATAAGAAGTAGACATAGCTCTTCACAAGTCTATCGATGTTATATATTAGTTGATTCAAGCAATAGTGGACTAGAGGCCGAAGAAATTATGTATTTTTCAATAAATTAAGTTAAATTCTTCCTGGATTGTCTTGATTCACCTATACAGGGTTACTAGAAATTCGATACATTCCCTTGGAGGGGTAAAAGTAGACCTCATTTGCAATAGATTTTGTCATCAAGTACCCTAGCCAATAGTGATTAGTTTTTGAGATATTCAAGTTTTTGTAATTTTATTTTTAAATACCGGTTTTAGGCAAAAAAAAAATGCTCCTAAGTGAATGTACTATTTTGATCCAATTTTTGTGCATAATCTGATACCTAACATCGCAACACTTCGTCCAAATATCAATAAGCTGTAGTAATACTCTTAAACTTTATGTTATGAACGTAAACTCGCTATGTTCAATAAAAAACGACTTTTTAATGCCACTTCATAGATAATTTGTATAAGAAAAATGTATGGAACGTGTCATACAAATTACCAAAATAATTGCCCTATTTCATTAGCTATCTAATATGGTATAAAACTTTTATCAGCATTGACATTCACAACAATAGTTAAAATTTAAAGTGTTAACTAAGATCATGTGGTATTTTTCCTAAAAATTAGTCAATTAGCGTACAGCTGCGGGTTATGCTTTTGTTAGGGTTTTTTTTACCTGCAGCGAACAGCAAATCTCTCTACCGTAACATCTGATTGGGCGTAGCAAAGTCTCAACAACCAATCAGGTGCAGATGTGTACGGCAAAGGACAGGGATGACCTGGCGCAGCGTGGCGCTTTGTTTAGTAGTTATTAACTTATTCAACTATCTTCGCACGTGAACATTTCGCCACATCTAATAATTATTTGTTTCGGATTTTACGCTATGTCGTCTTTCACGAACGCAGAGTACGCTGATATTATCCTTTGTTATGGGTTTTGTAATGAAGATGCTGCAGCAGCGAAAAGGGAATACGTGCGTCGTTTTCCTAATCGTCGAACACCCAATGAACGTGTTTTTTCTGGGACATTCCGCCGCCTAAGAGAATCTGGAAGCTTTCGCACAAGACGAAATGATGCTAGTAGACCTCGCATTTACGATCCTGAAGATGAAGAAGAAATTTTGGCGCAGTTTGAACAAGATCCTACTGTGTCTACTACAGTTGTAGCTAGGCGGCTTGGATTCACTCAGTGGAAGGTATGGTTCACAGTGCATACGGCAGGGTTATACCCGTATCATTACACGCCTGTACACGCTCTAGAAGAGGGAGACCCAGCCAGAAGAATTGACTTTTGCCGCTTCATATTAGACAACGATATGGAGAACCCTAATTATCTTTCCAAAATTTTGTGGACGGATGAGTCCAAGTTTGATCGTGATGGAATAACTAATTACCACAATAGTCACTTTTGGGCTCAAAAAGGTTCTAACCCAAGAAAGAAAAAAGAAACAGCTCATCAATATCGATTTTCCCTTAACGTTTGGATGGGAATAATTGATGACAACCTTATCGGACCCTACTTTTTTCCCCAAAATTTAAATGGCGAAATGTATGAAAACTTTCTTCGTAATGATTTGACATCATTGCTTGGTGATGTGCCACTTGCGTTGAGAAGGGAAATGATTTACCAGCATGACGGCTGCCCAGCCCATTTTCGCCGAGGAGTGCGAGAGTTGCTCGACCGAAATTATCCCCAACGTTGGATTGGTCGGGGAGGGCCCATACCTTGGCCGGCAAGGTGTCCTGATTTGACACCTTGTGACTATTACCTTTGGGGCCACATGAAAGAGCTTGTTTACCCAGCTAACAGCACAATAAATAATGTTGAAGAGCTCAGGCAGAAAATATTAAGCGCAGCGCAACAAATTAAAGAAACTTTAACATCTCGTGTTACTAAGACCGAAATACGGAAGAGGCTACGTGCGTGTATTAGGAACCGTGGCTCCCATTTTGAGCATGATTTGTAATTTTATGTTTTGAATAAATGATGTGAAGATTCAGCTAATTTTAATTTTTTTCTCTTTAAAAAAGTGTACGTATCTAATAATTACTAATGTTCTGAATGTTTCTTTCTACCTAATAACTTTTTGATTTTAAGAAAAACTGTAATATTTCGTACCATTTTGGACAGGTAATGAAATAGGGCAATTATTTTGGTAATTTGTACGACACGTTCCATACATTTTTTTTATACAAACTCACTATGAAATGGAATTAATTTTTTTATTTTATTGAACTGTAGCGAGTTTACGTTCATAACATAAAGTTTAAGAGTATTACTACACCTTATTGTTATTTGGACGAAGTGTTGCGATGTTAGGTATCAGATTATGCACAAAAATTGGATCAAAATAGGACATTCACTTAGGAGCATATTTTTTTTTGCCTAAAATAGGTATTTAAAAATAAAATCACAAAAACTTGAATGTCTCAAAAACTAATCACTATCGGCTAGGGTACTTCATAACAAAATCTATTGCAAATGAGCTTTACTTTTACCCCTTTAAGGGAATGTATCGAATTTCCGGTAACCCAAATAAACATGTTATGCGTCAGTGAAAACATGATACTAATAAAATTATTTATTTATTTTAGATCTGACTCCCGAGTTTGAAACAGCATCATCGTACCCTGCGCTGGCGCCGTTGGTTGTTGAGCCCAAGAAAAAAAAGCGCCAACCAAACGCAAAACTTCCTCAACACCCGAAAGGTATTTGATCGATTTAAAAACTTTAAATAAACTATGTTAGACCAGTCTGATTACGACCTTGGGATGTATGCTAAGGATCGCGAGTTCGATTCCCGCACCGCTACAAATGTGTTAATCAAATAGATAAGATTTGTATCGTGTTCGAATGTTTGTTTTACTTATATTACTGTTAATCAAACTAATCTAATCAGGTCAGAGCAGGTGGTTTGAAATAGTTTTTGGAATGCCCCTGTCTATCCCTTAGGAGATGTTATTGTGTAAACATATGTACGTGTGTTAATAATTGTAATGTTTTCTTTGCAGTGCCAAACATAATTGAGATCTTTCAAGATCTTGCGATTAAAGGAGAAGAAATTAGCAACTGAGCTCGTCCGCCTCAGTAAAACTACTACCATCATTTACAAGCCGCGTATCGAATGGAACGGCTCGTCGAACTGCAAACCTCAAAGGCCAGTTCTTCATAGATCTAAAGGTCTACCATACGGACGACGCGACCAGAGCTGATCCTAAGGAGCGGTACAAAGACGCGTTGGCTAGTGTGAAGCTCCAGCATAGTTTTATTCTACTATGGCTCCAGTGCGACGAACACTTCTCACCCTGGGAGACGCTGCAGGCTTTTTTAACGAAAGCGTATTCTCCGTTTGAGGGCAGCGAGCCCCAATTTTATTCGAATAAGATCAGTTTAAAATATTGTTTATCGTTATGTAAATTTTCTATGTTCTATTTTATTTTCATTTTAATTACTTAATTACCTGAACGACATTAGTATTTCAGTTATCGTTATTTGATTGGCTTTATTTGATATCATTAAGTACTACTACCGGTACAGACGCCTTCCTTTTAAAGTATTTCATATTAAATTCTACAAGTTCAATTTAAGATTTATTGTAATGCCGTTTTGCACGCAAAGCATATAGAAACTATCGTGGCCGCGAAGCGGCCACATGATAATGTTCATGATATATTCCTTGCGATAACAACTCGCCGTATCAGTTGTTGCGGTGGTGGTGAGGTATCGGTGGATTGTAAATCCAGCGAGTTATAAAAAGACGTTTACCGGGCTCTGTTGCCATTCGTGTTTCAACATTCGAAGTGAAAACATCAAAATAGATTCATTAAGTGAATTTCTGGTATTTAAAAATAACAAGTCTAAAGATGGCAAACAGTGTAGAATCACTGATTTTATACGACGACGAGGACGATATTGTAAGGATTGTGGCCTTAAACGAAAAAGTGGAGGAAACGACGGACAATTTGCAGGACCAAAATACTCAACATGTTCTGGAAGTAGAACCTGCAAACAAGAAAAAGAAGATTTTGAAAGGCAAAACTCTGATTACGACTCAGAAGAAGGCAGTACAGAACAATCCTTTAATAAAATGGTTAGAGAATTTCTGGCAAAGCGAAAGTACTCTGAAAGTGATGAAACCGTTCCTGAAATTAATAAACGACAGCGCATTGACGACGAAGAATATGGTCCTCTTCAATGTGGGAGCGACTCTGCAGAAGATTATGAAAGAATTTTTCATATTCATGAAAACAAATCAAAACAACTTAACAGATTGTTCTTACAATATTTTCGAGGAGTGGTATTTAAATGACGGATTATCCATGACGTATGGGAAGCTCCAGTCGATGAATTGGGAACAAGATTTAGAGAATCTATTATTCGACCATTACAGTACCGTTTTAACGGAGTTGGAAGCAAGGCAAAAAAAGATGGACGAAGCGGAGGAGGAGAATACAGTATACCGGGCATCATTATTATTGCCGAACACGAAAAACACATCCACGTCATCCACGACTGTGCATACTCCGGATCGACATGCAGGTGCCTCCACATTCAACGAATACGAGATTTCGTCACAACTTCAACGAGCACCGAAGAAATCGATAGATGGGCAATTCCTGAAGGAGAAATCAGTCTCTGGGAAGCCGAAAATTATAAATCTGAATCTGGGAGAAGAGGAAGTGGAGGAATACTTACCCGGTCACCTATTCACGAAACAATTGAAGAAGACTGTAGAGGAGGAGAGCAAACCAGAGGTAGAGTTGAGAGCTCCGAAAAAACGTCGCAGGCGCCATTCGTCGGAGTCGGAAGCAGAGATGGAAGCTACCCCGAACGAAGACGACTTTTCCTCTATGGTCGCCAATCATGCCCGAGCTCACTCATTAGTCACGAGTACTGGCAAAATCTCACAATCTATTTTAATAAAGGAAGACGACGGATATATCAATATATCTCCGGGAGAGCGTGGGTCGATGCTTATAAAGCTAGAGCTTTACCCATTCAAAGAGTGTGTGAAATTACCGAAAAATCAATTTTGGACAAAGCGAACATACTCGTATCTAGCAGTGAGCTCTGGAGAGGATTCGCGTGTACACAAACTAGCAATGAAGCTCAGATACGAAATAACCAAACAGATGATGAATCTAAAGGACGTGAAGGTAGAAAAAAGGTTCAAACCGGTTGGAAAAGTTTTTAGAATCATTTATCATAACGCCAACAAAAAATATTTTATATACAGGTCATTGGACAAACGGAAGGACCGTTGTAAAGTATATGCCAAAAAATAAAGCTATTTTGGTAACTTGTTTTCATAATATCAATCAAACAATAGTTGATCTTACATATAGAGAAATATTTCTAAAATCAAGACAATGTTCTATGAATAAATTAATTTACGTAGCACCTTGGAATAGTGTTGGCGATTATTACTATGATATAAATCGTTGCAGTCGTAGAACAGAGACGGTTCTGATTTTTTAAATTTTTTTGTTTATTGCATAAATTAACATCTAATTATGTGTTTTGTCGATTGATGACACTTTTTTGAAAAAAAGGTACTAAATGCTTGAGATAATAGTCTAGAATAACGACGAATTTGATTCTGTGAGCGTAGTACAACGCCCGATTAAAGAATGCGTCCGTGTTCGGCGGACGGCGCTCGTCCCCCGCACCCCGCTCACCGCGGCGGTTCGCTAGTTTAGATCTTGTTCTACGGGAACGCGCACATGTCACTCGCAGCGAGTTTTAAAATAAATTTAAAATTATTTTCTAAAATCACACAAGTTTATATGTATTTATTTAACTCGAATAAAATAAAAATATGAATTCGAGGTCAAAACGAATGTTAGCGTTGGTGAAAAATGATGATATAAGTACGAATGTAGATCAAAGAATATTGGTTAATAATAACAATGGTATAGAAAAATCAGAAGAGCAGTTAACACATAATGCGGGTAAGTGAATATCAGAATATTTTATTGCTCTACTAAGACTTTGTGTATTGTTTGGTTATTACTTAAGATTTGATTTACTAATCCACCGTACAACGACGGTTTGTCAAATCCGTCGTTGTCCTAGGGATCTAATTATTATTTTTTTGTATTTTGATTTTTGTGTTACCACAGTATAAAATAACATTAATAGTATTTATACGTGTCACAACACATTCTTGTTAGTCGCGTATATTTTTCTTGACGGAACTGATTGACCGTCATTTTCCTATGAACCATTCGAGGGCGTATTGTACGTCCCGTCTTTTTTCTACAGATAGATGCTAGTTGAATATGCATATCCGACGTTATTCATGGGAACTTTTTTTACACACGTCGTTGTTCATTTATAAAAATACTTATTTTTATATTTTTTCCTTTTAATTTGTTTTTACTATTAGCATCACGCTTTTTTAAAATAGTTTTTTCCATGTATGTTTGAAAATAGTTTTTATTTAAGGTTTTATTCTATTAAATATTTGTTATCAATCGCGTTGACACGGTGGTTGTGTTGTTGGAAAATCGGGGAAAGTTTCGAGTTTGACTTCCGAGCGAGTACATTTATTGTAAAATTACTTTTTCGAAGAATCTATAGAATGTACAGTCACGAGCAATAATATGTAAACAACATAGGACTATGTCATATTACAATATTGAATGATTTTATGTGACACATCTCAGTGTCACAAGTTTTCTTTCAAAACAGTGTGACAAAGTTCTATGTTGTGTACATATTATTGCTCCTGACTGTACAGGGTATATGTTAAATTGAGTGATGGTGTAACTAATTCGCTTTGATATTTTTGCTTAAAACCTACTTAGCAACTGCTTTTTTTTTCAGCGGAGCAGACATATTGTGAATCGCCGTTACCACATGAAGCAGTTGAAATATTGTCAACTCAGCTAATGCAAGATGTATGGAGTGATGCTTTTTCAGAAAATGATATTCAAGAACCACCAGTCACCTCCCATCAAGATGAGTCAATTGCAGCAGTTTCCGTTCCTGAACAAAATGAAGATCCTTTTATGCCTGTAGGTGAAATGACTTCTATTACCGCAATTGATTTCCCTCCATCAGAAACCTCACAGGTACATAGTAACATTAGATCTCCAACGCCGTTGACTCCCATTTTTAATGCTTTACCATCCCCATTAACTGAAAATATCGAAGGTTATTCTCAAGTGTCTGTATCCAATACTCCAGTTGCATCCCCAGTAAATAGACATGCAAAATGTGATGATCCGTTTTGTTGCCTACATGAAACTGATGATTTTTCCTGCCCTTCAGTATCTACTATTGATACAAACTCTAACCAACCATCTCCATCGTGTTCAACGTTTTTGAAAAACAGAGGGGAAAAAGCGCACTCGAAAATATGATGATTGGGGAGAAATAAAGCGAAAAAACCTAAAAAACCAAGGCAAAACGTATGTTTCAAAAAGAGGGCGTATAGTTGATGCTAAAATAATGGGTTCTCCATGCAAATGCAGATTTCAATGTACTACAAAAATTTCAAAGGAAGACCGTCTTGAGATTTTTACCAGGTTTTGGGAACTTGGTAGCAAAGAAAAGCAATGGTTGTATGTAGCTAACTATACAAAAAAACAACCGAAAAACAGGACATTCAGACGACAGTTAAAGCACAATAGAGTATTTACATATAAATATTATTTACCGAAAAAAACTGATAACACTACCATTTATGACAAAATTGATGTCTGCAAAACCATGTTTTTAAACACTCTGGGTATCAGCGAGCGTACAGCAAGAACTGCCTGGAAAAAACATGATGGCAGCTCAGATGTCGAACAAGACATGAGAGGGCGTCACAAAAATCATAAAAAAGTAATTGATAACGAAATGTTGTTATCCGTATGTGCTCATGTCAACTCTTTCGTGCCAATAGAATCGCACTATTGTCGGAAAGGGTCAAAAAGGCTTTATTTAGATGGCAGTCTGAGTGTGGCTCGCATGTTCATGATGTATAATGACTGGCCGGACTTAGACAAGTATTCGAAAAAAGCTACAACTCTGCGACAGTACCGAGATATTGTAAACAGTCAATTTAATCTATCATTTCACATTCCTAAAAAAGACACTTGTGACCAATGTCATATATTTAAACAGACTGAAAACCCTTCTGAAGAATTGAAAGAACAACACAAAAAACATCAATCACATAAGACTATTGCTAGACAGCTAAAAAATTCAGACAAAAATGCAGCTGTTTTATCAAACGGTATGATCTTATGTGCAACATTCGACTTTCAAAAGGTGTTATCGTGCCCACATGGACAAATGAGTATACTCTATTACAAACGCAAGCTGTCTTGCTACAATTTTACAATATTTGATGTTTCTACAAAAAAGGGATATTGTTATGTGTGGGACGAAAGTGTGGCGAAACGAGGCTCTAATGAGGTCGCTAGTTGTCTATATGATTTTATAAAAGATTTTTCTGATAAAGGAGTAAAGGATTTCAGGTTTTGGTCAGACAACTGTGCTGGCCAAAATAAAAACCGTATCATATTTGCACTCTACACTTATGTGGCCAAAAAGTTTGGTGTTACTATTACTCACCGCTTTCTTGAAAAGGGGCACACTCAAAACGAGGGTGACTCTGTGCACTCGGTGATCGAAAGAGCTGGAGAGCATAAAGTCATTTATACTCCGGAAGAGTGGAAGCTACTAATAAGATGGGCGAAATCTGAGAATCCATACGAAGTAAGAGATCTTAATAGAGAACAGGTTTATAACTTTAAAGAGTTATTAAAAAAAAGAAACTGGACAAAGAATACACAAAATGAAAAAATAATGTGGACGAAAATAAGAGAAGTAGTGATTGAAGAAAGTCAGCCTAATAAAATGCATTATAAATATAGCCTGAAAGATGATACAATGACGTTAATAATTCGCAAGGAAACAAGAAATATTATTACAGAAACACTTAAAAACGCTTATTCAGGGCCAATTGAAATTACAAACGATAAATATAAAGATATCATCAGCCTTTGTGAGACTGGAATAATCCCAGAAAAATACCATCCTTATTTTCGAGCCTTGGCACACAGTCTCACAGTAGAAGCATCAGGAGATGCTGATGGTACTGATGATGATGATGACGATTGCTAAATGACAAAACTTATCAAAGAATTTTGAATCTGATTAGTTTATATTACGTAGGTTAAATCATTATAAGAAAAATTAAGACTGTTTTAAATAAATGTTACCACGAACAGAGTTCCTAGTTACCGTCTATTATAATAAGTATTTCAATTGTTTATATAAGATATACTGTTATTTCATTGTTATTATTGTACTCTACTTTTGAAAATACATATTTTTTTAATAATATACTAATAGTACCGTATAAAATACGTTTACTTTTGTATGTGGGTATTGATTTTCCCTAAGATTATCCAAAAAGGTTCTTAAGTTTTGTAGTTGTAAGAATTTCATTTTGAAAACATATTTCTCGTGCCTTTAGTAATATAAAAATAATTTATAAAATTATAAATTGTTTGTTATTTCATTTCCTAGACCTACATTATTCAAAACCGCCCATAAAGTTTTTGTAACTATCCCTAGAACATTGACGGAAAGTATAATCCGTCATGAACCAAATAATCGAACTCCATACAATAACGTCGGTTAATTACATACGTCACATTATACTCCAGAGAACAACGACCGATGTGACTTTTTACGAAAACTATACATATTAGGAATTTGTAATGGAAATCACATTAAAAAAGTCCTTATACAAAACAACTTGTCCGAATTTCACGTTAATTGAATTACTAGTTTTAACAATATGGAGTAATACTCCATACAAAATCTTTGAAAGGCTCTCCTGTAAAATTGCTAAATTGCAAATCCGTCTTTGTTCTACGACTGCGACGAAATGATTCTATAAATGTAATTGAAGAATTGTTAAATCATCAATTTAATGATAAAAAAGAAGTGTTTATTTTTTTTTAATTTATAATATTTAGTTGATAAAAAGGTGCCTAAAATGAATTGTATAAGTGTAGTAGGTCCACCAACTTCAGGAAAAAACTTTTTTTTTGATTGTATAATTCATTCATGTATAAATTATGGACAAATAGGAAACTTTAATAAAGACTATAACCGTGTAAGGGAACCAAATATGCCCCTGACGTTATTAGCCAATAAATACAGCCTATGTATTGGTAATAATGCTGGTTCTCTCATCTGCCAAGTTTTATGTCATAATTATTGACAGTTTCCCTGAAATGTCACTTGAAAGTTTTTAATACTTTTCTAAATATCTTGAAAACTACTGGTCCGTTTCTTTTCTGATTAACGTATGTTGTTAATGGCTTGAAGGGGAATAAATTCGCAAAAAACAAGACGTCTCTAGGTCAACATAAACTTGGTCATTTTTGATGTCAAATATTTGAAACTTTTTTTTTGACACTTGTGACTCAGCGACACCCACCATTTTTTTTACACTGATATGACATCTCTTTCCGTACAAATATATATTGGTCTGAAATCAATCGGCTTGGAGCAACATGGTGATTTTTTAATAAACTTCAGGTGCCTAATAGGTTAAAGAGGTTTGTTGCCTGTACCTTTGATGAATGAATGCTGGCAGGTTAGTACCATAATTTGAAATCCCGAGAAAACATTTTTTTATGAAAATGTCATCGCTTCTTTAATTTTATAAGAAAAGACATTTTCCTCATTCATTCCCCTTTGCATCGATGTATGTATACGAACTAAATATGAATAAAATATTTTATTCGAGACGTTCGCCAAAAAGCCTGTATTACCTAGTTTACAGGAAAATACAAGATATCTTTGAAGAACAGCTCAACTTGGAGTTAAATACAGATTGTACACACTCTGTATTTGAAATTGTAAGTAAATATTTCCTTTATTCTTACGAAGGTAAACATAACAGTATGGTTTGGCGTTCTGCAAGTATGTATTGAAAATGCTTTGCGGTCAAAATACTAATAATGCAGAATAACAGTCGCATATGATTTCGCGTTGATTTAACAAACTCTATACTGTACGTAGATTTTTATATTTTTATCTATTATATTAAATAAATACAAAAGGCAGGCTTAATGTTAATTCACCTAAGAGCTTCTTCTTGAGATGTTCGCTTTGGCGGACCGACGAATAAGACGAGTGTGGTCAACCCATGTGAACTGCTCATGAAGAAGCTCCACGGTATAGTGTCGAGCAAAAGATGTAGAGCAATTTTCAACATAACACGTGAGGGATTCAGTTTCATTACAGGGTTGAGGACTATCTTTCAGATAAAAAGGCATGGCCCAAGCCAGAAACTAAATAAATTGAATTGATATATTAATGTGATTAGATTCTATTCTGTTGTTAACAGTTTGTACAAAATGTAATCTGTTAAATTCATGCATGTTAGATATAAGATGTACTGTATTGAAAAAATGATACCTCTCCGAGTTTGTTGCCGGATTCTTCTCGAGACGAGGTTATTTGAGAGCTGGTGGTAGCTTCTTTGACCTTCATAAGTGCAATCTAATTTGCCTAAATTGAAGAATATTAATTATAAATCATATAAATTATAAAAAATTATATTACGTTTTATATGCCTGTCTTGGTATCTTATATTCATGAATCCGGGACGAATAAAAACTACTGCACCTTGTGACTTTTCAGGTGGCAATGATGAAAGAAAAAATACTATCGCTTCCGATACCTCGCAGCATAGCTATTCAATTATTTGTGGACGCATTACCTCGGTCAGAGATTACGTTAACGGAAGAAGATATTGTTCAAATAGATAGATGTTTGAAGTGTGTGCCTGTAACAGAATACTACTACTGCCGTCGAGGAACTGCGGCATTAATGATCTGTATTGTAGACCCTGTGGCGAAACACTTTTCGAGAATAATAATTGAATGTAAAGCATACATACACTCACCATACAGGCAATTATTTTTATACAAAAATATTTTGGATCCATCATTAATTACTGAGTTGCATGTAAATTATTTATTGTAGGCTTTGCATCTTTCGCAGACGGATCCCACAGCATCGTGAAGATATCTTGGGTATATATTTAATAAATCTAAGTACCTAGTAATATTGATAATATATGTAGATAACTGAAGTGTTCTTTACCTATTTCTAACGTTTATCAAGTAGTGAAGTGTATTGATAGCACTTGTTGGGTTATATATTCTTACAGCATGGATTCGTTTTTAGTATGATTATCAATTATACAAAATGTCGTTAAACAAACGGTCATGTGCATGTTGCAAAAAACAATTAAGTAAAGTTCTTGGAAAAAAGAAAGTGCTAAGTCTACGCGATTTGATTTTTTATGAAGTTTCTTTAGCACAGACTTTTGCCGTTGGTGATGTTATTTGTGCATCTTGTCGAACAAAAGCCTTTGCCGTTGGTGATGTTATTTGTGCATCTTGTCGAACAAAAGCCAACCGCAAAGGTGTCGCAATAGCTGAATATCAGACCAACAGTGACTCAACCTCCGATGATGAAAATGGAGACCCTAGCTTTTCTATGGCATTACAAACTTCCAGTGATGAAGAGTATGTAGAATTACCATTGCAACGAACAATTGCTACTCATCGATATTGTTTTATCTGTTCTAAAGAATCCAATATACAAAGCGTACCAAAAAAAGCTAGATTGCAGGTTTATACAACGAAAAATATTTACATTCCCACTGGCAACAGATGTTGCCCCTCCCTTTAATAAATGATAGATTTTACGAAGAAGATTTAAATAAGATAACAGTTCATTCGAGTAAGGCCAAACTAAAAGTAACAGAAATAACAGAAATGTTCAAGACTTTGTCCATTGATGTTACCATGACTCAGTTAGATAAAATCGAGAAAAAAATGCTTTCCTAATAATAAATTGACAATTATTACTGGTTATTCTTATGAACAGATAGAAGAATTGGAAGAGGAATTGGTAACATTACGAAACAGCTCTGAGCGATCGACACTACAAGCCATTGTGGTATTTTTGGTAAAACTGCGTACAGGCTGTAGTAACACATTGATTTCTGCCATGTTACAATTACAACGAGAACAAATGGTTTCAGACTACGGTTCCAGCGTCCTTAAGGCATTTGAATGCGATATTCTCCCTTATCAATTTGGAATAGATACTCATTGCAGACAATGGCTAATTGACTGTCATACCACGGACATCGCAAAAAAAATTTTTAACGCTTATGATTGTCTAAAACTTATATGTGATGGTACGTACGCATATCACCAAAAAAGCGATAACAACGAGTACCAAAGAAAATCGTTCTCCGGACAAAAGAAAAAACATCTATGTAAACCATTTACCGTTTGTACGACTGATGGATTTGTAATTGATATGTTGGGACCGTTTCATGCCAATGAAAACGACGCATCCATCTTGCGAAAAGTTATTGATACAATGAGTAACATTTTACAACCAGGTGATATTTTCGTATTAGACAGGGGTTTTAGAGATGTAGTTGCACTCTTGGAAGCGAAAGGCTACCGGGTGATGATGCCATCGATCAAAAGACAACGCAAGCAATTAAACACCACGGAAGCGAACCAATCCCGATACGTAACAAAAGTTCGCTGGGTTGTGGAAGCGGTGCACGGAATACTTAAAAATAGATTTAAACTTTTAGGCCATACACTGGACAATAAAATGTTGCCTAATATAAAAAGCTATTATCGTATAGCATCATATCTTTTGAATCGGTTTGGCAAGCCCTTGGTATCTGATACTGACATGAATAATGAGATTTTTGAAAGGATGAGCACAAAACAAGGCGAAAAAAATGAATTAGCACAACTGGTATCGACGAAGGTGTCAACGAAGAGAACCTCAGGGTAAGCAAGAAGAGATTTTGCTCACTTTTTCTGCAATAGCCATAGAGAATGGTGCTGAAGTAGGCAAACCGGTGGGAATCGGGTTCTTTGGACGTCTCGCCACTGATAGGTACGCTTAAATAATCTGTAGAATAATGAAGATTTATATAAAATATTAATTACAGCTAATCGAAGTACGTGTATACCTTGGTGATGTACTAGACCGGTATATTCAAAATTAAAAAATCACCATGTTGCTCCAAGCCGATTGACTTCAGACCAATATATATTTGTACGGAAAGAGATGTCATATCAGTGTAAAAAAATGGTGGGTGTCGCTGAGTCACAAGTGTCAAAAAAAAAAGTTTTAAATATTTGACATCAAAAATGACCAAGTTAATGTTGACCTAGAGACGTCTTGTTTTTTGCGAATTTATTCCTCTTCAAGCCATTAACAACATACGTTAATCAGAAAAGAAACGGACCAGTAGTTTTCAAAATATTTAGAAAAGTATTAAAAACTTTCAAGTGACATTTCAGGGAAACTGTCAATAATTATGACATAAAACTTGGCAGATGAGAGAACCAGCATTATTACCAATACATAGGCTGTATTTATTAGCTAATAACGTCAGGGGCATATTTGGTTCCCTTACACGGTTATAGTCTTTGATAGGTTTCCATTACAAGATGCAGTACAACGTCGCATACTTCTGTGGAATGAACCAAACTTTGAACCCGGTACAGAAGAAATTTTAAAATTCTTTACAAGTATGCCGCATACCACGGTATGCGGCAACAAGTCATGGATAGGTCATTTACGTAGTAGTTTACATAAACAAAATGATAGCAGTGGAACAATTAATATTAATGGTGTTCAAGTGATAGAGCCAGCGTTTCACAATCGGATCGTAGCCTACAGGGTTGACGCAGCAACTGAACCTGCTCGCGCATGTTTGAACTCTTTTTTGCAATCAATTCTTAATAATATACTAAAACTTACTTACCCAAATTTTAGTACTGTTTTGAACACATCTAATTTATCTTACCCTATAACTTTTTCCGATATAAAAATATTTGAAGAGAATAATCCATGTTTGAAATTCATAATTTTTTATTTAAACCACAATCACAAGCCTCTAGCAAAGATAATAAAATTACTATCCATATACTTATGATCGAAAGAGTTAGAAAAACACATTATTGTCTGATCAGAGACTTATACTTGTGAGAAGTCAAATAACATCTCATCACCGCGTTATATTTTTGCAATACTTATTAAAAAAAATTTACTACATCCGAACAACTAGATAGGCATATTTTTTACCAAGGCGTCGTAATAGTGTTACCAAACAGAGGATCAGTGATTAAAGGATGTCACCAATAGCCCATACATTTGAGCCCATTTTATGTACCTCAGGTATATGTACACCAAAATGTAAAGAAAAATACGAGGATTCCAAAAATAATGTATTTTTGGTACAATATAGCTTTTAAAGAAAAAAAATCATTAAAAGTGTAAACTAATCGTAACGAAATTAGTTTATATAGCAACATTGGATGTTCTATTGCGTTCAGTATCGTGTTAGTATCAACTATAACGTGCTACATTTAATTTCTTTTGTATAATTATTTTTCTATCACTATACGTATTCATAAAGAGTCTCATAAGCTAAATTCTTTACAAAATAAAATATTTAAGCAGTTGTGCCTACTCTGTATTAGTCACATAAATTAATTAGAACATGCCTATGATTAATATAATTCTTAGTACGTGTCTCTCCATATAAGTTTAACCTAGTTTTGTAATGTAAAATGAATATTGTATTTTATGTTCACTCTTCCATTCAACCTTTGTAACGAACGGTACACTAAAAATATATCTCTTGAAATCTCTAAGTGTTTACCTTCTCCACCATAGCAAGCAACCTTCCAACTTACCACCGCACACGCATACGTCAAACAGTCTTTAATTAGAATCAGCAAAATTAACATAAACTGATATGTACACAGGCCTCATTAAAATCTGCGAGACATACAAACAAATTAGTAATAATATAAAACTTATTATTAAACACTTATTAATATTCACAAAAGTTTTATCTACTAAAGTTTCTTTGAAATAGAAAATATTTTAGCCGTCTTTAATTAGAAGCAGCAAAATTAACATATGGCTATGAAGTACTTTTGAACTAAATCAATTTAAACTTTTGGTTTTTACAAAATAAAATGTTCAAATAATTTTTAACGCAAATTTTGTTGCAAACAAATTACAAAAACACAAATGTTGAAAAAAATTCTACGAGCAGGATTTGAACATGCACCCTTCTGATCGAATACTTTACGTTCCATCAAATTCGGGCAATTTCTTTACAGGAACAAGGTACACGGTATTGTTCGAGATGGTGTTAAGAATGTTGGCCGCAATAGGATCTCTGTTCAATTTAAATCGGCTGCAGAAGCAAATTCTTTAGTGTCATCCGGCATCTTATCAAATAATAAATACAAAACAATGATTTCGACGTATAATGTGACTCGTATGGGAATTGTCCGTGGTATCCCTGTGGACTGGTCTATGGACGAATTGGTGGAGTCTCTGGACTTACCGGATAATTGTGGGATAGTTCTCAAAGCCAGGAGACTAAACCGAAAAAATACAGAAAACGGAACAATGTCATGGAAACCTACTCAAACCTTTGTACTCACATTTTTAGGTCAGAGGCTTCCTGATAGGATTTATTCTTTTAACTCCTCACTCATTGTCGAAAGATATCAAATGCCAACAATCCAATGTTACAATTGCTGCCGTTTTGGACATGTGAAAAGCCAGTGCCGTTCCCAACCTAGGTGCTATCGCTGCGCTCAAAATCACAATGGTGATAGTTGTGAAGTTTTGGAGGTTGCCTCTACCTGTCAGCTTTGCTCCGGAAATCATTTTGCCACTAGCAAGTGTTGTCCGGAACAATCCAGACAGATAGGTATTAAGATTCTTATGTCCCAGGAGAGTATATCATATCTTGAAGCCTCTGCTCGCTTACCACAGACCAAACGTCCTTACAATGAGGTTGCTAAGGAACCTATTTTGTCGTTACCCCTTTCCCATTCATCACCTTCAAATTCCCAATATCCCATCCCAACCATGTCCAGCTCCTATAGGAAAACGGTCACCTCCAGCCCACGTCGCCGAATCCCAATTCCCAGAGGCTATGACAGACAAGCACATCAGTCTTTAGTTAGCACCCCCCATCCATGATGCCTAACCTGCTTAAAATGCTGATTATAATCTGCTTAAAATAGGTGTAGGTACTTACATGGTGTTAAAGAGCATTCCAGTTTATGTCATCCGCGTACAGTAAAGGTCACTGATAAGCTTTCCATCACACTTAACAACAGGCTTTGGCCTATCAAATTTATGTAATAATAACAAAATAAAAGTCAAACCTTACACAAGTCAACAGTCAACAAGTCACACTTAACAGGCTTACACCCAGTTGCAGAAAGCTGACTTTAAAGACAATATTAGTTAATGAGTCATTAGCGATAATTAGTTCATTAGATTTAAAGACGTTGCACAAAACTCTTAAAGATACCTTTAAACATCCTTTAGCTAAAGACCATTTAAAGACGACATTAAATAGTATTGCAAGTTTTAAAATACATTTTGAATGAAGTGAGTGAATGGTTGCGTTTTGTTATTGTGTTCGTCACTTAAAATGATAACGCAGTTGCAAAAATTAAACGTCCGTAAACGTCAACGTCAAATATTGATTGTCAAGTCAAACAATTTTTTTCAAATAAATCTGTCGTAACGTTTTCCTTTGCGTGGTACTTTAATTCCGTTTTAATATAATTAAGTACTAATAAAAATGTCACTACCACAATCGCGAAAACGAGGTGCAAACTACACACATGAAGAAAGTACATTATTAATAGATCTTCTCACGCAGTGAGTATCATTTTATTACTATGTGTAAGTATTCTGTTTTTACATAACTTTGGCAATATTATTCTTTAAATTATTATCTTTCAGGTACAACCATATCATAGAATGCAAAAAAACTGGTGGTATTTTTATTGCGAAGAAGAGGGAAGCATGGAAGGAAATTACCATTAAATATAATAGTAACTGCACTATTGGTCCAAGGGATACAGACCAATTAAAAGCTTTGCATGATAATATGAAGCAAAAAACTCGCAAAGATGTAGGAGAAAGCAATGTAAGTAGTTGTCATGCTGAATGTTTATTATAATGAGCGCACTGTGTGTATTGTAAGTACAATTCAGTTCTTTACTTTTGCAGAAGTTAGCATACATCAATGCTGAACAGATGCTGACACAGGATGACGTTGCACATGCCATAAAAAATATAAAGGATGATAAGGTAATTTTATAATATTTACTTGTTAATTCTTAATGAATAACGATTTCGCATATAATATTGTTCCTTAACAAGCAAAACTGCATGTTACAATTTCTTTTCTATAAATTAATAAATACATTCCTTGTACTGTTCTTAGATTGAAATGAACAAGACTGGTGGTGGCTATTGGAAACCGAAAACAACGGATAATGATGCAAAACTCCTGGCCATTATACAGGACCAAGTAAAACCACTGTGCAATCCGTATGACAGTGCATCAGGTTTCTTTAACGGTATGCAATTCTGTTATGTTAATTTAGTTGTTATTTAATATTTTTCAGCTTTGTAAAAGCAACAGATATAATTAAAATTTAGTTACCTACCTAGCTCCTTTTAACTTTTTTAATAATTTATAATTAACTTATTTTTCAGAAACTAGTGTGTTTAATGCAGATAGTGATAACAATATTATTACTGTTTTATCTGGTTATGATGCTCCACCGGGTCCGTCAGCACAGGATGTCATGGTTAAAGGTTGGTATATGTCAAAAAGACACAAAATCAATAAGAATATTAATATAATTTAATATAATTAATAAAAATCAGAAAAGTCCTAAATTTACTGTAAAATAACAAAATGAGGAAATATCATCATCAACAAACACATTTTAAGTTCCCGCCTTCCTTAAAGGAGTGGGCCATATCCATATACATATGACAAATGGGGATTGAAGGAACTCTACTACAATAGCATTTTTTATGTATGAGTATTAAGAACAATATTATTTGTTTCAGCTGAAAAACCACAGACATCTGATAGCATGTCAGTAGATATACATGCTACTCCTACTACGATTTCAGCAACACCAAAGCCAATAAATGTTTCGAGTAAAAAAAAGGGTAGGTTAAATTATTTGTTATATTTTACTTATTATTATACATATGAACTGTACTAGTAAATACTTGTAAAGGTTTATATTTATATACTTTCTTGACTTTTGATTTTTCTATGTCGTCATTGATATCAGTATGTTATTTATTATTGTTTCAGCATTCCAACCAAGAAAAATTATTAAAAAATCATCTGCAGATACATTAAAAAGATCACATTTTTTTAAAAAATGTCAGAATGCAGATTTGGAGAGAAAAAACCTGATGACGGAGATAATATACAATAAAAGGGAACATTTACTTAAAATGGAACTCTTAAAAAATAAAAAACATTAGGACTTAACACAAATAATGTTGTTTTAATTCAAATATGTTAAGCTTTCAAATATCCTACACGCCTTTGTAATAATACCTACTTTACAAAATGGAGGTACAGTCAAACAAACCGATTTGTGTCCCACCATAAGTTTATTTTCGAACAGATATTTAAATTCAATATGGTATTCAAACTTGTTGACATTGAGCTTCACAGTTTTGACACTTTCAAACAAATTATTAGATCAATTCAATGGTTCAGCTGTACCTAGTATTTGTACATACATTTTGAATTTCAATAATTCGTAAAAGGCTACAAGGTATTAATAACAAAATAAAACAATTATCTAATTAGAACAAACTTGTTATTTAAGAGAAAACACTATTTACAATTGCAGTCCGGACTGATGTCTGACCAGCCTGTGAACTAGTATAGAGGACATTATTGTCTTCTCCATCATCATCTATTTCTATGTCACTAGGAGGTACAACCTCATCTAGCTCTATACACAAATTATGCAGCACCACACATGCAACAATCACATGCAGGACTGTAGATGTTTTATTTAAAGTAATGCCTTTTTCCAGGCAAGGGCATCGCCGTTTTAAAACCCCAAAAGATCTCTCAATTGTATTCCGGGACGCAATGTGACTTTTGTTTGTATGCTTCTTCAGCTATACTTTGAGGACGCAGAAAAGGGGTCAGTAGATAATTGTTATTAAAGTATCCACTGTCTCCCAATAAACAATATGTGCCATATATCCCCCTTTCAAAATCTGCACATATGAGACATGTGAGAGTTATTGAAAATGGTTGAGTCATGGACTGACCCAGGCCAACGCGCTATTAGATCTCTGATTTTCAAGCTTGAGTCACAAACAGCTTGAACGTTAATGGAAAAAAATCCCTTCCTACAGCGGTATAGTTCAGGTAGTGCTCCCCCTCTGCTAACAATTTTCACATGGGTGCAATCAAGGGCTCCTGCCACCCTCGGAAAACCATCAATTTGATAGAATCCTTCAGCAACTCTTTGTAGCTCATTCCTGTCTGTAGGCATTTTAATAAATGTTGCGCTAAGATTTGCTAGTTTGCGTGTTACTCTTTGAACTATGCGACATACTGTTGACTTGTGCACATTTACCAAATCTCCTAACACTTGCTGGAAAGATCCCGTCGCGAAGAACCTCAGACAAATCAATAATTGTGTGAGACCATCAATGGCTTTATTCCTTCGAGTTTCAGGTTCCAGGTTGAAAATTTCAGAAATTCGTAAAGCCGTCTCTTTAGACATTCTGTATCTCACGCGAAAATCTTCTCCATCATGTTTTTCAAACAAATTTAATCTATCTGGAATAACACGGCGTCGTCGACGGAAAACATGTTCTTCGTGATCGGATAAGGACGAAAGGCTTGTTAAAGACATAACGAAATTCACTAATAACAACAAACAAATTTTAAGTTTGAAAGTAACGATATAACAGTTTAAAATAAGTTTAATAGGAGTTTAATGACCGCTTGACCAGGCATTAAAAATATAACCTCAAAGTGTCAAATTTACGTCAAATTAAAGGTCCTTTAGCGCTAATGACGTTTCGTGCAACGTAAAAATCTGCTAAAGCCCCGATTTGACGTCGGGTTCATTAAAACTAATGGGGCATTAAATTTACGGACAGAAGCTATTTTGTGCAACACTTTAAAGTGATATTAATATTTAAAGGAACTTTAAAATTTTAATTAGCTTTTCTGTAACTGGGTGTTAACTAAATAAAATTAATTACAGGAGCTAGAATAACTTATTATCGACGCATCGTTTTTATTATTACCTACACTAATTTACAATTGTTTCAACCACACAATTTACACATTAAAATAAGTTACAACTATCGTTCCTTACAAATGAAAGATCAAATGTACGCATCTAAAGTAAGACCAAGCAACAGCCGATCGATGACAGATAAACAGCCTAAATCGTTATGATAAGACCTACCTATGCGTTATTTATTGCATTATTATTCTAAGTACCTACCTATGTTACGTTGTTGTTATAAGCATTATTTTATTATTCAGTCTTACCTAATAAGTCTAATAACATAACACTAATTAAGTAAACAAATGTCTGGTGTCTAAAGGCAAAGTTAATAGGTACAGTCGCCATCAGATATATCGGAGCGGCCGTGGTACTCAAATATTTCTGAGCAGCAATAAATTTCAATAAATTCTTTACGGTAAATGAGGTCAATAACATCTGAACATCCAATTTGCCATACATATATGAGCACTGGTTTTTCAATAACATCTGAACACACAACGAGACAATAATATCTGAAAGCACAACTCGTCAAAGTTATCTGCACAGACAGGGTGATCATAAATATCTGAACATTTAAGGAAAATATACCTTAAATCACTACACATACAGTTTAAATGTAATCGTACAGATGTAGCGAATTTTCCTTTTACAAAATAAGTAGGTTTACAAAATATAAATCTGCGAAAAGCAACTTCACTGTCTTGTTACAAGAGCCAAATTTGAATAAAATATTTTGGCAATTCACGAAAACGGTAACATACTGTCATTGCATATGTGTGTCTCACGTTTTGATCTGTCACTACGTAATTCACTGCGTGCATGTATCAAATGTAATATTGAAGCTGCCAAATTAAAATAGTTGTAATTGTTTTGTATATTATTAAGAATTCATGTTCTTTTTTTTTTCTTTACTTAGTATTTTTATTTAATAAAAACTGTAAACAAACTTAACATCAACATTTATAGAAACTCGTTAGTTTTCAAAACTACAAAAAAAAACAAAACATAGTGAGTTCAAGCCTCCGTACCGCTCAATTTTCTTGATGATTCTGAATAGAAAAAAAATACAAAAAGAGGGTCTTTGATTTTGTATAAACGGCCATACATTGCTATGTACTGTATGTAGGGGTAAAATGTAATGATTATACTTCGTGCTTCATCCTCGAGATTAGAGACAATTTGTAGTTTCACGTAACGACTCGCTAATCACACACTATAGTTAAAACACACATTTATTTAATATAAAAATAAGAAAAGAGTATTTTTACTTCTTTTTTTTTTTATACTGGTATCACCAAGGCTCCCTACCAAGAGAATACGTTACCTCGTCGTCGTTACTTCAGTCAATTAACCATTCGCGTTTTAGTGCTTCGCTAGTCAACACGTCTTTTCTTTCCGTGCATCGTACTTCGATAAAATGCCGAAAAGGAATAGTGATGAGAATAGTGACGAGTACATCAGGCGCAAGATGCGGAAAATTGAAAAGGAACTACGCAAACGGAAGAAACGCTCTCGCCGTTTAAGCTCCAGCAGTAGTGGCTCCAGTACGAATTATGCATTGCCTGTGCCGTCAATAACCGAAGGTATTTAAATTTGGTTTCTTTTAAACGTGTTTGGTAAAAAATATTAAAAATGGAGGTATAAGTTTTATGAAAAAATGTGGTAGAATTTTCTCAACCAATAACGAGTTTTGTAAAATTAGAGTAACAATTTAACATTAAACATTATTAAGTTAAACAATCATACCACTTGGTGGTCTTTTAGACAGTACCACAGGTACTGTAGTGTTAATTATTTTGTATTAGCCCTTTTAATCAATACAGTAGCCATTATTAGTTTACCTAAACTGTCTACCTCCAATTTACGAGATAAACAAATACTTAGCGACTATCGCTTTGTGAATAAATTTGTTATCGTAATTATATCCAGTATGATCACAGTATTGGATATTTAAGTGCAAATAATAAAATTGCCATTTTATGCACTTCCCAGATGGCCAAATGGTGTCTCCTACTGAGTTACACGGCCTACCCGCCGAAGGCGTGGACCTGGAAATTGTAGAACCAATCGCAGGGCCGTCTACTGAGGCCTCGGTTAAACCAGAGGATTGTCCTCTAGATGATGACATTCTCGAAATGTTAGGCGCATCCCCAAGTAAATCTAAGAAGATGGGGGAAAATATTCAAAAAGATATTGCGCTACGGTGGGAACATGTTGCCACGTCAGGTCTCGCAAAAAATACAAAGAAAGAACTTTTGGATAAGCACTTGGTACCAGCAAACTGTTCTAAATTGTCCGCTCCAATATTAAATTTGGAAATAAAAGCTGCTATATCGGAACATATGATAAATAACGATAAGAGTGCTGAGTATAAGCAGAATCAAGTCGCATCAGCTATTTCCTGTATTGGAGAGGCTTTAACTAAAATTATTAATTCGGAGCATAAAGATTCCTCTATTATAAAACCGCTCCTTGATGGTGCCCAACTGCTTTGTGAATTGCAGTTCTGCGAGTCAATGAAAAGGCGAGCTCTTATATGTGCATCCATTAAGAAAGAAATAAAAAGTCAGTTATACGAGACCGAAATTGATACTTTCTTATTTGGCGAGAAGTTAGCCGATGCACTGAAAACAGCCAAGGCTATAAGCAAATCCGGTTCCGAGATAAAAGTATCTAGACCAAAAACCGCAATGGCGCGTCCTCAGCCTCGTGCTTTAAACTCAAAGCCTCAGCTGGCGAACAGCAGGTACCCAGCCAGGAGGGGACAAGAACCTGCCGCTTACGCTCAAACTCCGGGTGCATTTCCACCTCATGTTCCACTACAACGGCGACAGTATATGGTTCCACCACCATCGCCGCCACCGCCACCACCACCACCGCCAGCACCGCAGCCATTGCCGCAGCAACCGCAGCAGCGATTCAGACAACAGCGCCCCTACCAGCGCCGCTAAACACGGTACATTGTTCAGGTCGACTAGCCTTATTTTATAATCAATGGTGTCAAATAACAACAGATCCTACTATATTATCATGGGTACAGGGATACAATATTCCCTTTTACAAACCAGTCGTACAAAAATATATTCCTCATCCACCTCACTTATCAGAGGCGGAGAGTATACATTATAAGGAAGCCATAAACGAACTTTTAGAATCTGGTGCCATTTCTATATGTGAACCTCTGAAAGACCAATTTTTATCAAGTTACTTTCTCATAAAAAAGAAAAACGGTAAAAATCGTTTCATCCTAAACTTAAAATCTTTAAACAAATTTATAAAAACCGAACATTTTAAATTAGAAGACCTTAGAACAACTTTAAAATTGGTGTCAAAAAATTATTTTATGGCTTCCTTAGACCTATATTCGTGACACTACTTAGACCTTAACGCATATTTTTTGGTGGCCATAAATGAAAATTATAGAAAATATCTAAGGTTCATATTTCATGAGAAAATTTACGAATTTAATGTTTTACCCTTTGGGTTATGTACAGCCCCATTTGTTTTCACTAAGTTATTAAAACCTGTTATGTCTTTACTGAGATCGATGGGTTACCTGTCATCTATATATTTAGATGACGCCTGCTGTATTGCCCCCAGCTATCAGGAGTGCACCGATAATATAGTACAAACAGAGACATTATTCGAATATCTAGGTTTTATTATAAACAAGGAGAAAAGTTGTGTCGTCCCAAGTAATGAATGCACTTTTCTTGGATTTATTATAGATACAAAAAATTTCCACATTCGTTTGACAGATGCAAAGAAAGACACCATTCTAGAAGAATTAGTTAAAGTGAGTCGCCTTAAACGTTGCTCTATTCGACATTTTGCTCGTGTTGTTGGTCTTCTTACCTCAGCCTGCCCAGGTGTAAAATATGGCTGGCTCTATACAAAAGAGTTAGAAAGATGTAAATATCTTGCCTTTTTACATTCAGGTAATTATGACAGTTACATGAATATTCCGGCTCATTTGTATGAAGATTTTAATTGGTGGAAAAAATCAATTAAAAATTCTTTTAATCCAATAAGGGAAGATAATTATATTTTGGAAATTTTTTCTGATGCTAGCAAAACCGGGTGGGGGGTGGCTTGTGGTGGGAAGACCGCAAGTGGCCAATGGAGCGCTGAAGAAGCCTCCAAACATATTAACGTCCTAGAATTATTAGCTGCACATTTTGGTTTAAAAATATTTGCTTTAAAATTAAATAACTGCCAAATTTTGTTAAGAATCGATAACACGACTGCTATTTCGTATATCAATCGCATGGGTGGAGTAAGGTTTCCCCATCTTAATAAGACTACAAAAGAAATTTGGAGGTTTTGCGAAAACCGAAACATCCACATATTTGCTTCGTATATCAGCTCACGTGATAATGAAATAGCAGACGCAGAATCCAGGCGGCTTCACCCTGATACAGAATGGCAGCTTAGCGACAATGCCTTTGAGAAGATAGTTAATATATTTGGTACTCCAAAGATAGATCTCTTTGCCACGAGATTAAACTTGTTGCAAATGAGGCATGTGCAATAAACGCATTTACAATTAGTTGGCATAACTCAGCGGTTCTCAATCTTTTTTGGTGACGGAACCCTTTTGGAAAGCGAAATACTTGTTGGAACCCTACAATAAAACAATAGTTTTTAAAAGTAATAAAATAAGCATAATAAAACTACCATGCAACAGTTATTTATTACTTACTTACATAACAAATATAATAATAGAAGATTTTGAAAAAGAAAAAATCTAACTACTTTTAATGGGAGGTATGCAACTGTTTTTTATTTTTCATCAATTGGTTGATATCAGGTTTGATAGAGGACAGTTGAAATCTCATATCAGGTTTGGCGTCCAGTCTATTGCGGTATTTTGTTTTCGTGGCTGCATAGGTTGAGAATTCAGTTTCGCATAAATATGTTGTTGGGAACGGGAAAAGAATATTCAGAGCCATTTTGGCAAGCATTGGATATTCATCACGGATTCTGCACCAAAAATCGTTGAGAGGCGTCGTTTTGAACAGTGACTCCATACTTGTGTCTGATGACATTACTAAAAGAGATTCATATATTTCGTTTGACATACTTTCGGGCTTTTGTAAGTTGGGTAAAAAAAGATTATGAATCCATGTATCCAGTTTCATTTTTATTTTCTGTTCTTCGGGAAAATACTTCTCAAAAGATGAGCGCATCAAAGTGAGATATTGGATCAATTCTTCAAATACATCATCTTGGAACATTTCTGGGTCATTATCGCTAACAAACTCACTGAGTGACGTAAAGCTTTCTATTTCTCTCTTTCCAACGCAAATAATCCAAAAATCAAATTTTCTTTTGATGCAGTTATTTTGTTACAGGCCTGGAAACCTGTTGTCTGTTCAACTTACAATGTTAAATTAATTTCATTTAGTTTTTGAAAGATATCCACCATAAAAGACAGTTGGAACAACCAAGTTTTATGATACAAACGGTCGGTCAAATTAAAAGAAGTATCTGAAAGAAACATGTAACTCGGCTCTAAGTTCAAATAGCCTTGTTTTACCCCGAGACAGCCATCGCACTTCTGTATAGAGCAGCAGTGTTTTATGTTTGCTGCCATAATCTTCACACAATAATGAGAACAATCAGGATTGTAGTGGTCGTGATTTGATAAAATTCATTATTTTTACCGCTTCACCCATAACTAATTTTAGATTTGACGGCATTTGCTTCATCGCAAGTGCTTGTCTATGCAGGATACAATGGCTGGAACTACAATAAGGCGCTTTATTTTTTATTCGTGACACTACTTGGCCCCATCTGTACAAATGTCAATGCAATCGTTCCAACTGAGATAATTTTCCTCAAAAATATATTTAATTTATTAAAAATTTCTTCTCCGGTAGTGTTTGTGGGTAGAGGTGAACACATAAGCATGTCTTCTTCAAAAGAACTTTCATATGGATATCTCACGATAACCAGCAAGATAGCCAGACCAGCGACATCAGTTGACTCATTTATTTGCAAGACGAATCGTGTTTTTTGTAGACGCGTAACTAGTTCTTGTTTGACGTAGCTTGCCAGATCATGAATTCGCCGTGAAACAGTATCGTTTGATAGCGGCACAGTAGAAAGATGCTTTGCAGATTTTTCATCGAGCATACATTTTGTTATGTCTAATACACATGGTTTTATTAAATTCTCAGCAATAGTGTGCGCTTCACCTGCTTGTGCAATACGATAGCTAACTAAATATGATGCCTCCGTGGCCTTTTCATTGATAGTTTGGGTTATATTGCATCATAGTTTTTTGACTTTCCAATAACTGTTCATTTTTACGTACAAACAATTCTATATTCTTGTCTTTAGACTCGGGGTGTACAGTTTCTAAATGTCGGCGCAATTTGTCAGGTGCCATGGAACTATTAGGAAGCAGTTTACTACATAACATGCAGATGCAGGTGAGCCGTTGGAATCAACAAATCCGAAACTGATATATGATTCATCATACTTCCTTTTTTTCGCCTTTGAAACCGTGGAACTTGACGTCGTTGCATCATCGTCTGGATCGGTAATTGCTGTATACTCCGCGCGTACTGCTTTTGACCATTCGGCTTCGTTGGAAGATGTTGTTGCAACACGTTTAACGCCCTTAAGCCAAAGTTCCATTTTGTCAGTATGGTGGGGTTAAAATAATGCACGATCGTTACTGCGTAGAAGAGTTTAGTCCAAAGAAGAAATGTACAAAACTGATACAATCAGAAAACTGCAGTAAAACAATAAACACTTTGTTTCTAGCTGGTACGTACTTATCGCTCCGAACGTTAATCGTCGACTGACTAGTGTCAAGGCGCGATCATCGCTTTTATGGTCCTAGCCTCGATCTCGAACATTCTCAAAAATACTCGAGTCGGCGCCTCTGATATATAAAAAGCCGAAATAAAAATAGAAATTCAAAAAATGTGGTGTAAACAATCTCGACTTTACGTTTTGAAGTTAGAGCCGAAAGTCGCTTGTTCACAATTATAGCGTCTAATCTCAGAGGCGGCTTTTATCAAAGGGACTGCGCGCTCACAAGTAGGTATCGGCGGTGGCGGCATAGTAAAATTGTTCGAGGCGACTAAGTTCGGCTACGCCTCGTGAATCGTGCTACGCCGCTTCAGATCGGTCGACCAGAGAGAAGTGTTTTAATCTTATTTTCTAAATTCTTGCGGAACCCCTACAGGGGTATCGCGGAACCCTAGGGTTCCGCGGAACACACTTAGAGTATGACTGGCATAACTTATATTTTTATGCGTTTCCCCCTTTCTCGGTCATTGCAAAAGTCTTACGGAAAATTATAACAGATAAGGCACAGGGAATTGTTGTTGTACCCTATTGGCCTACACAAGCATGGTTCCCACTATTTAATTAATTACTTTTATCTGATCCTATCATCTTTAGACCTGAAAATGAAATAATGTTAATTTCTGCTTCCAACAGCACGACAACATTGCCGCAGTTCAATCTTATGGCTGTAAAATTATCAGGGAAGCTTTTGCGAGAAGAAGTGTCCCAACAAATTCTTTAAACATTATTTGCTCTTCCTTATCAAATAACTCAGTTAAGCAATACACTGTGGTTTTTAAAAGTTGGTTAAAATTTTGCGTTGAAAATAATGTAGATAAATACGAAGCATCAATTCCGAATGTCATATATTTTTTAACTAATGTATTTAATGAAGGAGCACAATATGCAACACTAAATATTTATCGTTCCGCACTGTCTTTAATTATAGGATCAAGAGTGTCATCGGATGATAGAATAAATAGACTTTTTAAAGGGTTTTACAGACTCCGCCCACCTTTACCTAAATACAAAGTTACATGGGATACGTCTGTTGTACTTGACTTCCTATCTAACTTATACCCAAATCACGAACTTCTCTTAGAAAAGTTAACCAAAAAGACAGTGACCTTACTAGCGCTAATAACAGCGCATAGAGTCCAGACATTGTCATTGATAAAGATTGATCAAATTATACATCGTTCAAATATGATTCGAATAAAGATACCGGACATGATAAAAACATCTAGGCTGGGCGCCCATCAACCATGCCTTAACATTCCATTTTACGAGGAAAAACCAGCGATATGCCCTGCAAATACTTTGCTAGATTATTTAAATGTAACTCAATCACTGAGAAGCAATAATAGTGATCGCTTATTCATTAGTTTTAGAAAGCCCCATAATTCTGTTACCAGTCAAACTCTTTCTAAATGGATCAAGAGTACACTAGATGAAAGTGGAATTGATACCTCGATTTTTCTGCCCATTCCACGCGACACGCCAGTACATCTGCAGCAAATAGACTTGGCGTTAACATAGACATTATTAGAAATACTGCTGGGTGGAGTGGTAATTCAAAGGTTTTTGGATTATTTTATAATAAAACAGTTGATAATCAAAACGAAAACGATTTGGTTGTATCAATTCTAAGAAACCATAATTAACAATTACAAAAAATAAATTAAATTAATAAAATTGATTAATTGATGCAGATATATCACTTTATATTAAGGCTTACGCAATTATTATAAATATACAAGTATATGGAACGATAATTTATTCTGTTATAAATTAATAAATTTATGCTATTATAAATAAATTAATCTCAGTATTTTATTTAAATAACTACCTTTCAAGGTCTACAAATTGTCTCTAATCTCGAGGATGAAGCACGAAGTATAATTGATGATTAAACGAACTTACCTTACGTGAAGTTCTATCATAATTATACGAGGGCTTCATCCGAAGAGATTAGAACCCACCCTCCTCGTAATAATAGCCCATTATTTAATAAAATACTTGTGTTGCTGTGCTGTCATACAGGTGTGTTCTCCTCTTTCAACTAAATGATTGATTGACTGAAGTAACGACGACGAGGTAACGTATTCTCTTGGTAGGGAGCCTTGGTGATACCAGTATATAAAAAAAAAAAAAAGAAGTAAAAATACTCTTTTCTTATTTTTATATTAAATAAATGTGTGTTTTAACTATAGTGTGTGATTAGCGAGTCGTTACGTGAAACTACAAATTGTCTCTAATCTCTTCGGATGAAGCCCTCGTATAATTATGATAGAACTTCACGTAAGGTAAGTTCGTTTAATCATCAATTATACCAAGCAATAAACACTTCATAACACACGTGCAAACTCTTTTGAAGAGTTTCACACTTCAACTAATACTAGATAATACTCGTACTTTTTTGATTCCGTCAACGTTGACAACTATCTAGCAATTGTTATCGTGTTCATGTATAAATTGCTATACCTATTAAGTGTTAAAAAATCTTTTAAGATGATTACCTATCGCATTGATAGTGAGATAAAAAGAAAAATCATACAACTAAAGAACGATGGTGTGCCCGTAACAGAGATCGCCAATGAAGTTGGAGTTGCGGTGAGTATATTTTATGACATTCAAAGCGGGAAAATGACAATGTTGTTGAAGTTAGTATTTTTGAATTTAACGCAATGAAAAGTAAAAATAAGTTTTTATTTCAGAGAAACACTGTATATTTATGGCTGCAAAGATGGCAGCAAGAAGGAAACATAAATAACCATGTTTCGTATGGACGTCCGCGTTGTACTACAAGAGGCCAAGACGTCGCAATTGTGAATAAAGCTCGCGATGAGCTGTTTTGTTTTGCAAAGAGTTTCTGTTTAGTTTTTGCTGTTGACAATGGACTAATTTCATGTTAATTGAAATAAGTGAAACAATTGATGTTCCAAATACAATGTAGTTTTGATACGGCATCACAGATGGCGCTAGCCGTCTGTTAACGCCTTATGGAAAAGAGTATACGGCGGCCCGGTCTGCGCGCACGCGAGCAGACGGCCGCCATCTTAGTGTCTCGGCTTCCTTAGTGTTAGACACACGGAAAAGACGCGTTTGGAACGCGCTCTTGGTTTTGTTAAATATAACCGGTGAAATCGGTCGTTTTATGTTTGTTCACGTGCCCTATGGGAGTGCCGCGTTAAACGTGACAAACAAGTCTTAAGGAACTGTCCTTTTATGCGTGCGGAATGACAATTCGCCTACGGGTAGCCGTGTAGGCGCGTGTGAGTGCGTGAGTGCGGACCAAGTGCGGAGTGCGTGGTCGTTCAGGGTTTGGAGCTCCAAGGGGGTCGCTTAGGATCAGTGACATTGCCACCACATCGCACAGGCGGTCGGATCTGACCCAGGGAGGGTCGCCTGCCGCTTACGCCAGTGAGTACACTGGAGTGCACGTAAGTGTTAGACATTTGATTAGGTTAATTAGTTTAAGTCTTTAGTTTTAAGCATCTTATGGTAGCAGAGCATAAACTGTAAACATTTACTGGTAGCAAGCGTGGTTAATCTCGCCTCAACATTGTTAAAACATTGTTAAATTCAACACTTTTTTATTTTTTATTAGTTAAAGTGGGTAGGTAGGTATCTCAACTTGTTGTTAGCTAAGCACTTTATAGTGACGGACGTCGTTAACGTTAACGACTTAACTTTATCAGCCTATACACGTCCACTGCTGGACATAGGCCTATCCAAGTTGGTTATTACATTTTGGTTATTTGATATTGTTATTTTTTGTTGTAACGTTGTAATAACATTTTTGTTATAAAGTTTATTCTAGCGGCCTAGTTTAAGTTAATTTTAGGTTTTACCTTTTGTTTTGTTTTTACGAGTGTGGCACGTTACTTGTTGTTGCATTGTGCACCTCACAATTTGGGAAATTGTTATCGTAGCCATAACTTGTGTTAGGTACTACCACTGTCGTCTGTGCTATTGTCGGCGGTTTTCCCGCTCCCGCTAATATCAACTAGGTAGTTGTTTATTTATTTTACATCTCCCTCAACGCGATGGCGAAGGCGGTCCTTGCGAAAGAGTTGCCTTGGTTCCTGGCAGTACGGGGGTTATTGACCCGAAAGGATAGGGAAGATGCCGTGTTGGCGCGGGCGGAACAGTTGGGGTCGCGGGTGACCTCGGCGGAATCGGCTATGATGGCGGTGTCAGAGGCCACCCCGCCTCCAAGCGAGGAAGTCTGGGCGTCCTGTGAAGCGGATTTCGCCCAGATCATGGAGATCTGCGACGAGGTCACGCAGGTGGCTTGCGACATCAGACGCCGCAGGGAGGGCGAGCCCGTACCTCCAGCACCATCGCCAGCGGGAGGAGCGGCGATTGTGGGTAGGCTTCCCACGATACAGCTGGGCAGTTTTGACTGCGTGGAGGAGTGGGTCGCCTACCAAAACATGTTTGTGTCGCTGGTGGACAGCCGGGACGACTTGACCCGGGGTCAGAAGATGGCGTACCTGCTGTCCACACTGCAGGGCGAGGCCAGGGCACTCGTCCAGCACCTAAAGGTTGAGGATGCCCAATATGGGACGGCATGGGAGCTCCTCACCAACCGCTACCACAACGTCCGGCTGTTGGCAGATGTCCATGCCCGCCAGCTGTTGGCGTTGCCCGGGGTGCACAGTCGCCTAGTCGGTACAATTAGTAGTACAATTAGTAGTAAAAGTGATTTTTAAAATGTAACATCTTACAATATTTAATTTTACATTTAAGGTGTGTTGAATGATTTTATTTATTTTTAGGTTTATTTGAATTAATAAATTTACCAAAACTGATATTGTTAGAATGTTAGATATTTGTAAATTGTAGTTTATATCCCATAAATCAATTTGGACTCGGAAACTTTATAATTGTTGCTTTATGACTGCCTATTTCCACTGGAAAAGTTAGTTTGATGATAAAATTGTTTGATTGTTCTAAAACATTATTTTAAATAGCGATTCGAGTTGGTAGACACGTGTAGATATCAACATTATTTATACTGTTAGTGTGTTGATTAATATTTATTTGTATGTTATCCCTAAAAACCATTGTGCATCAACATAGTTGATTATTATCAGAAAGTTAATCATTGTAATATTCTTCTTTAAGATTTTTAAAATATGTTATTCGGAGTTTTTATAGTTTTACCTCATATTTTGTTAAACCTTTTGTGTGTGCAAGCTGTGGAAAAGACTGATAATTTATGATAGATTATTAAAACTTTAACAATTTTTGCTTTTATTATTTCTTCCCTCATAAAATAGTATTAAATCCTATATCTCATATTAAGTTCTGTTTTTTTGCGCCGAGTCTTCACTATGGATGGACGGGCCATAAACCACCACGGGGACCCAGTGTGGATTGGTAGTTGTTAACGACTGCTAATGCAGACAAGACCAACGGCTTTACGGCTTTACGTGCCTTCCAAAGCGCGAAGGAGCTAGATATGAACAAAATTTGGGCACTAATCCGATGAACAGCCTTTATTAAAGTTGTTTAGCAATCGCAGACCGGGCACGTTAACCACTGCGAGTAGGAGAGTAATGGGGGGTCTGGATCATACTAGATCCATCCCCCCATTACTCTCTATTCAAAATGATATTTCTATTCAAAAATATCTGTTCAAAATGATTCTTCTATTCAAAAATTTATATTTGAAATGATACTTCTATTCAGAAATCTATTCAAAAATATCTGTTCAAAATGATTCTTCTATTCAAAAATTTCTATTTGAAATAATACTTCTATTCAGAAATCGCTTATCGAAATGATTTTTCTATTCCGAAACTTGATTGAAATGATACATCTATTCAGAAATCTTTATTAAATTATACTACTATTTAATTTAAAACAAATATTTGTGGTTGTGCCCTGTTCTAGCTTCTATCAATTTGTAATACGTTTATCTAAATAGGCAGTAATCATTTATTTTAACGTTAAACAAAATATATTAATAACTTTAAAGTCCAGTCTTATTATTCTAGTATCCTTGATTAATCTCTCCAACGAGTTTTTTGTGCCTCATAATTAATATTTAGATTATTAACAAGTTAAAATCAATTTTGATACTGTTAATACTATTTCACTATAAACACTGATATCTCAGTAATTGTTGTTGTCTGTTTCACGTGTCCACGCATGCCCTATATGGCAGATGATCGCATTCTTTTCTAGTCGCTACCCATCGACGCCTCAAAACTATAGGTACCTGTGTACCTACATAATTATTTATATTACAAAATAATAATATTAGTGAATTAATTTTAATTAAATCAGTTTATTTTTGTTATATACATTTTCTGCATAATAAAAGATCTCTGCCTTCATATATTCAAACCTAGCATTAAATTTTAAAATAATTAATGCGTGATCCATTAATACACATAATTTTCTTATATAAAAAAAGTAGAAAGTATACAATTACTATTCCTAATCTTTACTGAATACATACTCAATGCAAAAATTATTAGGGAAACTATCCAATGTAAATTATCGGTGCAGGTGATATAAAATAAAACAAAACATATTTTTAATATACATTTATTTACATATTTTTATGCATTTTAGTCAAAATATCGTTGACACTTTTGTATATATCATCGCTGAACACATTATCGACAACATATTGAGCACACACGGTAGCTTTACAGTTGCATTGTGTGCTTTCATAATCTTTACCGTCAAAAATTTGTAAGCGTATTATTTTACATCGCATACCCTTTGCAGGTTTTTTTATATAAGAGTATATAACATCACTTCCTTTTCTTTTATTTCTGCTTACATTTTCTTCAAATTGGAATGGTTGAAATGGTCTCTCTCTTTCCAAATAATTTAGCACATTTTGACGCATTCGTTGTTCATCTGGCACCGGCGATAAAGGTGAGTATGATGAATTATTAGGCAGGATAATATCACTTGATTCCTGAAACAAAGCAATATTAATTTAATTTAGTCTAATCTTGAGTAAAGTTCGACAAACATAGATATGAGTACTTAATATTTAAGTATAACGAGTATAACAATACAAACTGAAAAAAAAAATTTATTAATAATACAATAAGTATATTATTTTTTTTACTTACCGACATTGTAGAGCAAACGAACGAGTTTGAATGATTTTTTAGGATATATTGCTTTGATTTATATAGATATCTGTTCAGATGTTTTTTTGTCATTAAGGTTCAAAATAAGATTTATTTTTTTGTTTCCTTTTTAGTAAAGGAAATCAGATAAATGCGCTCATCTTACTTCCACGTGCCTCATTGTTTCTATAAGCAGGTATACACGAGCGGTCAAACCGCCTCGGACTATGCAATATGTGCGTTTTAATTTAATATAATATAATAACTGATCTAGCGGATCAACCGCAGCGTTTTTCACGCTCGTTTATTATGTTAGCCTTTGTTTTGCTACTATGCATTTTCTACAAATATGGAGACGCGACGCTAATTTCGTGTGTATAAAAATGCGTTCTGGATCTCCATAGCCATTCCACGTGCCTCATTGTTTCTATAAGCAGGTATACACGAGCGGTCAAACCGCCTCGGACTATGCAATATGTGCGTTTTAATTTAATATAATATAATAACTGATCTAGCGGATCAACCGCAGCGTTTTTCACGCTCGTTTATTATGTTAGCCTTTGTTTTGCTACTATGCATTTTCTACAAATATGGAGCCGTGACGCTAATTTCGTGTGTATAAAAATGCGTTCTGGATCTCCATAGACATTAAATCACCTCTGGGAGTACTTACCGGTCCTCAATTGTTTCTACTGTGCAGCAAAGAAAAAAAAACAGTCTTCTAAAATGTAAGTACTTAATGTGTTCTTTCAATTCACCTTTTTAATTATTCGTCCATTGATCGATTCAATATATACATACTCGTGTCATGTATTATTTCATATATCTACCTATACATTCATTTCATATATTATCTCATTTCCTCTGTTCACTCATTTCATGTATTCACTCATTTCATATATTCACTCATTTTATATATTCACTAATTTCATATATTTATATAATATTATTCACTAATTCCATGATTTTATTTACTCTCATAATTCACTCTTTTATACATACAATCTCTGACTACTCTATTCTTAATTATTAATATGTCTAATCATACTTATCTTTTTAGGTCGAAGCAAACAGCAGCCCATCTATTCTCTTCTGGAGACGAAGCTGAGCAGCAGGTCCAGCCTAAAAAAATCAAGAGTTTCGTCACCGTCACCATCGACCTCTCGGCGTGAAAAGAGACCGGCGGGAGGTGAATCATCTCAGGAAAAACCGAAGAAGAAAAAGAAGACTGTCATCAAACCAATCAGCTCTTGCATGAGGTCGACTTCTTATGAATTGTTCGGCACCGACAGCGACGAACCAGAAGACGAACCCAAACCCATTGGAACCGCACAGGGTAAAAAAATACCGCCATTATATTCTTATTTCACTCGTAGAGTTGCTAACGGGTTAAGCAGGCAAAGTGATGAGAGTAAAATTGGAAAGTATTATGTAGAGCTCAAAATCTACAACGTTGAAGAGATCGAACGCGTATCACCTATAAACCGTTGGCGACATGCGGTATTGACGGTAAAAAATCGTACCGATGACAGAACGCCTGCATGGGATCGTTTAAAAGAATATGTAAACGAAACTAGAAAAGAGTTTAAACACCGTCCTCTAGATTTTGTTAGTAATTATTACTAATGTATATAGTAGATAAGGATACACTATATGAATCCACTACATATCCACTATATCCATTTAAATAATAACTCTTGTAATCTTTTGTCTACTACTTCTTTATTAATCTTTTGTTTCTTATATCTTATTACTTACCTATTCAGTGTATACAAATATTTTAGTCAACACAATTATGTATGTTTCTAAATTAAGTTAAATAAGTATTTCATGTATAAATAATGTGACCCCTAATCAGTACAATTAAAAGCTGTGTTTTATAAGCTCACATTTATTTATTACTTTACAGTACAGAACCAGTCTACGCATCGAAGGCACCATAATATTGATGATAAACATAATAATTCTAAACTTATTGAATGTGAAAAATGTCTTATTGCATTACCTTTGAATCAATATAAATATCATCTGAGAACCAATATACATAAGTCCAATAGTCTCTTACGAACTGAATTTCAAAACATTTACATTATTTCAAGTGCTTTTAAAAATAGAATCGTGACGTATCGTTTAAATCCTTCCAAGGAATACCTCAAGCCTGACGATTTCTTGTGTGAGAATAAAAACGATATCTTAAAACTAGTTGATATGTCGCTGCAGAAACATATTTGTATCAAAATGAACTTTGAACTGTTTGGTAACTTTATATTAGAAAAGAACAAAGAACAACAACTGAAGTCTTTCAATACGAAATATGAAATAATTAGTAGAAACACGAATATTAATGAATTTTACTCGAATATAACAGAAATTTTAAAATGCAAATTATCAGAATTCCAACATAAAGAGTCTGGATGGTCATATCATTCAGTAAGCCATCTGGAAATCAATGTAAATAAATACTGTCCATTGAGAGGTGGTACGTATTTACCTTTACCAAAAAAAATCAGAAACTCAAAAAGTTGTGTGAATTTACAAAATAATGACAATCATTGTTTTTTATGGAGTATTGTAGCAGCATTATATCCTGTTAAGCAGAATGTATGTAGGACAGCATCATATCCACATTATAGCTCTGTTTTTAATATTGAAGGAATGTCTTTCCCCGTTACATATCAGGACATAAAATTATTTGAAACAAATAACAACATAAGCATAAATGTTTATGGAATAGATGAAAATAATGATAGAGTGACTGGACCTCTATATTTAACAAATACAAGAAAATCAAATCATGTGAATTTACTGTACTTAGAAAGAAATGGAAAAGCTCATTACTGTCTGATAAAAGATCTATTACGATTGGTACGACGTCAAGTTACAAATCATAAAGGTAGTATTTTTTTGTGTGAATCGTGTCTACAATTTTACTGTAGTGAAACCAAGTATAAATTCCATATGTGTTCTAAAGTTTTAACCATTCTGCCTGAAACTAATAGAAGACTGGGTTTTAAAAATTATGAACGAAAACAAAAGATAAATTATGTAATCTATGCTGATTTTGAGAGTCTGTTACTAAGTTGTTCTGAAAAAAATACTGAAAAAACACAGAACTTCAAAAAACATGAACCCTCTTGCTTTGGGTATTATATTTGTTGTTCACATGATTCGAGTCAAAATAAGTATGTTACATATAGAGGCTCAGATTGTGTTGAAGTGTTTATAACTAAATTAATAGAAGATGTAAAGAAAATAAGTAAAAGATTATCTATTAAAGTGCCTATGATCCCTCTGTCAAAAAAAGAAAATCATAGTTATAATTGTGCTAGTACGTGTCATATTTGTGATCGGTTATTATTTAATGACAAAGTATGTGATCACGATCATGTTACAGGAAAGTACAGAGGAGCTGCACATGCTCATTGTAATTTAATGTATAGAGTATGCCCATTTATACCTATTGTTTTTCATAATTTATCAAACTATGACTCTCATTTGTTTATCAAAGAATTAGTAAAGTACAAAGGACACATTAAGATTATACCTAAAAGTAAAGAAAAGTATTTAACTATTACCAAATACATTGCTAACGAGAACGATAAATCTTCTATTCAAATGAAATTCATTGACTCGTTTCAATTTCTTAGCTCAAGTTTAGAAACATTGAGTGAAAATTTGACAAATGAAGAATTCGTTCACTTGTCAACGGAATTCAATAGCGGAAATATTCATTTACTTAAGCGTAAAGGTATTTATCCATATGATTATATGAACGCTTGGGAAAAGTATGAAGAAACGAGACTTCCAACTAAGAAATATTTCTATAATTCATTGAAATTGGAACATATTACTGATGATGAATATGATCACGCAAAAACTGTATGGAATATATTTAACATTCGTAATATGGGCGACTATACAGATTTATATTTAAAATGTGATGTTTTGCTGTTGTGTGATATATTTGAAAATTTTCGCAATTTAAGTTTGAAATACTATAAATTAGACCCTGCATACTATGTTACGGCACCTAGTTTGAGCTGGGATGCTATGCTTCTTTATACAGGTGTTGAATTAGAATTAATTGACAACCTTGAAATATATCAAATGTTAGAAAAGGGTATACGAGGTGGTTTGGCACAGTGTTCTTTACGTTATGCAAAAGCTAATAATAGATATTTATCTGAATATGATAATCGATTGTCTTCTACTTATTTATTGTATCTTGATTGTAATAATCTGTACGGTTACGCAATGACTAAAAAGTTCCCTATTTCAGAGTTTAGATTTTTAAATCAAGAGGAAATTGATTTCTTTGACGTTATGAGTATTTCAGATGAAAGCAAATATGGCTTTATATTAGAGGTAGACCTTCAATATCCAGACCACCTACATGATGTTCATAGTGATTTACCTTTCGCTCCAGAAAAATTTATACCCCCAGGAGGAAAAACAGCAAAACTCATAGCTAATTTGTACGATAAATTTAACTATGTAATTCATTACACTAATTTAAAACAATGTTTGAAGCATGGGCTTGTTCTTAGAAAAATACATCGCATTCTCGTTTTTAGGCAAGAAGAATACTTAAAAATGTATATAGATTTAAACACTAGTCTCCGACAATCATCCAAAACAGCGTTTGAAAAAGACTTTTTTAAGCTTTTAAATAATTCAATTTTTGGTAAAACGATAGAAAATAAGCGGAAACAAGTAGATATAAAATTAGTTACTAAATGGAACGATACCGATAATATTACAAACAAACAACTGAGTGCTGAGAAACTTATTTGTAAACCAAATTTGAAATGCGTTACTGTTTTTTCAGAAAATTTCGTAGGCATTCAACTAAAACCGGAATTAATTGTTTTAGACAAACCGATCTACATAGGTTTCACTGTTTTAGAATATGCTAAGTCACATCTTTATCAATATCATTACAGTATGAAAGATAAGTATAAGACTAACATTAAGCTTTGTTACACAGACACTGACAGCTTACTGTACTTAATTAAGACAAAAGATGTTTATAGTGATATAAAAAGCAATTTAAAAGAATTTGACACCAGTAATTACGACGCAAACAACCCTTATTCAATACCCCTAGTTAACGCTAAAATACCTGGGCTATTCAAAGATGAGCTGGGTGGAGATGTGATTAGTGAATTCACTGGCTTAAGAGCAAAATTATATTGTTTATTGACCTCTAAAACTCAAATTAAAAAAGCTAAAGGCGTTTCAAAATATGTCACAAAGAAGCTACGTTTATCCGATTACAATAAGACATTGTTTAGTAATGATAGCACTTATTTCAAAATGAATTTCATTAAATCAATCAAGCATGTATTATATTCACAACAAGTGAACAAAAAAGTGATGAGTGCCAATGATGATAAAAGGTATATATTGCCAAATAATATAGAAACATTGCCTTGGGGGCACTTTAATATTTTATTCTAATTAGAATAATATAATAATTATGGTAATTATATCAATTAATAATAAGTAATTATGTAATCATTCATTTACCTGCATTCATGTAATCAAGATACAGACTATAATAACAGTATTCTTATTTTTAATCATAAATAAATATTGTATACCTACTATTGTATATGTTTACTTTAAATAAAGATGTTCTATACACAGTCTTCAGATGTTTTATTATTAATTATCTTTGATTCATGCCTTGCAAAAGCTGGACTCGAAGTGAGTAAGAGAAGTACTATATGTATATATAAATGTCAACAAGTTTTATTTCTTCTTAGATGTCACAATGAAGTTCATTAAGCAACACCAGACTTTGGAAGTCAGTAATATAAAATTAGATAATCATTCAAACAAAGTGAGACATAGTACGCTCTTACCTAATACTATTAGATGCATAATATGTGGACCATCTAACTGCGGGAAAACAAATGTTATGCTCAATTTAATATTGCATGAAAATGGTCTTAAATTCAAACATATTTATTTATATTCAAAAACAGCATTTCAGCCGAAGTATAACTTTCTGAAACAAGTTTTGAACAGTATTCCCAGCGCTAAGTTCTTTCTTTTTAAAGATAATAATGAAGTAATACACCCTAATGAAGCTTTAACTAATTCAATAATTATTTTTGATGATGTCGCATGTGAAAATCAAATAAATATTCGTAATTATTTCGCAATGGGAAGACATAAACAGATAGATTGCTTTTACTTGTCTCAAACCTATTCTAAAATTCCTAAGCAACTAATACGAGATAACGCCAATCTGTTGATTGTCTTCAGACAAGACGATATAAACTTGAAACATATATACAATGAGCATGTCAATACAGATATTGAGTGGTTGCAGTTCAAAAACCTTTGCTCCACTATATGGCAGAATCAGTTTGACTTTTTATTAATATGTAAAGATTGTCCTCTAAACAGAGGTAGATATAGACAAGGATTTGACATATTTATATATTTTTAAATCAAAATACAGATGACCAGACTGATACCTATCTACTTAAATACTAGCTGTATACTGAAAAAAATGTTAATCGAAATATAATACTTGTGTACAACGGTTGGGTGTATTGAAAATCAGATGGAGATCGATATTAAAGAACAATTGATAAAATCAATAGATACTATAAAAAATAAAATAAAAACAATACAAAATGAAGATGACGCGACTAGTTTAAAATTCAAAAAAGTATTTAAACCAATCACAGATCCTTTAGATACGCTAATTAAGGTAACTGATAAAGATAAATGTACATTCAGCACCTCTAAGACCGATAATGATATAATAGGAAGACTTAGCTCAACCCTCGACTATGAAAGTTTTAAAGATTCCATTAAAACGAGTGAAGACTCGGAATCACATGATTGTGCAAGAAATAAGGTAATTAATTTAAAAAATGATGATTATTCGTTGATTTCATTAAACAAAGAAGATATGATTGAAATTTACGACAATAACCTAAATATACCATTTGGGATACGCTATGAAAACAAAAATTTGATGATGGGGGATGCTAAGATATCATTATCAAATAATGCTAAAAACTCACCTAAAAAAAACATAGTAACCATTAATAATAATAAACATTATGAATTAACTCCAGGTCTAAAGGAACTTTTATTACGTAATAAGCCTGACCTAAATCTAGTGCGTGAAGAGGATAAAATAGCTTACAAAGATATGCTTCATAATACAAACGCTCATAAACGAGATTATGATCCAAACGGACAGTTAAAGGGTGATAAAAGTTCAAAATATCGTCAAATAATTAAACCTTTATTTTCGCAACAAAATAATGTATCTGAATCGTTAAAACAAGTAACGGCATTAAAAAGAGGGGGGTACTTACCTTTATTGAAAAAATATAAAAATAATACTGATTATGTTTATTGGGATGACCCAAATGAACTAATAGAAAGATTAAAACTTTTGATCGCTTCTAAAAATGCTGGTAATACTAACCACAATAATGAAATATTATCAATTATAGAAGAATTAAAAGAAGCTGGTATAATAAAAGATTAAATATGTCTGGAATAAAGTTAAATACTTAGTCACATTTTGTCGAGGTAACATGAATGTTGATCAATATGTTAACTGTTCAAGCCAAGCAAATATCAGCTCCAGCCTCTGAAGAAGAAATAAGTGTTGAGCGTATAGAAATATCAAAATTAGAAGAACTGAATTCTGAATCTTGTAGATGTATTTGTGCACAGTGCCATGACAAGCTTGAAACTAAGGTTTTGAAGAAATTAGAACAAGTGAACAAAATAATTGCTGAGTTGAGCGGTCGACTAAGAAAAGTTGAAAAAGCCATAACTTTAAAAGAAATCGCTGGAAAATTAAACAAACACTATGAGCAAAGCAGATGTCATAAATGAAATCCATAAAAATGCTCGAGTTAACTTTCCAAGACGACAAGTAATACTCAAAGATATCGATGATCTTTGGCAAGCTGATTTGATGGATATGCAAGCAATATCTAAAGTGAATAATTGTTATAAATATATACTGGTAGTTATAGACACTTTTTCAAAATATGCTTGGGCAATTCCTTTAAAACAAAAGAATAAGCAACATGTTTCTGAAGCATTTCAAAAATTAATAGATAAAGGACGTGTTCCAATAAACATACAAACCGATTTGGGAAAAGAATTTTATAATAATAAATTTCAAGATATTGTTAAAAAGTATAGCATTAATCATTATTCTACATATTCTACAAAAAAAGCCTCAATAGTTGAGAGGTTAATAAGAACTCTAAAAAACAAACTGTATAAAGAATTTAGTCTTAATGGTAATTATAAATGGTTTAATGGGACACTCAATAAAGTGGTGAATGAATACAATAATAGTGTTCATAGAACTTTGGGTTGTCCGCCAGCTTCAATAGATCATTTTAATAAAAGAAATATATTGGAGAGGTACATTATCAAATCTCGTTCTACGAAAAAAAAAATTTGTAAGAAATTTAACGTTGGTGACTTTGTGAGAATAAGTAAATATAAAGGATGTTTCGATAAAGGCTATTATCCTAACTGGTCGACGGAGATATTTAAGATTAAAGAAATTCAAGAAACGGACCCGACAACTTACAAAATAGAAGATGGAAAATGTCGACCAATTCTTGGAGCATTTTATGCTCAGGAACTTCAGAAAACTTGTCATCCTGATTTATACTTAGTTGAAAAGGTTTTGAAAAGAAAAAAAAAACAAGTATATGTCAAATGGTTAGGACTTCCTTCTAGTGAGAATAGTTGGATAGACAAAACGAATGTATATTAGGTATCTTAAAATATAAGGGTCTATAGAACCTTATAATATAATGTATTTAAGCGAGTACTCATATATTTTTATTCATTACCTATTTGTCCATATAACAACAAAGACTTGTGTAATTCATTTAAAAGATTAAATTCTTTATTTATTTAGATTATACTCGTAATAAGACTTAACGATGAAAACAAAACACTGTGAAGGTGGTAATTCAATTAAAAAGAAATCTAATTCAATAGAAGCTAAGAAAACTAGCGAAATAAAATCAGGAATAAAGAAATCGCTAAAAAATTATGTGTCGCATACTAAAAAACATATTAAAAAATTGAAACCTAAATGTAAAAAAGCATTATTGGAATTAGCCTACGCGGCAGCCCGCGACTTTACATCCGATTTACCAATCAAAGTACCACGGATTATACCAGTACCGAAAACTGGAGGATTTCTCCCACTAGTGCCAATATTTGCTGGTCTATCTGCTGTTGGTAGTTTAGCGGGAGGTGCTGCTGGAATTGCTAAAGCCATTAACGAATTTAAAATAGCTAAAAAGCAGTTATTAGAATCAGAACGTCACAACAGAAAAATGGAAGCCTTAATTATTGGAAAAGGGTTACATATTAAGGCCTACAAAGATGGTTTAGGCATATACGTTACCAAGAAAAAAAACTAAATCCGCGGCTACCCAATAGAGCTTTAACTAATATTGATATATTGAAGCATTGTAATAATATGCCTTTCTTCAGAGGTGTATTCATGAGGGATGAATTACCAAGTGTTCCATTACCAATAGAATGCGGAGTGATTAATCTTGACTCTTCTAAAAATTCTGGCACTCACTGGGTAGCCTATGCCAAGATAAACAAATACATTGAATATTTTGATAGTTACGGTAACTTAAAACCACCCAAAGAATTAATAAAATATGTAGGAAAAAATATTCAATATAATTATGAGAATATGCAACACAATAATTTATATAATTGTGGACACTTGTGTTTAAAATTTCTGAAGTCATTTTGGAAAAAGAATAAGTTATTTTAAAAAAGAGAGTTTTATTTTAATGTTTAGCATGAACACAGAGTAGCTATATATATATATATATATATATATATATATAATAATAAATATATATATATATATATATGAGTTAACACTTCATATAATACAAACATTATCAGGTTGTCAGTGATTATGATTGCTAGCGGTGGTAGTCTAATTAATTAATATTACATATTTTGGTCATCATTTGAGAAAAAAAATGATAGTTTTTAATAAAACTCGCCCCGACAACGCGAAACGCAGTATTCGTCTTCCTATAATCAAAGAATATAGACGTGACCGCCGTATTCTTAGCATTAAAAAAGTTACTAAAGAAAATAAAGCTTTTCTCAGAAATATTGGATTCAAAGTATAGAATGCTACAAATCACGGAATCACCTCAACAGGATAACTCCATTGAGTGTTACGAGATTCACAGCTATAATCCATATAACAACAGTTTTAAAGATAATGATGAAATTAGAATACCCATTCACCAGCAAGATTTGTACGTATTACCATCAGCTAGTTCAATTTTCATAGAAGGCTATGCAACTGTTTATAATAAAGACACCACAGGAAAAAAAATAAAAAAGGATGTTAATTTTATTAACAACTCTATATTACATTTATTTCAAGACATAAGATATGAATTAAATGGTGTTGAAATTGATCGAAATAAAAATGTTGGTATAACTACAACTTTAAAATCATATATATCTGTGGCCTACTTGTATATAAGGCAACATTAAAAATAGTTTACATAGTTTTAGCAATTAGAATTTATTTACACCTATAACTAAATTACAAACTATAAATAACTTATCAACTACACTATACTTATAATAACTATTTACACATTATTATCTACATATTCGATACCAACATTGCGAATATAGTATAGCATCAGCGACGCGCGATAACAGCTATCGTGCTGTACTAATAACTTTATGCGAGCCTATTGTTCTCCTGTTTTTTGTGCGCATTCCTTTGATTCGTTGCAATATCAATTGGACGCGCCTGCCGCGATAGCCAGTCGAAATAAACACACGACGCGGAACGCACGCCGCTCGACCTCTGCACCGCGCCCGTCTGCGTACGCGCTGACATCGTAAACAAACCGTTGTTTTCATTTCCTTCCATCACACCTTCTGAACTCTCAACTTTGGTGGACTGCAGCCATACCACCAAATATCTATGAATGAAGGTGAAAGTAGAGCTGCTGCTATTTGGGGGTGGAACCTAACTGGAAAGAAAAATAAAAATGGTCATTTCAGTGTTATTGTACCATTAAATAAAATACTGGGATTTGCTGAAGATTATAATAAAATTATTATTAACTGTAGACACGAACTTATTCTGCTTCGAAGTAGCTCTTCTTTAAACTGTGTCCATATGGAGAAAAATGACGACGTAGAATTAGACATACAGAAAATACAATGGCGTGTGCCACATATAAAAGTTAGTGATCGTAATAAGTTGCTACTTCTAAAGAGCTTAGAGAGAGATCGTTCTCTACATTTAGCATTTAGAAATTGGGATTTGTATGAATATCCATTACTACCAAAGACAACAAAACATTCGTGGTCTGTCAAAACTACTTCTCAGCTAGAGAAACCAAGATTTGTTATATTTGGTATGCAAACTAATAGAAAAAATAATACATGTAAAAGTTTATCCATGTTTGATCATTGCGATGTTACCAATATAAAATTATTTTTAAATTCGCAATACTATCCATATGATTCACTCAATCTTAAATTTGAAGAAGATAAATATAGTATATTATATGAAATGTATGCTAATTTTCGTCAGTCGTACTACAACTCGTGCATTGATCCCTTGCTTGATTTAGACCAATTTAAAGAAAAAGCTCCGATTTTTGTTATTGACTGTTCAAGACAAAACGATTCACTAAAAACGGGACCAGTCGATGTGCGGTTAGAAATCGAATGTTCTAAAGATATTCCTGAAAATACATCTGCTTACTGTCTGATAATAAACGATCGTCTATTCGAATATAAACCTTTAACACGTTCACTGCCAACGCGGTCAGTGCTGACCGACAGCAAACTATCTCTTCGAGCCAAGCAAAAATCACAGATCTATCCGAAATTTCTAGATCTTTTTTATTTATTAGATACTTATATTTAATGTCTAAATTTATGTTAATATTAACAAAAGTTAATTTGAGTAATTAGTTACGGAGTTATTAACGTCGGACAGCACTGACCGACGTGGCCCCTGGAGACAAAAAACCGATTTTCCGTTACAAGGAGCCGCGCGGGTCGCGGTGTCGGGTCCCCTCCCGCAGCTCCGGAGTTCGGAAATTCACCCGCCTGCGCCGCCCGCGCGCGCAGTTCTCGCCCGCGTCTTGAGTTGCGCCGTCGCATCGAATAATTCTTACGATACATACGTATTATTTTTTTTAAGTATAGTAATTTATTATCAACATGGAGGATTTAGAAGATTTTGAGTTTACTGCAGATATTTTAACTCAGATCGAAAACATAGAAATCGATTTTCTGGACAGATCTTTAAACCTAAGTAGTAATGACGATGAAGAAACAATTCAACCTCCCCGATCGAGTCACAGGCACTTACGGATCATGTCAACAAGTGAAGGTAGTGATTCTGAAATTGACCGCGCTATCCAAGATTTTGAAAGTAGTTCGTCATCTAAATGGACAGAGCCCCAAGGTAAACAACGAAATTTAATTCCTTTTACTGAATGTTGTGGTATGCCATTGTCTATTCGCACGTCGATGACTAACAAAACTCCAGCTGATTTTTACGCACTTTTAATAACCGATAGTCTGTTACAACAAATTGTCGAATGTACTAATGCTTTCGCTATAACTAAGATAACTTCCACTACAGAAGCTTCGAAAAATGCACGAATTCGCTCTTGGTCTGAAACTAACTTAGCTGAGATGAAACATTTTTTTTGCTTGATTTTGTACATGGGTTTGGTAAAACTCCCAAAAATTGCTGATTATTGGTCCAAGGATGATATTATGGGCCAAAACTTTCCACGAACCGTAATGTCTAGAAATAGGTTCGAACTGCTTTTGCAAATGATTCACTTTTCCCAAGATGATGACAATAATAAGTCGGACCGACTTCACCGTGTAAAGCATTTACTAGATGTATTGAATGACAATTTCAAGAGGAATTATATTCCTGGTCAAGACATTTGTATTGATGAGAGCATGGTTCCATTTCGAGGACGTTTGGTATTCCGCCAATATAATAAGCAGAAACGGCACAAGTATGGGATTAAGTTGTTCAAACTGTGTACCTTACCAGGGTATACATACAGAATAAATATATACGCTGGTAAACAACACGAACAAATTAATGTCACCCCTCAAAGAGTTGTAATGAACCTGTGCCAGGAGTTACTTAATAAAGGTCATTGCCTGTACACAGATAACTGGTACACAAGCGTAGGGTTAGCCAGAGAACTAATGAAAAATGAAACACATCTAATAGGCACATTAAGGAAAAACAGAAAGCATTTCCCTAAAGTAGTAGTTTCTACTAAGCTGAAAAAAGGTCAGTTCATAGCGAGAGAAAGTGATGATGAGATAACAGTTTTGAGGTGGAGAGACAAACGAGATGTTTTGGTGCTGTCCACAAAACATTCGACACGTTTTGTTCCCGTTACCAAACATAATAAAACCACTATGAAGCCGAGTATAGTCGTAGATTATAATAAGGCAAAAGGAGCAGTGGATTTAGCTGATCAGATGGCAGCATATCAGACACCATTAAGAAAATCTTTAAAATGGTATAAGAAACTTGCATTTGATCTGATTTTGAATGTCGCCATGGTGAATACTTTAATTTTGTATAAAACCGTCACAAACAAACATATATCTGTTGTAGACTTGAGAAAAGAAATACTCAAGAGTTTTTTGGCAAAATCTTCAACATCCGAAGTACTTTCAAAACGGCCAATAAGAAGGGAGAAACACGTTTTAAAGAAAAAAGAAGGACCGTCTCTTAAGGTGCGTCGTATGTGTGTAGAATGCTACAAAAATAACGTGACCACATTAGGCCGTTCATTAGCTAGAAACAAAACTAAAAAAGTGCCTACTTTTTGTGACACTTGCGTAAATAAACCTTTTCTATGTGTTGAATGTTTTGCCAAAGTTCATATATAAGTAAATAAATAATGTTCTATTTTTCTTATCCTAAATAATATTGTAGTTATCTACTTAATTCGTAAAAACAAATTGTCAATTCATTCATTCATTCAATTATGTTTACTTTCACTACCATCTTTTTTATGTTTAATTTTTATAAATTAAAAACTTTTTAATACTTACACAAAATGGAGTATTTTTTTTTCACTGACAGCTACCTACCCCTTAATATTTTAAATTAGCGAACGCCGGCTATTTCACCTGCGCAATCTTGTTTTTCTCGTTTCCGGACAAAATTTATCATAATGAATTATTCCAGATTAAATTCTACCCATGTACCAAATTTCATTACAATCCCTTCAGTACTCAGTGGTTTTCACGTTCAGTCCCATTACTTCCATTCCTGTGGGAATTTTGAGATAAAAAGTATCCCGTGTGTTATTCTACATTATATTTTAACCGTGAGCCCAATTTCATCACAATATCATCACATCAGTAGTTTTTATGTGAAAGAGTAACGAACATTCATTCCTCCTTACAAACTTTCGAGTTATAATATTAGTAAGGACTACCTAATCTAAACTAAAATTTCAACTATTTAACAGAACTTAGTTATCGGTTGAAATCTAAAACTAATGAAATACTGACAAACAAGAAAAAGTAAAAAAGCGACTTCTGAAAATTTTTACTCTTTGGTAATTGTTGTTTTTTTTTTAAGTCCTGTACCTTTTTCAAAAACCATTTTGATACGTAGTAACTAGAGGGCCACGCGGGTCAACGAATATTGAATTTAGTTTGATAGCACTGCCCTACGGCCTGTTAGAATGGATCGAATACACTTGTAAGATGCGGTCATCACTGACCGACGTGGCCCAAATGGAAAAACTAATTGTCGACCATCACTGCCCGACGTGGCCTGAACGGAAAGACATAGTTTTTCTTTTGGCGTTCAACGTGTTAAGTAATATTGTAAGGAAATTATCATGAATGTCATCGTGGATGTACAAGGGTTTAAAACCGACAAAAATGAATTTATTCCGAAAGAAATAGCAGTTATGAGTCAAGGACGCATTCAAGTGCTTTTGATAAAACCGCCATTCCTGTTTTCTACATTATCTAAGACCGAACGTTCCCAAGTTGCTTGGATAGAAAAAAACAGAGGCATTTATTGGAATGAAGGTTATATACCTTATTTCTGTTATAAAAGTTACCTAACAGATTTTTTAAAAAATAAGTGCATATTTACTAAAGGTCATGAAAAAGTGTTATGGTTAAAAAACATTTTAAATTGTAATAATATACATAATTTAGAAAGTAAGAATTGTCCTAGTTTTGTGAAATTATATGAAAATTATTCAATTTCCTCTTTTACTTTTAGTTGTATATATCATAATAAAATATGTGCTTTAAAAAACGTAATGTGTTTATATAAGTGGTGTGTAGAAAATATAGTTATTTTTTAAGAAATGTAATAAATATTTTAAAATACCTTATTGTTTAATTGCTGAAAATCTGAATCATCACCTTACTACTCCAAACAATACCTACAATACGAAAATAATAACAAGGTGAAGCATAGAAGTGTAACCATATCCGTAAGTATCATATACACATATAATAATAAGTACTTGCTCAACCCATTCTTTTTATATTACAAAGATATCAATGAAGTTCCATTTGTTTATACTTGATACCTGATACATTCATATGGTAGTGGTTCTGTAATTTATCGTCATTGCAGACAACACGTTTGACGCATTAGATGAGAAGTATTAAACGGTTGGATTATGATCATGTAGCAGATCATAACGAACTGATGAGCTGTTCATAAATAAACCACTAGCTGTTCACAAAAAAATTTAGCGGATCATTAAGAACTGAAAATTACATTTGAAGTAGTGACATTGTTCATGCCACGATATTATGTAAAATATTGGATTTTTTAAAATTTCATTTTAATATAAAACCTCTCTGAACCTCTAATTTTTAAAGAAGAAATACCTATAATTTTAATTTCTAAACAGATGTATCATTTCAAAAGTTTTTCTAAATAGAAATATCTGAAGAGAGATATCATTTTGAATAGAGATTTTTAGAGAGAGTAATGGGGGGGGATGGATCTAGTATGATCCAGACCCCCCATTACTCTCCTACTACTGCGCCATCGAGCTTCTAGAAAATATTACAAAGTATGGCTGATGTGATTATTAAGTTATCATATAAATTTTATTATTATTAAATTACTCTTATTCTTATCCAATCCAACCCCCACATTAAAAAATTCCGGAATTTGCATTTATTTATAACATTAACTGAACAATTATTTACGATAAATCCTGTATAAAATGGGTTGACTTAATAATAGTATACATTTATGGTGCGAAAATCTTTTATTTTTTTAGTAATAGGTAATATCTTTTATTAGCAATAGCATATATGTCGATATTATTTTATTTAGTTACACCACAATATAGAACACCACCTATACAGCAAGCAAGCAGACAAATTGTTTTAGTAATTTTTACTTTACTTAAGTAATTAACGCACGTTTTCTTGCAATTGTGTAAAATACAATTTGATAATTTAGGATTCAATAGATATATAACAATATATACAAATAAAATAGATATATACATATATATACATATTAGTGTGGACATCCTGCACTACTATTATATCTGTATAACGCGCATACCGTTAAAGCCGCGCAGCGCAATGCACTGAATACATTGGAACGCAAATATTTCCTACGAACGAACATGCAGAAATGGGCGCCTTTTGGGGTGTGCAAATGTTATAGTTTTAATGAATGAAACTAGCGCTACTATGCGTACGCGCAGTGGGCGGAGCCTACACGAACTGCCGGAATCGAGCGCAAGCGAATATCGCCTACAGGTGGTCGACCGCGAACTTCTTCGACTGTACGTCATATCTCATAGACACAGGAGCAAACGTCTCGGTTATACCGGTGAGTAAAGTGAATCGTAACAAAATTTATGAAAAATGTGAATACAAACTTTATGCCGCGAATGGCACAAAAATTCGAACATATGGTATTATACCTTTAGAGTTAAATATAGGTTTAAGGAGATCTTTTAAGTGGAATTTCATAATTTGTGATGTAAAGCAACCCATTATTGGAGCGGATTTTTTAAAGACATAATTTAATTGTTGATCTAGGCAATGGAAAATTGACTGACGGCCTGACTAACTTAAGAAAGTACGTAAAGGTAATAAATAATGTACAGCCAACGATATCTAGTATTCGTAGGGACAACACATTCCACGATCTATTAGAAAAGTACGCAGACATTACTAAACCTATGAACTATAAAGAAAATATGTAGTTATCATGATACGTGTCATCACATTGAAACCGTGGGTCCCCCAATTTTCGCTAAACCTAGACCTTTACCACCACATCGTTATCAAGTAGTTAAAGATGAATTTAAGCATATGATGGAATTAGAGATTTGCAGGCCATCCAAGAGCCCGTGGGCCAGTCCTTTGCATGTCGTGGAAAAAAAGGATGGACAAAACCGGCCCTGTGGAGATTACAGGCGACTAAACGCCATAACTAAGCCGGATAGGTACCCGATTCCCAGAGTTCAAGACTTCACGTATACGTTATCCAATAAATGTATTTTTACTAAATTAGATATTAATAGAGCATACCACAATATTGCAATTAATCCCGAAGATATTGAGAAAACGGCGATTACACCCCTTTTGGCCTTTTTGAATTTATGAAAATGAGTTTTGGCTTACGTAACGCCGCTCAGACTTTTCAGAGGTGATGAGTAACACGGTTTTACAAGGAATAGAGTTTTTAAATACTAAACACGAAAATTGCAATAGTAATAATAATAACAGTCAGTTCTGTTTTGTTATATCGATGACGTAATAATCGCGACACACGATGACGTCACGTTACACAAAGCACATTTAAAACAGGTTTTTGAAAGGTTTGAACAATTGGGAATAACGATTAATTTAAAAAAAATGTAGTTTTGGAAAACCTATAGTAGAATTTTTAGGATACGAAGTTAATAAAGATGGTATTAGGCCAATGCAAGAGAAAATTAGGTCTATTCAAGAGTTTCCGAAGCCAGAAACTATAGAACAGCTTCGTAGATTTTTAGGTATGATTAATTTTTACAGATCTCATTTAAATCACGCAGCTGATCATCAGGCAAAGCTTAATAAATACTTACATAAAACTAAGAAAAGAGACAAAACCAAAATTCGTTGTCTACGTTCATTCATAAGCCACGACATAAGAAATACGTTCTGGATAAAATGCTGGAAGAACATGGGCACTCGGTATTACGTCTGCCACCGTACCATCCCGATCTCAATCCAATTGAACTTTGTTGGGGAATCATAAAAGGAAGAGTAGCGGCCAGTAATACTGAGTTCACATTTAACAGCGTCATGAGAAAATTAGAAGAAGAAATTGAAGCACTTAATCAAGAGACATTTCACAGTATTTTTAGAAAAACTCAAGAACAAGAAGAAAGATACAGGTCAATGGAACCTAAGATAGATAGTTTGTCCGAAAACCATACCCTTGAAATAAATCTAAATGAATCGGAAGAAGATATGTCAAGTGACTAGTAAAACTATTAAAGCATATTTTTATTTTCTGGCTGTTTGTTTTACCTATTTTTGAAAATATTTAATCCAATGGTGCACTTACATTTCATTCACTCATTCGTTCATTCGCTACCTTTTTTGCTATTAGTACTCTATAAGTGTGTGTAACCATTCACCTTAACTCTCGTGCCGATTTCTATATATATGCTTAGCAGTAATGAAATAGGAAATGGTAGCGGGCAAGGTAGGGGACGAGGTAGGGGACGAGGTCGTGGGCGAGGTCGTGGACGTGGCAGAGGAAGTGGCAAAAACAATGCCGATTTTGTAATTGCAGGGCCGGATACCAGGTACTTTATCATTTTGACAAGTTTTTTTTTTTAAATTATGTTCTGTCTGCATGTTCGAACGTGTTTTTTTTCTTCTGTTTTTACTCAAATTGTTTTTCAGGACATATGAAGAGGAGCACGCCCTCATTAAAAAAATGATAAATGCGATGGACCCTTCCGTCAAGGAGCTGATCGCGCGCAATCGCATAAAACAAATATCACGATCGCTTCTTCCTGACGCATCTCCACGCAAGCGGGCAAGGTAGATAAAATTTACATATATTTTTTTACATAATTAAGGAAATTATTTATTAAACTTATTCAACTTATTTTAGTAAACCAATATCCCCGAAGAGCGATGAGTGTCGGTTGATTCCGAGCACTCCGTCAACAACACCAGCGCTCAAACTGCAGCCATGGCAAATGAGGTAAAATCTTACTTTTAATCGTATGTTCAAAAAGACGAGAATACTCCAATTAAGATGTTAAAGTTAATATTCTTCATGGTTTTCAAACTGTAGTATGTCTGTTTCTTTGTTCAAGCATAACACAAAAAGTACTAGGCTGATTTTGTAGAAACTTTTGTGTTTAAAAGCTCATAATTAATTGAAATACGATGACGGGAGCCAGAGATATTACACAATCTTTGTAAGACTCTATAGTTGCCGTGAAAGAAATCGTCGGCAAAATATTATTATTTATATCTATTTTTATTTTGTATTACTTACAAAATAAAAATACTTTTAATTTTAATGCACTACATAGTAATGCTTCAATTCATTGATTTCTTTCAGGAACTCCGGCTTCTACTGCAGGCCAGGCTCCATTCTCGTCAATCCAGGCTCCATCCTCGTCAGTCCAGGCTTCTTCTACAATCCACCGCATAAACAAAGCCATCAAAAGAGCGGAACTGACGAAGGATGCTGCCGACAGCCTGGAGAAGTGGTTTAAGGAGGCCGAAAGTGACGAGGATCTAGACATGGACGACATGACAGACGGACAAATTGACTTACAACACGACATTTACTTAACGCCAGCCCACGTTGTAGACGATTGTGACCAAGACACACAACTATGGATACAGACTGAAGACTGACTCTGACCGTTTAATCCAGCAGTTACTTCCAACTGACCACTTAACGTTTGACTGGAGCTGTGACCATGAGACTTTTACAAGCCAACGAGAAAGTTTTAAAGGACAACCCGGACCGACTTTCCCTGTGACAGACGAGACAAGACCAATCGACGTATTTTTAAAATTCTTTGACGACGAAATGTTTGATTTACTGACTCGACAGACAAACAAATACGCTACTCTACAAATACACAGACATCTGACAGAACATTCGCGACTAAACTTTTACCAAAAAGTTGATAAGAACGAAATGGCCATTTTCCTTTCAATTTTAATTCTTCAAGGTTTGATACCTTTGCCAGTCGAGAAGGATTATTGGGGGGAAAATGGTCATTTGACTTTAAAGTACTTTAAAGGCATAATGACTTACAATATTACTTTAATAAAATCCTGAATGATGTTTTAATTTTGGACTTTGGTTATTCAAAAGTGCTTATATACTATTTTATTATAATCCCGAATGATGTTTTAATTTTGGACTTTGGACAATTCAAAATTCTTATATACTATTTTACTATAAACCCGAATGATGTTTTAATTGTGGACTTTGGACAATTCAAAATTCTTATATACTATTTTATTAAAATCCCGAATGATGTTTTAATTTTGTCTTTTAAGAAATAAAAAAGGACTTATGTCAATTACAAAAATTGTCACTCCTCGCACAATTTTATAGTTTGAAACTGTGAATCACTATAAAGTGCCCAAGTGCGTTTGTAATGTCTTTTTAGAATCATTTTTTTTTAGCAAATGTGTTCAATCGGTGCCTCTAGATCAGTCTTTCCCAACGTGGGCGATAACGCCCCCGTGTGGGCGCTGCAGGCCTAAAGGGGGGCGGTAAGAGACCCAGAAAAAAAAGGGGGCGTTGTGTAGGGCTTTGGGGTCGATTTATAATTTCATCTACCTAGCTAGGAAGACTCTTAGACACCGACTGAGCTCTCGACTCTCGACTACATCATGTGAACATCAACTAATATTAATTAAGATATAGCTCAAACTCGGTTCGATATAATAGACCGCGGGCAATCATGTTTTAACAAGTTTTTGTTAAATAATCCGATTTGTACATTCCTGTATCAATCGGCTGGTTCTATAATACTTGTTCTTGCTTGTCGAGTACGATTGGGCGTCGAATGAGATAAACGAGTTTATGCACGTTTGTCCTTTTGGTGCGTGCTGCTTATGCAATCCTATATAAACGACGTAAATTTATTTTATTTTCATTTGTGGTTTCGCGCTTAATAGATAAGCAGTACTTGATTTCAACACTTACGTATTTCTCAAAACAAAACAATGTCGGAAGTAAAAAAGAAGAGACGGCAATACTCTGGGGCCGTTCAAGTATTACGTAAGCACCAAGGGAGGGTGGGGGGTCTCTGTTTTGCTTATTTTGGATGACATGGGGGGTGGGGGGGTCTAGATGATGATTACGTCATCGTTAGTTATTTAAGTTTTTTCGGGGATTCCCGCAAATAATACATATGCGTAGGCACTCGCTTTGAGAACTGATTAGGGGAATTACCGCGCATTAGGGAAATTACCGTGCGCTATTCACTTGTCTAATAATTCACTCTCGTGCCGGCCGGCTGCAAGTGCGCATCTATCAGTATTGTTTTGTTTGGATTCTAAACGTATTGTAAGCATTGAAAGTTATCATTTGTGTTTATGTTGATGCAATTAGCCAAAGTTTAACGTTTTAATTATTTAAATTTAAATATCTTATTAGAATGTCATATCATATAGACAAATCCAAGTTATACCAAAAACTGTTCGAAAGTTTTAAAAAATCTCATACTGGGACGAAAGTGCAAAATGTACAAAAGTTAGTTAACGAAGTTTGGCGAAATTATAAATTACAAGCAAAGTCAGATAAGGAACTAGATATTATTGTATCTAAGAGAATTGAAGAAGAATTGCAAGCGGCGACTAAAAATAAATCCAATCTGCTTCATTTTTTTTCCAAGGTGAGTAATTATAAGTACAAAGTTTCTCTTTACGTTCTGTAACAATTAAAACGATTTATGAGTAAAAAATATGATGGCCTATCTCAAAGTAAAAAGGTAAATGATTGATATTTTATTTCTTAAGATCGACTCCGGCAATTGGTCACAAAATACACGGTGTTTTCAATATCTGTATGTGAAGGGTTTCTGTGGGGAAAAGCTTTCAATAATATTTAAACGCTGGTTTTATTAAATACGGTGAATTTATGTAGCTTAATAAGAGAATATCCAGCAGAACTCTTAGAAATTTTTCATTTTTAGGCAACGTCTTCTACTAGTAAACCTGCAGAAAAAACACAAATTATACAGCCATTTTCTAACATTGAAAAACAGAAAGAAGATAAAATTAAAACCGGCAATGAATCACAAGAGCAATGCGAAAATAATAATAATGCAGATAAACAAAGAGCAAAACCTTCTCAAGAAGCTTTGAAAAATAAGATTACTCTACTCGAAAAAAATCTGAACGCTTTGTATTCTGCCAGATATACTATGCCAAATTGCGCTGAAGTTGATAAACAGATCATTAAGTTGCGCGAGGAACTAAAAACAGCAAAAAATACTTTAAACAGGAAGATTCAAAACGCAGTTGCCCAGAAGAAACACAGGGATGGTATGAAAAGAAAGTTAGAAGATATTTGTCAGGAAAATCCTGAAATAAAAAGAAGACTATCTCTGAGGGATTCAGTAGGACATCCTAAACTTGAAAGCGATCAACCATTACTATTGAAAACAATTGCGGATATAGCTTTATTTGGGAGTGCATGTGATGACAGGAGACGAACGGAATCTATTCGCAGCGTAAAAACTCTTGACGAACTCACACAAGAACTGCGTAAACTAGGATTTGACATTAGTCGCAGTGCGACATATCTTCGTTTGATTCCCAGAAAATCGAATTCTTCAGAGGGACGAAGACATGTATCGACAGTCCCTGTTAGGCTCATTCGTGCTCAAACTGATCACCACAAGAGCCACTTAGATAGCAAGTTCGCTGAAACATCAATCCATTATTTAGAGAACATAGCATCCATACTTGGACCAGATCAAGTATTTTTCTTATCTCAAGATGACAAAGCTCGAGTCCCTATTGGCGTCACTGCGGCAAATAAGCAAGCACCTCTTTTAATGCATATGGAATATAGAATCAAATTACCTGACCACGATTGGGTAATCGCTGAGCGTCATAAATTAATACCATCTGTTTATGCTGGTATCAAAGTTACTTCCAATATGCTAGGACAACCGCAAGCCGTCGGATATTCTGGGCCAACATTCATCGCTATTCGAAGTGGAAAGCATAGTTCATCTACTGCTAATACTCATGCTCAGGATTTCGAGACGCTTCTCGAACTTGAAGAGTTTCGACCATTAGCAAAAACTGACCATGGACTAGTAAAACCAGTAGTAATTATGACGGTTGATGGAGGGCCAGATGAAAATCCGCGTTATCAAAAAGTCATAGGGTTTGCTATACAACATTTTAAACGACATGATCTCGATGCATTGTTTATAGCTACCAATGCTCCTGGAAGGAGTGCGTATAACAGAGTAGAGCGAAGAATGGCTCCTCTGAGTCGGGAACTGGCTGGTTTAATACTGCCTCATGATATTATAATGATTCAGTCACAGATGCAGATCTCAGAGTTTCACGAACAATGTTTTACGAAATATTTCACAAAGAATTCAATATAAGTTTTAAAACTCCTGCATCTGATGTGTGTGGTACATGCATCCTCTGGAAAAATAAAATAAAAATTGAGAGGGATCCCCAAAAAAAACAACAATTAATGGTGGAAAAAAGGATTCACACTTTGAGAGCAAATACATTTTATGCTATGATATGACCTGACAGCATAAGTTTTTGCTTTGACATGGAAAAAGTTCAACCGTTACCGAAAACCCCCATGCAAGACGCCTACTACTCGAGGCAGATTAGTTTATATAACTTATGTGTTGTGGCACTGGATTCAAAAACTCCTACATTTTTTACATGGTTGGAAACACAATCAGGAAGAGGATCAGTCGAAGTAGGATCTGCATTATATACATACTTAAATGAGTTGGAGATTCCTGCAAATATAAAAACCCTACGTTTATTCTGCGATGGTTGTGGGGGTCAGAATAAAAATAGTCACATTGTTCACATGTTAATACACTGGCTCCTCAACAAATCACCTCCCAACTTGAAAGAAATAAGACTGACATTCCCTGTTAGAGGCCATAGTTTTCTCCCAGCATACCGTGTTTTTGGCAGATTGGAAAAGGACATAAAGCGAGCGACAGTAATGACACTTCCTGAGGCATACTATGAAATTTATAGAAAACATGGAACAATGAAAGTGCTGGGAGAAGACTGGAGTCTCTATAACATAAAAGATCTGGAACAAAATTATAAGAAAGTTGCAGACATACAATCAGTGAAAAGGATTATTATTAAAAAATCTCAACGCTCTGGCTGCAACATTTATACTCATGAGACGTTTTGATTTGAAACAGTTTCAAAGCCGATTAATCTTCTAAAGAGAGGCAAGCGGCACTGCCAAACTGTTGAACAATTGCCCATGAGACCTCAAGGTATTGACAGCAAGAAAAAGAAAGACGTGAATAATTTACTTGTGAAGCAATTCGGAGATGGCTGGGCTGAGTTACCAGAGTTGTTATTCTTTAGGAACATTATTCTTGATGAGCAAACAACGATAACCGGTAATAACAATGAAGATCACAATGAAGATCACCAACATGATGAAGCTTGTGACTGCTTAGAACATGACATTGGTCAAATTAGAATATAAAAATTACTTTCATCTTTCTATTTTTCTTTTTTTATTTCCTAGACCGAACTTATACTCTAAGAATTACTGACCAAAAGGTGCTATATATTCTAGGTTCAGATCAAAAGGTGCTATTTGTTATCATTTCAGAACAAGAGGTGCTATTTTCAGAATAACTGATCAAAAGGTATTATTTAAAATATTTATAATTTAATATTGTGGTCTTTGTTAAAGATACAAAATAAAAATTTTAGTCATAAAGTTAGTAGACTTCTCATGAATTATCTCAATTTAAAAAAATACACTTGCCTCATACTAAATTTCAGGAAAAAACTTTTTTTTTAAATTATCAAAAATATGGTTAGCATGTAAATAGCTCCTTTTGAACAGACGCTCCTCAAATGATAGCAGAACTTTTATATTATTATTAAAGCTGATGAACTGGCCTTGCCGTACGTATTTATATTTTATTTCTACGACTTATAGTTTATGTGTAAATCAGCCTTGATTGTTTGTTATTGAAGTTGCAAAATTTACCCGTAAGCTAGACAACTTCGAGAAGTAATTTATTTTTAAACTATATTTTTCTGCTTAGATTGTTATTGTTTCAAACCAGATAAAACAAATAACTATTTTAGTTTATGAAAATGCTAAAAAAGTATACACGTGTCGCTCAATATTTTTCATAAAACTACGATGATTGACTAAAACCGACAAATTTTGCTCGACTTCAACTTTCATCCTATCTAGAATATAATACATACGATATTTATTAAAGTTACAAATATTTTTTTGTTCCTTAACTAAACGTCTAAACAGAACAGTCAAAAGTTTCATTAGAGGCCACTCAAGTTGATTGTAAATGACGTTTTACTGCGCGCGGTCTCGCCGAGCGGATGGTGTCAAATTTCAATGAACGAGTACGACGCTGTCACAGGTCAACCGGAGCATTGCAGCGGTTATAGATCTTTTTACTATAGAAGGCAAATATTATCTAACAACAGTAGACGCATTCAGTAAATTAGGTCAAGCAATGGAAATACAAAACAGATCAACTCCGGAAGTCGTTAGAGCACTCATTAAATATTTCTCATTTTACGGAACCCCTAATAAAATAAGCTCAGATTCAGGTTCAGAATTCAATAACGTATTATTAAAAGAAATGTTGAGTTTTTACAAAATTAACTTACACATAGGAACACCCCATAATCCAAATTCGATGGGAATTGTGGAAAGATTCCACTCAACTATCTTAGAAATCTATAGAATAGCTAAAAATTAAAAAAGGATGTAGCATCTGTCATGACGTATTCGATACTAGCATATAACCAAACTATACATTCCTCTACCTACAGGATTGACACCGTTTGAGGTAGCCTTTGGACATACAGATTGTAATAATATATTTAACGTAGAATTTAATAAACAATACACGCAACAACTAGTTAGGGAACACGTAAAGAGAACAAAACATTTATATAATTACATTAGAGATAAAATGATAAAATCAAAAGAAATAAGCCGCGAAAAACACGGAGGCGAAAAAGAATTCCCTATAGAAACCGGCATGATATCATACAAACGAACAGCGAAATATATCTAATGCTGTCAAGGTTTATAATAAACTGCCTTCTGAGGTTAAATCTTTGAATGATGCAAAGTTCTTTAATGCATTAAAGCTACTCGAAGTGTCCATATAGTTTAAAAAAAATTTTGGAATTAAAAACGTAATGTTATAGTTTTAAGTAAATTCTATGTTGTACGTGTTGTTATTTCTGTCAGAAATTAACTATTATTTTGCTGTTAATAATGTTGTATTAATTTAATAGGTTTTTATTTTGCTTTTTTGATTTTTTTGTCATCAGTTAAGTGTTTGCGGATCTTTAATTCACAAAGGTGACATAAATCAATAACTTCTTTTGATGCATACAATAGGCCATATTATTATTTTCCTTTAATAGCCAGAATAAACATTATGATGAAGTCGATATAAATATTTTGTTTTTGTACCGTCGCAGCTCTAACTTTGTTGCAGTGTGGCCAATGTAATTAAAATAAAATTTCCTATTTTCGGGATAAGTGACGGGACGTAAATATAATATACAGGGTGTCCCAAAAATCAACGTCAAGCCGAAAATGGTTGATAGGCCAGGTGGTGAGAGTTATCAGAAAAATAATTAAAAAAATCTAAGTTAAGTCCTTTTCAAATTATTGACATAAATGTTTTTTTTAAGAAAATTGACAATTTGTGATGATCTTTTAAGTACTGTGACTACAAATCTTTAGTTTTCATAAAAAAAAATTTTGTGGTGTAATCCTCAATAACCCTTCTGTTAACTACAGTCTAAAATTAAAACACATCTGCCTCAGTTTTAAAGAAAATATCACTTTTTTGCCCCACCATGTAGTAAAAATTATTACATCGCCCAACTTTAACTGACTGTACTGAAAAAAAAATGTACTAGGCTATTTCGGCAAGTGACTTTAAAAGTTGGCGTATTTAGTCAGGATTCCAAAAAGGTATAATACTAGCTAGATTATTTATTAAATAAGAAAAAAAAAACATTTTTCGAAAGAAACCCGTTATTAAGCTAATTCTTTTTACTCAGAAAAAATGCTTTTATTGCACGTTAGGCTTTCTCTAAGTCCCTAATTTTCAGGTAAAAGTTTGAGTGAGATGGATAGTGACCTTTTTAGTCAAGTGTGAGCGAGACAGATAGATACGCCACTTTTACCAAGATGAGTGAGACGGATAGATACGCCACTTAGGCCAGTGTGAGTGAAACGGATAGTGACGCCATCTTGACCAAACAGTGACCCACAGGCACAATATGCATTACTGCAGCAGTACGTTACGCTCCTTCGTTTACTGCGCATCTTTCTGTATTCGTGTTGATTTCGTGCTTACAACTTACGGCTTTGTGTATTGGACTCGATTGCCTTGTGAATTGGATTTGTTATCTGACCGTTTCTGACGACTCTGGCTTTCTTCTGGACTATACTGATCGCGTGATTGTAAAGTGTGACTACCACCATGCCATCTCGGTACACTGTTGAAGAGTATGCAAACATGCACCTCATTTATGGGGAATGCAGATGCAATGCAAGTGCTGCAGCTAGACTTTATCGAGAGAGATATCCAAACGCTCAGCGTTATCCGGATCATCGAGTGTTTGTGAATGTTCACCGGTCACTCTTAGAGGGTCGATTTCCAAATCAAATGGCTAGTGAGGGAAGACCCCTCATACCCTACGAGGACACAGTTCTACAAGAAGTCGCACAAGATCGAAGTACCTCAGTACGTGAAATTCAATTGAGGACAGGAGTGTCTAAAAGTACCGTTCACCGAATTTTAAAGAAAAACGAGCTCCACCCGTACCACGTACAACGAGTACAATGTCTTTTACCTCGTGATTACCCTGAAAGAGTTACATTTTGTCAAACGATGTTGCAAAAGCACAGGGAAGATCCGCGATTCTTGGACAAAATAATATGGTCCGATGAATCAACGTTCAAAAAGGATGGTTACATGAACCTCCACAATTTACATGAGTGGCATGTGGAAAATCCACATTTGATGCGAGAAGACAGATCGCAGTATCGCTTTAAAGTGAACATGTGGACCGGCATTGTAAATGGGAAAATTATTGGACCATTTGAGCTGCCGGAGAACTTAACCGGCGAGGTCTATTTGGACTTCTTACAAAACAACCTACCACAATTATTAGAAGATGTGCCGCTAAGCATTTACGGAAGCATGTGGTTCCAACAAGATGGCTGCCCAGCACATTTTGCTCGCCCAGTCAGAGAATTTTTAAACCAAGAATACCCGGATAGATGGATAGGGCGGTCTGGATCAATTTCATGGCCAGCCCGTTCACCTCATTTAAATCCGTTGGATTTCTTTTTCTGGGGAGCCGTGAAAGAAAAAGTTTACTCTAAACCCATTGAAGACATAGTCGAGCTGCGCCAAAAAATTGCGGATGCGGTTGAAATCATAAATAATAGAGGATACGCTCGTTTAGTAAAACGATCTTTTTTAAGAAGATGTAGGGCCTGCATTGAAGCTGAAGGCAAACAATTTGAGCATTTGCTATAAGTTGAATAAACTTTGAATATTAATTATTGCATTTTATTTAAAACTTTATTTAACCATATTTAACAAACAATTTTGTCATATTATTAAAGCCTGGTTGTGGCGTATCTATCTGTCTCGCTCACACTTGACTAAAAAGGTCATTATCCATCTCACTCAAACTTTTACCTGAAAATTAGGGACTTAGAGAAAGCCTAACGTGCAATAAAAGCATTTTTTCTGAGTAAAAAGAATTAGCTTAATAACGGGTTTCTTTCGAAAAATGTTTTTTTTTTCTTATTTGATAAATAATCTAGCTAGTATTATACCTTTTTGGAATCCTGACTAAATACGCCTATAATAGTGACTTTAATAACTTTTAAAGTCACTTGCCGAAATAGCCTAGTACATTTTTTTTTCAGTACAGTCAGTTAAAGTTGGGCGATGTAATAATTTTTACTACATGGTGGGGCAAAAAAGTGATATTTTCTTTAAAACTGAGGCAGTTGTGTTTTAATTTTAGACTGTAGTTAACAGAAGGGTTATTGAGGATTACACCACATATTGTTTTTTTATGAAAAGTAAAGATTTGTAGTCACAGTACTTAAAAGATCATCACAAGTTGTCAATTTTCTCAAAAAAAACATTTATGTCAATAATTTGAAAAGTACTTAACTTAGATTTTTTTTATTATTTTTCTGATAACTCTCACCACCTGGCCTATCAACCATTTTCGGCTTGACGTTGATTTTTGGGACACCCTGTATTAATGAAGTAGATCGATTATAAACATACAGTTTTATAGTATTGAGAGATTTTAATGCAATTAAGTTGAAAAAAAATCTGGAAAAACAAAATAAGTTACAATTTATAAGTAGTGATCTATCAATAATTAAATAAGCATTTATAGTAAAAATACAGTTTTAACTTTATAGAACGTGAAATATAAATTGTAATTCAATGTTGGCTCATTCAACTTTAAAAGTTACGCAAAGTTGCATCTTGACGTTTTAGTGGCAACACTTTTATATTAACAATATTTTTTCAGTTTTTTGCAAATTTAGTGCATTATCCAACAATATTAAGACAAAATAATAGTTACAGGTGAAAAGTAACGTTATCCTTTTGTACAATCGACGTTTCTGATCGCTTTTTACGTGAAAACACGCTGCAATTTGGCATTTTTTGCTCAGGTCTCATCGCGTGCACCGTGATTTGTAAATGACGCTGGAACTAGTTTTATATAACCGATATGATCGGCGGTCATATACTTTTACGCCTAACAGTGGCGTCACCGATTGGTTTAATGCTCTAAGACAAAAGGTGCCAAAAGAAGAATTTCTTGCATTGGATGAACAAATTATACCAACCAAAACCCGACAAACTAGCTTAAAACAATATAATCCCAAGAAGCATCAGAAATGGGGGTATAAAGTACATATGCTAAGCGGTGTGTCGGGATTTTCATATGATTTTGATTTTTATGCAGGCAAACAATCTGACGTCATCCCAGATGATGAACGAAATAGAGGGACTAGTAGCAATGTAGTAATAAGACTGACACAGACAGTTCCTGAAAATCTTAACTATAAGGTTTTCTTTGACAATTGGTTCACGAGTGTGGATTTGGTTATTTATTATTAAAATGGATAAAAAAGGAATCTTGCCATTAGGAACAGTCAGGGCCAATAGATTGCCAGGTGCCAAGTTGCCAACAAAAGCAGAACTTGTAAAGAAAGGAAGAGGATCTGCAATGGAGTTAGAAACAATTGTAGATGAGAAAACAATCCCTGTTGTAAGTTGGTTGGATAATAATGTTGTTAACTTGTGTTCGACTTATGTTGGTATTAACCCCCCTTCCACAGCCAAAAGGTTTAACAGAAAAAAGAAATGTTTTGAGGAGATTGCTTGCCCAAGAGCAATTTTATTGTACAATCGCCACATGGGTGGTGTCGATACTCTAGACTCAATGTTAGGATATTACCGTATTAGAGTCAGATCCAAAAAGTGGTATATGAGGGTATATTTCCATATGGTTGATCTTATTTCAGTCAATTCTTGGCTCTTGTGGAGATGTTTAAACCAAAACAATTATATGCCGCTTTTGGACTTCAAATTATTGGTAGTAGAAGTACTGACTCAAAAAGACTCGCGGGTTTATACGCCAACCACAAGGGGCAGACCAGTTCTCAGTTCTCAGGAGCCTACGCCAAAGAAAAGCAGTAAGCGCTTGGACATACCAACACGAGAAGTTGCTGAAGACGGCATGCACCACTTCCCAGAATGGACAAGTGAGCGCCAAGTGTGCAAAAACATTGGATGCGATAGTAAATCGTATATTTGGTGCTTGAAATGCAAGGTTCACTTATGTTTGAATGAAAATAGAAACTGCTACATGGAATATCATGTTTCGGAAATAATCACACGAAATTTTTTTAATTAAGTAATTTTTTTTTGTAAAAACAATTATTTCTAAATAAACGGATAAGGTTTTTTTTCGTCTTTTGTTGTATACAACCTGATTACGGAATAAAGTGTAGCTTTGTCAGATTACCCAACTAACAAGTACTTACCTAATGCTACCTATATCTGGATACAATGCCATATTTGGAAAATTGGATATTATATCCCTAGCTGCATAAAATTTCACATTTGGCATTAGCAGTTTTTGGACATTATTTTAAAAAATCTAAAAAATAGATTTAAAAAAAATTTTATGTAAGCTCTCTGAAGCCGCTATTACCACATAAATTACAAAATAAAAAATAAAAAAATTACAGTGGATCAGACCGGAATTAAAAAATAACAGGTACCTGATGTAATTTTTGCAAACTTAATTATTTTTTTTGTATTTTTGGGTGTTATGATTGTCCTTTTTTAGTGTTTGTTTGTGATGGAAAGTGTCCTTTTATGATAGGGCATTTTCTAATATTTTTGACGCTGTAAGAGAGAAAAGAGCTTGACACTTGCTGAGTTTCTTGCCGGTGGCATAATGACATTCATAAGAGTTATTTGTAGTCTAAACTGAATAAATGATTTTGAATTTTGAATTTTGAACAATAATTGGCAGTGGATCAGTTTTGGGGATCAGACTGGAATAACTCGAAGTGGAGATGGAGAGGCCACAGGATTCGAGACTCCCAGGATAAATGGAGTAAAAGCGTCACTGATTGGTATCAGAGAGATGGAAAGCGAAACAGAGGATGCCAACAAACGAGATGGGAAGACGACTTAAAGCTCACGGCTGGACATCATTCGAGGAGGGTAGTACATGACAGTACCCATAGGATAATGATAGATTTTGTAGTTATTGTGCTTGAATTTTCTTTTTGTTTTGATTTTGTTATTTATTGCTTTATTGTATTATTTGTTATTACTTTCTTTTTTTTTGTTTAATTAATGTAATTGGTTTATGTCAGTGTAGGTATTATGTCTATCGCTCCAAAGCCATAAAATGTTTTAGTATTTGAATTTTTGTATCTTATTTTAACCTTTTGAACGCCAGAGCGCAAACGCATTGGCGCCCCTTCTACGCCAAGCCACAAATTCTGAGCAAATACCTACAAATAAAATAGGAATGCCAACGATCTTATCGATAATTTGTCAATAACCAATTTAATAATTGCTATTCGTCACATATTTTTGAAATAAAATATTACTCGTTATATCAATCTTTATTTGACACTATTTCGTATCATTTAACAGCAGTTACAAAATTCTAAACAAAGTAAAAGTAGACATTAGAACTGCAAACGAATAAATCAGATAATAATAAGGTACATCACTAATCTCGTTCGTGAAGTCATCCGCTGTCGGGAAGACCCGACTATGGCGTGGTTGGCACGACCTTTGACAACTTTCTCGCGTGTGAGGTAGGGATGTGACATTTCAAGTAAACTAAAAATTATAAACAACAAGGTAAAGAAAAGGTTGTCTATTAGAGTACTATTTATTAAGAGGCCTATTACATCTCGACTGTGATTTTTGCGTAAAATGCCCAGTTTCGTATTTTGTAGTAATTTTCCAGTTGTATTTATCGTTTTTATCGAATAATAAATTCATCCATAGTATTACAAATTTCCACTCTGCGAGAAAAAGCTGAGTTCGGACGGCCGGCGCATCGCATTTTATAGTAATTTTGCAGTTGTATTTATCGTTTTTATCGAAATAGGATTATAAATTCATTATTAAATGTTTATTCCTCATGAAGTAACAATTATTCTGGTATAAATTTTGCTCAATAATATTGTCGTAGATAGGAGAAATTCACATCGATCTTAAAGCGATTTTAGAAGTTTTGTAAAATCTAAAAATGTAAAAATGTAAAATGTAAAATCAATGATATCTAAAAATTCCGAGGCCGCTACGAACTATTCGACTATATAAGAGATAACATTCTATTTTTTTTATTTTATTTGTTTAGAACAGTAGTTCAATCTAGGAGCTCAAATAAGTGCCTTCGCGCATTTTATGAAAATCTTTCTCTACTATTTTGGTTTTCATTAAAAAGGTAAGCAAAATTTACAAAAAGCGAGGCCGCTACGAACTATTATATGCCAATAGCTATTCTGCACTATTCAATAAATTTACCTAACTTACCCTTCACTAGCTGTCGTATCTTGCCGACTGTGGCGTGAGGAGAACACCTTTTTTAAGGATTTCGATTAGCAATATTTAATGATAATTTTTGCTAGTGAAATGTAACTAATGGATATATCTTCGTGCCATTTTACAATATATCATTTTACTGTACTTTTAAATAATAGGAAAAAGAAACACAAAAAAGTTAATTTAGTATATTTATTTTGTATTTTAAAAATTTCGTTTTCTCGTCGGCTATACACGACGGTGGCGTATTGGGCACTTTTTCATTTGTCGTCCAGTGCCGACCGTGGCGTTCAAAAGGTTAAGTGAACTGCATTTTTTTTAATGATAAATTAATTCTTTGAACCTATGTTTCTTCATAAAGGGCTTTTCATCTGTGTGCCTTAGCTAAGGTTTCCTTCAAATGTCTTCACTTGGATTTGAACCTGTTTTTTGCACCTCAGGTTTACCTTACTCACCGTCTCCACAATGTTATCCTTACATCTTTTAAACTATATTCCTCTTTTTCTTTTGCCATTACTAAAACAATGTAATATTAAATAGAATCTTGATTGATTGATTTTAGAAAATCTGATTTAAGTAATGAATAGTTGCAATATACAGTAAAATTGGACAAATTAATAAGTAGTATGTAGTGTTCAAATAGTAGGAAGGTAAAATGATAGAAACACCAGACCTATCCTTACACCTTTGCTAGCATGGTAGGCAGTGTTTCCACTTCAATGATTCACATTCCCCACGCCTCAGTTGAAATTTCCCCTTTTCAGGACTTTTTTCCCCTCAAAAATTATTGCGCTATAGTTTTGGCACTACCTAGTACTTAGTAGTAAAAATCTGCTGAACGGATATCGTATCATTTTAATTTGTCTTTTCTGTTGTTTCCATACATACTAATAATCTGCTTACCTACATCCGTAGTCTGTGGTTCGCGCGATTTATTGTGTCTTAGTGTCTCCACTCCAAGTAGAAAAAAAAACTCACTGCCTTTTTCGAATGCTGCCGTAGAACGGCTATTTAGTGATTTAAAAAATATTAAAACAGATAAACGCAACATGCTCGATAATGAAACAGTTGGATCAATCCTGTGCGTAAAATCTGGCTTGAAAAGAACGGGAACAACCTCTGTACAACTGATGAAAAATCAGTTTGAAATACCACACCTCAAGTTTGTACAGGCCAATGCAACTGCAAGCGAATCCAAAAAAATTTGACTAAGCATGAATAAAGTATAATTCAACATTCGTATTCTTATTTATAGCCTGACCAGTAATATATAAAAACCTGCATTAGTGTCGCCACTGTATCTTTTATACGGTAACACATAGTATAGTCCATACAGAAATTAAATCCGAAATTTTCCGCAATATGGCGAGGTTTTTTTCTATTTTTGGTTAGGCTTTACCCATGATTTTCCCTTTTCATCTCTTCCCCCTTTTTCTTCCCCTCTGGACCCCAATTTCCCCTTAAAAGGGAAATTTCCCCTCATTGTGGAAACACTGATGGTAGGTAAGAGTTGAGAAGATAGACAAACTCGTTGTTTTGTTTGAGATTTTTTGAAAAATAGAATGCTTAAACCACAAACAAAAAGGAAGAGGCAACCTATACTCCTTACTAGGTACACACGCCTGCCAGTCAACCCACCACAAACTGTCTTCCTCAATAGACTTTGAACTCTAAAACTTTACGATATGGTTGAAAATGTATTGAAGAAATTTGACAGTTTTGGATAGGTTGATGTGCAGGCCTCTGTACTATCACAACCAAAAAGGTGAGAACTTAAGTTCAACTAACAAAATTAAAAATAATTATGACTTTTTACACTAGACCAGGTCTCTAAACAGCAAGAAAAACCCCTACCTAGGTAGATACTTTAAATCTTTAAAAGATGTCAGCAGCTAAAACAACAGTGTCAAAACAAAAACAATCATTTGTTCCTGCCCTGTGAAGACTTACAAACAGATGGCATAGTGACATTTATAAGAGCGACTTGTTTTTTGGGCTTTTTTTGGGCAATTTAGCAATGCGGCCAACATAACGCGGTTGCTTTCAAAGCGTTTTTACGTTCAAAAGTTGGCAACAGAGCTGTCACTTCACTATCCAAATTAAGTTAACCTAAAAATTAATTATTTTCAATAATTTATTGTGAGAGTTCTAATTGAATCGAGCAATAAAAAATCGTGTGTTGTTCCTAATTATAAGTTCTTTACGCAAATAAAAATACTTCAAAATTCATTGACATCACTTGGAATACTGAGCCGGTGACTTTCTGAATGAAAACATGGCAACCTCGTCTTTATAAAATAATAGGAATTGTGCATGCTTTTAGTATAACGATTAAATGAATGCTTTATTGTTCGTAGGACTGACGTTAAACAACAAGTATGTGTTCAGTGATTTATCTATGCAATATCAATATTTGGTTTACTGTAAGCGTATTAAAGAAATAAATAACATAAACTACCGACCTAGGTACCTTTAAGTTTGATATTGTTATTATTATCACGCCCTCGTGGTATTTTTTAATTACGAAAAATGGTAAACTACCATCCCATATAACTCCACCAAAACTTAAACAGCATTAGGCAAAACAACCTCTTATTTTTAAAGAGGTTATCATACATATCAAACAGCTTACCCATTGGACAAATTAACTGCGGACAAAAGGCATTACAGATTAAATTATTCAAGTACCTAACTATAAATAATTCACGTTATTGAGCCACCGAACGCTTCACAAATAAACAAAACGGTTTGTTTGTTGAATTCAATTCAATTTCTTGTAAGATGGCTCTCGCTACGATTTAGCCAGCGTCTAGTTTTTGTTGGTTTGTTTGACAATGCATGCAGGAATGAATGAATGAAGAAACCGAATGATGCGAGTGCGAACGAATGAATAGAATGGTTTGGAAAAGGAGGAACTAAATTAGGGATGTTCGATATATATATCAATATTTTTATATCTTCGTTTGAGAAAAATATTGGAACATCGACATATTTCTAATTTTATATAATCAACTAGGAAGTTAATTGGTGTTCAAACTATAAATTCAAACATTTTTGCTGTGCAGCAAGTTTAAAAGCTGTAGATTTTTTTCAAAAGCTGCTTTTGGTGGAATTGTGTTCAGCAATAGACACAAACGTTCTATAAATAAAAGAAGATTTGTATCAACAAAGAAAAGGATTCAAATAAAATCTTCTGTCCAAGTTACTTTTCTACCAATGTACCGAAAAATTACTAAAAATGTTAATTTTATTTGTAATTTAGTTGCATAATTTACACGTTTAATAAAAAATATGTTTTGTTACTTACATAGATTTATTCCAGATAGACTTATTTGTTTATTGTCGCCCAAAACATTGATGTTTTACTTTCGATGTTTATCGTACATCGATGTTTTTTATTATTGATCCCATCCCTAAATTAGTTCTGGCATATTCCTTTCATTCATATTCATAGACAACGACCGAATGAACGAGGGATTTTTTTTTAAATTTATTGATGACCATGGATACTTGTCCTTTAGTCGAAAACTGAATTTTTATAAACATAATATTTTTTTCGTGTATGATGATGATGAATGATAACAGGAATGATATACCCCCAACCCCTCGAGTATCTCAGTAAAAATGTGGGGATTTACTAAGTCCTCGGGCGGACTTCATGAGAGAATTTGAAAAGTGACGTTGCACTGTTTTGTTTCATTTGCCAACACTCATGCACTCACGAACTGTAAATTTGATGAAGAACTAGACTAAAATATTTCTTTTCTTATTTATTTACTTATACTTAGTAATTGTACTTTCATTTAAAATAATTGCATACTTTCATTTTTTAGTTTTTTATCTAATAAACTTTTTTATTTACAGACTTCTATACTTTACATATTGTTTTCTAAAGTTTACGAGAACACTACAGATTGAAATGAAACAACTTTTACGGATCTACTCGCGTTTATTTTACAACAATATTTATCCTGACTTTTCGAACTCTTTGCAGGGTCCGTGGTCACAGGGAGACTGAGGGTTGTTCGTCTCATAATTAGTTAGTGTATTGTATACCCTCATTTCAATTTAATCAGGTGAGTTCCGTTTTACGCAGAAAGAGCTTACAGTATCTTTTGGTCTGGCATTATTATTATGGTGTTGGGGCTGGGATATAATATTTTGTATGATGGGATCCTAGGCTGGTGGTAGATTTCAACCATCTTCTCTATTGAAATTAGGATGTTTTCAATAATTTCAATAGCCTCGCGTATCATCCTAGCGATGAATCGTTGTGCTCTAGCGAATATTTGTGGTTTATCAAATCTGATGTAATGGTTCGGCCCCTCTAGAGCATGTTCGCATACTGCAGACTTATTTTCGCGCCTATGAAGAAGAAGCGCTCCTTCACCGCCTGCTTTATGTCCCCATCCGCAATACTGACTGTGACACACCAAGATATTTGTAAGTTTCCACCTCCGAGAGAGACCTGAGAGCTATTGTCTCGGAAAGTTGTAAATTCATAACTTTTCCCCGATATACATGCATAACCACACATTTGTCTACACCGAACTCCATCCTGATAGAACTACTGAAATCTTGTGATTTTCAATAGCTTCACCAGGTCAGAGCGTTTCGGTGCAAATAATTTCAGGTCATCCATGAATAACAGATGAGAAATAATTTCTCTATCACCTCGAAGGCGGTAGCCCAGCCAGCAATCCTTCAGTAGGTTGCTGAGAGGGTTCAGGGCTAGGCAAAACCACAATGGATTCAAACTGTCGCCCTGGAAAATGCCACGCTCAATAAGGATTGATAGACTTGATAAGGATCAAGTCCACCGGATTCGAGGGGTTAACTTTTTTACAACCCTAAGACCCTTTCCAGCCATGAGTGAGACGCCGAATCATAGGCCTTCTTGTAGTCAATACAGGCAGTAGAGGGCTGCCTTATTCCGTTGGACTTGCTTGCACATGGTCATGTCTATGAGGAGGAGCTCTTTAGTACCACGGGACCGAACCCTACATCCATTTTGAGAAGGCGCCATAATTTTGTTTGCAACAAAGTGCGTATTGATTTTTTCACTTAAAATTGATGTAAGGAACTTGTAAAGTGTTGGTAAGTATGTTATGGGTCTATAGTTTTTAGGACCCGTGGTACTACCGGACTTGTAGAGTAGGAAGGTGACACCTGTAGTGAGGAAAGATGGAAGAGAACCAAGTTCGTCAAGGGCTTGTTGGAAATGTGTTGCCAAGCGTTCGTGTGAGCTTCAAATCCACTTTATCCAAAAGTTGTGCAATCCATCCGGCCCAGGATTTTTCCAGCTCTGTACCATACGGATCGCACAACCTGTCATCGGGGCTGATTGTTACAGCCCCCGTAGATTACACGCTCAATCATACTCATCCAACCACCGTCGGTGTTTGACTGGCACCGACCAAATACTCCGCCAGAAACTCCGCCGCCCGTCGGTCACACGTTGGTCAGTTCCCTCCCGCTTTCTATACACCTTCCTTTGGTCTTTTTGGAAGAGGCGATTCTGCTGGAATCGACCCACACGCTCTCTGTAGCGACGAATACGTCGCACCCACGCAGACTTTCTGCTTCAGGAAATCAATACCTACATTCCGTGACTGAGGCCATGTAGTTGCGGGGCCATATTGCCAGTATAGGTCGCGCCAAACTTTTAGTCCCCTCTGAAGTTGGCGCGATTCGCGTCGCAGTAGTAAAAAACAGGCGTCAGTAGGGCGAAGGCGGGGACGAGCGGTAGGGCCTGACTGTACAGCTGCGCAACGAAGCAATTTCAGAGGGGACTAGAAGTTTCGCGCGACCTATACCCGCGAATGCCTGGGTCACGAAATGCATGACACGAGAGCGGTTGTTGCCACCTCTGAAGCTTTGCAATGGGAGTCCTAAACGTCGATACGTCGTTCAATCCGTTCTTGCCACGCGGGGGCATGACCGTCGGGCCAGTGTCCGGGAACTTGACACGAGCAACACGGCACGCCGAAATGGCCCTACAGTACATGATTAAATGCGTATCGACCAGACCATCACTAGCCTCAAAGTAAGGGGCTAGCAAATCATTCAGGGCTCCCATTAGCGCCAAATTAAGTCTATTCGTAGGCAGACGAGGTAATCGCGGCCTAGACTTACGTGAGGATCGATATTGCCCAATCGTTTCCTCCAAAGCCCTCCTCAACTGCTCATGGGCCTGGGTATTTACGCTTATGGTCACACTGTTCCCGCCATCGGCATTAAGGACATCAACATTTATCAGCTGTGTCCTGATAGTTGGACCCGCCAATACAGCCGGCCTGTCCCGGGCCACGGTGGGAACCGTGCGAGCAGATAGCGCCTCCAGTCATAGCCGATCAAGCACACAGTATTATTAATAAATTTAAATTTGATATTTCTATCGTGGGGATGGCTAAGAAAGCGTGACGGATGAAAGTAATAAATAATGTAATATAGGTTTGAGAGGGTTGTGGGCCGAAGCCCACATATTTATTTTGTAATACAAATAAATTATTTCCTATATATATTTTCGAAAGAGTTTTATTTTTAAAAGGTTAACTTACCTTTGCATTTTTACGCCTCTCATTTCGACGGCAAAGAAATCACTATTTGTCGCTAAACGACTCCTTGACTCCGTGACGTTGACGTTGAGGTGTCGCCATCTCTGAGGTCCCGGGTTCGATCCCCGGTCGGATCAATTTAGAAATACCTGTTTTTCTAAATTGTTTCGGGTCTGGGTGTTTCCTATGTATAATAAGTATGTATTTAAGTATATTATGTATGTTTATCCGTTGTCTAGTTAACCATATAACGAGTTTCTTAAGGAAGCTTTTCTTGGGGCTAGATAATTGGTGTGAGTGTGGGAAACATTATTATTACATTATTATATTATTAAATAATAAGCAACCATGAGGTAGATTATCCGATTGTCCTTTTTCGAATCCTTCATCCATTTTTAATTAAATACCCAGAACTAGGTCTGGAAGCGATAAAACAAAACAAAACGGCGCGAGATACCTACTGCTACTAGCGACTACGCCACAGATTAGGTAATAGTTACTTCGTAACAGATAAATCACTCCCTACAAAAATTCGTATACCTACCGCGTTAATAGCCTACTTCATATCGTCGCGACACGTCGGCGACCGCTGCGTGCTAAATTATGCCTAATAGGCTCGACTATAGAGTTGTTATCGATTGGCAGCCGCGCGGCCTTGCTGCCATCGTAGTAATGATAGGGCTGTTGCTACGATAAAAATATTGTTCACACACAATAACTTGTACCTAAATTAACCTGTGTCTAAATGGCTTGTTTAAGCTTTGTAATCTAAATTAAAATGAATGATAAATTGAAAAGCTCAATTGTTTATGATCAGTATGAATCCGAGTTCCATGAGAGAACATTATAATGTTACCTATGATATTAAATGAATTACCTACTTAGTTCAGTTTACTTACTAGTAGGTACTGCTGGAATATAGATTTTCCTTCGTATGAAAGTGTTATGATATGAGAGAGAACTGAGTAGGTATAGAGATGGATTATATTCCTCATAACTCGAGTATAAACACCCATAACTCGAGTATAAAATAGGTATCCACATTCATCATACAAACATTTGCCCCTAACGGGATTCGAACCCACGACCGCTGACGTGGCAGGCTGGGTCACTAACCACCACACCAAACGTGTTGTCACAACTTTAATGCAGACATAGTCACAGGTCATTTATATTTGTCTGACGTGTCGTGTCGCGACGCGAGTCGGAACGTAATCGATTTCATACATACATTGTTTCATACATTTTTAGATTTATATTTTTATGTTGTGACTCAAAATCCGCCTTTAATGTTGAAAGTAAGTAATTAAAACCAACCTATTTTATTCTATAAATTCATCCAAATAAGTAGGTATCTATAATGTATAATATAATGTATATACTTAAAAGAGTTTCATTAGGTAGGTACTTACCTTTCTTCATCAACAGGCAAACTAAATAATGACAGGTTTTAATTCCTTTTATTAGATTTACAATCATCAACTTCACAAAAATTTCCAGGCGCGGGCGGCATTGGTTTATATTATTGAAACGAGATTTTAAATCACCTAATTACTATTTACAATAATCTAAACCACACAAATGTCGATCAACATGTATATTAAACTTATTCACTATTTACAATACTTATTTAATAATAACTACAGAATACCTACAAATGATCGATGTTTTATGAATGACGCAACGTGCACAGCGAACGAGCGTACGATAACGAGCGCTTGCGACAGTCCACTGGCTTTTATATCGCCGGCGGTAAGCCGCTCGGTAGGTATCTAACGCGCGCAAGTACATGGAGTGACGTAGGCCTGACTACGCGGAGCGTTGGGAAATGACGTCACACGCGGTCACGTGACTGTTGGCGGGACTAGACATTTGACTTGACATTTTTTTTTCTTTTTTTTAACTTTGAATGCCTATAAAATCATAACCATTTGGTATTTTTGAATGAAATAAAAACAAATGTATTTACAAATACATTTGTTCTAAAAGCTTTACTGTAACAAAGTGATTTTGCAAACCTATTAACATTCTTAATTGATCGAAGGCTTAACAACGACAAAAAATGTTTTTATCGACTTTGTATTCCACCAGTGCTTCACTAGTTGAGGATCCCGTCCCGGGCGAAGTGCGCTTCCATTGTTGGCCTTATCACCGCATAACAGCAGGAGAGATCAAGGCACTGTGCTTACCAGTAAAATATATAAAAAAAAACCATAGCGTATAAAGTTTAATTATAATTGACTTATTATTGGTTTGAAAGAATTAGAACTTTGAAGCTTGTATGGGATAGGGCTTCTAATCCCGCAGCCTATATTCAATTTCGGTATTTGCGGGAGTAGCAATTTTCAATACCTTGGGAACCCGGTATTTGCGGGATGCCGCATATAAAATTTATAAGTAATTATATAAGGCAAATAAAAGATTTAGTGAATCAACATAACTTAACTTTTATTTAAGTTTTACTATTTCAATGAGATCGATCAAATTACATTGTATTAAACAGTATGTAATTTGAAAACAAAAATCAATCAAGTACAATTTAAAAAAAAAACAAAATATTTTCTGAATGTTGACAGAACCAATTATTTTGCTTTGTCATTTGTCCGCATTGAATTGAAAATGTTTGCGAAGAAAACATAACATTTCTAGTCCCGCAAATCACGCCGGATCTCGCTCACTCTGATAGCGGCATTTCGCTCACTTTTATAGCGGCATCTGGCTCACTCCTATAGCGGCATCTCGCTCAATCCTATAGCGGCATTTCGTTCACTTTTATAGCGGCATCTGGCTCACTCCTATAGCGGCATCTCGCTCACTCCTATAGCGGCAACTCGCTCACTCCTATAGCGGCAACTCGCTCACTCCTACCCAGCAGTGCCGTCTCTTCTTCTTCAAATGTATGTGGTTGATATGAGATAGCATGGCTACTTTTTGCGTGAACTTAGCGCCGCAATGTTCGCATTCGAACGGACGTTCGCCCGAATGTGTGCGAATGTGGTTTATCAATGTTCTGGTTACCTGTGAACGACATAACAAGTATTAAAGTAACGTTTGTAAATATTTATAAGATACAGTGAAAAAATTAAATGCCTACCCGACCCAGCCAGGAATCGAACCTGGGTCTTCCGCAATCCGGTAGGCATTTAATATTTTTCACTGTATTTTCATCATCATCATCATCATCTCAGCCAAAAAGACGTCCACTGCTGGACAAAGGCCTCCCTCAAGGATAAATAATTTTGAGGGGAATTTGCCATAATCGCCACGCTTGGCAGGCGGGTTGGCGATCGCAGTAAGGTGAGAATAATCACAGAGAGACGCTGCTGCCCATCCTCTGGAATGGTCCCATAGTCGCCTTCTACGACACCCACGGTAGGAGATGGGGTGGTGCAATTCTTTACCCCCGGCACCACACGGGGAAACTGTATTTTATAAATATTTAATTCAGCTTCAGTGCAGCAATTAGTAATTAATGTATGACAAATTCGAGTAAACAATTGTGTCTTAGTAACATTGTATACAAGATCTAGATAGGATACACTTTTCATCTTTTCATTTTTACCACACCTATATGTTACACGTTTTATAGAAAATAGATGGAGTTCATAGAAAGGTATTCATTCAACAACAATCACAACTAATTATAAAATGTAATTTATTATTTTTAATAATTAATTTCTACAATGGGTCCATGGGGGCCGGAGGCAAGGCAGCTTGTTAAAGAGCTAAGTGCTCGCCTTATTGAGGCCTCCGGTGACAAGAAGGCTGGCAGCTACCTCTGCCAGCGTATTAGTTTGGCAATCCAGAGGGGCAATGTTGCCAGCATTCTTGGGACCATTCCCATGAGCCCACAGTTGGAGGACATCTTTTATTTATAGGTATTTAGTTTTTAATTTGCTATTTTTTTTTCTGTTCTTTTTTTAAGTTATGTTTCTTTTTGTTGTGTATATACTAAATAACGTATTAAGTTTAAGGGGGTGCAGCGCGGACGCAAAACTGCGAGTTTCAAGTTTCTTTATGATAGCGAGCGAGCGGCGCGTGGCAGTGGTGTGACAACGGCGCACGACAAGAATACGCACGCACACTTATATCTGTACAGAGTAGGCTGGTCATTTAATTAGAGTAATGTTTACTTACGTAAAATCATAGGCGTTTGGATAAAAAATAATAAAAGTCTTAATATTTTCATATTCATATTTTTTAATTGAAAAATAAGACAACAGTGGCCTGCGGAATATCAATACAAACATTTTGATGTCGGATCATTGTTTCATTTGTGCTATATTTACAAAGTCTATGAAAAAATAAGTGTTTAGATATTATTACTTTTACGTATTGTTTATGCAGTTACTGGGTATTTGTTTCAAATTCCAAGACAACCATGGCCTTGTGAAAGGATCAAGCTAACCTTCACTAGTCCTTTTAATGTGACCTATTCAGCGCCTAGCACCAGTGACTTAAAAACACGTAAATTTTCGAAATTCCGTGCGGCACCCCCTTAATTTAGATTTAAAATGTTTATTTATTTAATATCTTAGGAAGACTATCGTCTTGCCAGTATTTAAATCGAAGTTACGTCTGTTATAAGTGGATTCATATTATGTTAATTTAATTTCGAACTTTTAATTTTTTTCTTGTGTATTCCTATTCTCTTTTGTGAATAAAGTTAATGATTTTATTGACAATTTAAAAAAATATAATACATGTAGAAGAAATTAAATAGAATAAAATACCGGGTCTTATGCACTTACATTTTACTTATTTTAATTAAAAATAATAATAAAAATTCAAAAGAAGAAAAAAAAACCAGTGGTACAGTAGTTGAGGATTCCGGGTAAAGTGCTTCCACCATCAGCCTTATCATCACTTAACATCAGAGTGCCTAGTGTGAGTTTTGTTTACTATCCGTATTTATTCGATTACGTTAACAAAAACGAGAATTTTTATGGCAAAATGTTAACTATTCTCGTATGTCGCCAGGAGGCGCTGCATCAATGCCATACTTTTTATTTTATTTAGTTGATGGCTTCGTGCGATTAGCACATTTAGCCAGTGTCAAAGTAATTTTTTTAACAAGTAATAAGTACATAAATAAACAATATTTCTTTTCTGTATGATGATGATGAATGATAATAGAAATGAAAAATGATATACCACCCAACCCCTCGAGTATCTCAGTAAAGATGTGGGGCTTTACTAAATCCTCGGGCGGACTTCTTGAGAGAATTTGAAAAGTGACGTTGCACTGTTTTGTTTCATTTGCCAACACTCATGCACACTCATGAACACTTAACGGTTACATACATGATATAACACAAATTTTAGAAAATAAAACAAAACCGCAGACATGACTCTTCACTTTCCCGCCAAGTATATATTCAAAGATTAAACACCCCAGTTTAAAGTGGCCAGTAACTATGCAAAAGAGAAAATACTATGACACATGAGTTTGTATTAAACATTCGACTCTCGCGAATTAATTTAAATGAATGTTGACATTGTCTTATTGCTAAATGGGCAACGTGAGGAATAGGTTTATTGAGACATAGTCATATCGCTAAATGGGCAATATGAGGAGTAGACCTACTGCGAAATAGACAAATACATACTTAGTCCAAATCCAATAGCTTATTTTAAATGACATTTTGGCATAACGCGAAATTGGCAGACTGCGTTTTAGGTACTCAGCGACTAAAGGATTTTGACACACACGACGCTGCAGTGTAGTTGCAGTTATTAAGGCGAAGGGTAAGGCACACTAGCGCCGCTAATAGATTTAATTTGATAACTGCTAAACTGGTTTTTTTTTCAAACATTGCGGACCTTCCGACACTAGGCAAACATCTATTATTTAATAATTGTGCACTACTTTTAGGTTTGTTTTTGTATTCATTCGCTAACACCAACAATGGCTATTGTTTGTAAATAAATGCGATAGCCCGTTTTGTGAATAAACTACGCAACAAAAAGTAGTGCACAATTATTAAATAAATACTATGGATGCTTTCCTGTTGTCGGACGGTACGCAATGTTTAAAAAAAGATCCGGTCCGTTAGTAATTGTCAAATTATCAATTGGTGGCGCTAGTGTGCCTTACCCTTCGCCTTAAGTAGAACCGGCCTACTGGAAAACCATTTTTATAATGAAAACGCTAAGACACTCCGCAACGAGGGACACTCTTTTTCTGGTGTATAAGGCTCTTTGCCAGCCGCTTTTGCAGTACTGTATCAGGGTTTGGGGAGGTGCTGCCAAGACAAATGTTATCGAACTCGAAAGGGCTAACGGTCGTTTCTAAAAGTCTTCAGGCACCGCACTGATGAACTAACTATATAGAGAGTGCAAAGTATTACGAGTGAGGCAGCTGTATATACTTCGAGCCGTAACAGCCATGCACTCTACAATCCTTGAATCGCCTGGCTACGAGCGAATGATTGGCACACGTGTTTATAGGAATCCAGCTCCTCCTACCCGTACCACCTTTGCAGGCCGTCAATAACCCTTTCTTATTCCTCGTATTTATAACATCGGCGCCAATAACTCTTTCTTATTCCTCGTATTTATAACATCGTAAGCCGAAAAATTGATTTGAGGAACGTGACCACTAGCACTGCGAAGCGGGTTCTGGAGTCTTGGTTAATGGGCCTGAGTTGTGCTTAGAAGGAGAGTATTCTGCCAACGTGAACCTCCAAGCCTCCAATACACACATCACACTCACAAACACATCTCACTCACAAACTCACACATTATGATTGATGTCTGCTATTTTATTTTTAGTATTATATAATCGCATTACCATACATTTTACGTTTAATTTTGTTAAAGTTCTTTGTTTTTAACTAGCACAATGTAAATAGTTCTATGTAATTAATATTTGGTTGCTGCAAATACCGCAAGTAGTTAAATGTGAAAATTGTACAGAGACCGCAAGTAGTTAAATGTGAAAATTGTAGTTTTTGGGAAGTTATTATTTATTTATTTATTTGTTTTCATTTTTTTTCTCTTTATTTTGGTTAACAAACGGTGTACACCATAATATATAGACAATAAACATTTAGTAATAAGCAATTGTCATTGTGTCACCAACAACATTAACCACATATTAACTAGACTTATTATGTAAAGAATGATAGTGTATACATGTATATAATATTGCTTATTACAAAAAAAAAATGTATATATGTATATATATTAATCAGATTTCAGTAAGTACTTGTGCAAGGTGTTTTTTAAATATTCGTGTAGCAAACATGTCTATGTCACTGAAGTATAGGTTAAATGTGTTAAAAATTCTATTTAATGGAGATCTTTTGCCAGCATTAGTGCGACAAAAGATTATAGCAAACAAGCGTGCTGAATTACGACTATGTGTTGTGTGAGGTACTTTATAAAATATTTGATTATTGAGTTGAATACAATCATATCTGCAATGACACAAATCATACAAAAACTTTCCCGCCAGGAAGTCCAATGCCATACAAATTGTCATTGTCGTTAATGTGATCGAGTGTCAAATTAAACTCACGCCAGGCACCCAAGTAGGGCAGTGCCTCCGGTGGCCGACAAGCACCAATGATCGACACTTTTTCCTTTAATAATTAGAAGTAAGGGTCAGTATCTGACTGGTGGCTTTTATATGTAAATAAACATAAATATAGCTTGCCTAATTCTTAACTGATCTTTTAATATTTATAAAAATATTAAGATCGGATGTTGATGATGTAGTTGTCGACATTGAATAGGGCTCCTTTGGCTTACAGAGTAAAAGTAGATAGTAATGATTAATGTCGGCGGGTTGGACCGAGCCACGATAGCATAGTTGGTAGTGCACCTGACCCGGCATGTAATGGTGTGCGGGTTCGAATTCCACTCGTGGAATTTTTTCAACATTGCCGTTTTTCAAATTGCCTATAATGGAGGTGCCGCGCGGAATTTCGAAAATTTACGTGTTTTTAAGTAACCGTTGCTAGGCGCTGAATAGGTCATATACATTAAAAGAACTAGTGTAGGTTAGCTTGATCCTTTCACAAGGCCATGGTTGTCTTGGAATTTGAAACAAATACCCAGAAACTGCATAAACAATACGTAAAGTAATGATATCTAAAAACTTATTTCTTTAGAAACTTTGTAAATATAGCACAAATGAAACAATGATCCGACATCAAAATGTTTGTATTGATGTTCCGCAGGCCACTGTTGTCTGATTTTTCAATTAAAAAATATGAATATGAAAATATTAAGACTTTTATTATTTTTACCCAAACGCCTATGATTTTACGAAAGTAAACATTGCTATAATTCAATCACCAGCATACTCTGTACAGTTATTAGTGTGCGTGCGTATTCTTGTCGTGCGCCGTTGTCACACCACCGCCACGCGCCGCTCGCTCGCTATCATAAAGAAACTTGAAACTCGCAGTTTTGCGTCCGCGCTGCACCCCCTTAATTAAGTTTACTTACCGCGAATCCTTTGCCACAGATGTTACAAAGCTTGTCCTTAACTTTCTTAACACCATCGTGGTTGTATTTCGTGTGTTCTACGTACCGGGTCCGATTAAGAAAAGGCTATAAAAAACACAAAAAAAATTGTCATTAACATTTGTTTTTTATCATCCCCAGCTCTTGATGTCTGCCACTGCTGGGGCACGAGTCTTGTCCTTGAAAGATTACACCACTGGATTTCCCTTGGTAGAAAAACTACTTTGACACTGGCTAAAGAGGCGTGAAGAAGCACCTTGTGGGCCGGCAGAGTGAGGTTAACTGATGCTACGTTTGTTTTCACGCTGCACCAGTTATCTTCGCGTCTGGACTCCATTTCCACTTAACATCAGGTGGGATGGAATCATTTGCCGAGTTAACTATAAAAAAAAAAATTAAAAAAATCTACTTAAATGATTATCTCTCAAGTACGTCAATGAAATTAAGTAGCTTATATAATACTTATTAGAAAAATGCTATTGTTTTTATTTTTTAACACAGTGGGACAGCTGCCTAAGGCTGGTTGGGTTTTTCTAGTAAAATTTTAACTTGTAACTACTATATTACATAGCATTGTAATTATGCAAAATTCAAAATAAATACAATAAACATGCATGAAAAAGCGAAATTCAGAGAATTAAGCGCCTTAAAAAATGATAAACAATGCATATGTATTTACCTTATTGCACTGTTTGCAGTAGTATTTGGAACGATTCTCATGCACGTATCGGTAATGGTTCATCATATAGGTTTTCCGTGAGTACTGTCGACCGCACTCGGGGCATGGCACTTTCTTCACTGTACTGCATGCAAAAAAAACATCTTTACTCAAAAATTATGGCAAGACATTGATTAGTACAAGAAAAGAGTTTATTTCGAGGGCTCCAAATGTCTACCAAAGCTGAAAATTTAGTGATATAGACACGGTCGAAAGAATTGTATATAATTAATTGAAATAAAAAAAAATACGGGTAACTTATAATTTTCTATTCTTTCTAGCTAGGCAATAAAAAGTACCGCTCAAAATTATGTAATATTCAATGGTACAACAAATCAAATTTGGCGACATACCGACACAGCAGCGCCACCTACCGGGTCCAATTGTGTTTTCAAACCAACCAGGAACCCATAGAAATATACACACAAAATTTCATACAAATCGGTCCAGCCATTTCGAATCCGAATCTATCTGTACTATTAATAAAGAGGTGACGTTTGTGACTTTGTTTGTTTGTTTGTTTGTTTCTCTGGAACTACTGGTCCGACTCCAAAAATTCTTTCACTGCTAGAAAGCTACATTCCTTGTAGGTAACATAGGCTACATTTTATTTAAAAAAGATAAGGTCTAAAATCCACGCGGACGAAGTCGCCAGTAAAGTGCTAGTTATACAGCGTGTTTGGTAATACCTGTAATACCCCGAATATGGCAAATTGGGAACAGGTCGTAGCACCCCAGAAATTATAAACATACCAGAAAAGCTCCATATGGCCGAGATATTAAGGCGAAGGGTAAGGCACACTAGCGCCGCTAATGGATTTAATTTGATAACTGCTAAACTGGATTTTTTTTCAAACATTGCGGACCTTCCGACACTAGACAAACATCTATTATTTAATAATTGTGCACTACTTTTAGGTTTGTTTTTGTATTCATTCGCTAACACCAACAGTGGCCATTGTTTGTGAATAAATGCGATAGCCCGTTTTGTGAATAAACCACGCAACAAAAAGTAGTGCACAATTATTAAATAAATACTATGGATGCTTTCCTGTTGTCGGACGGTACGCAATGTTTAAAAAAAGATCCGGCCCGATAGTAATTGTCAAATTATCAATTGGTGGCGCTAGTGTACCTTACCCTTCACCTTAAGGTGGTTTGTTACAAAGTAAAATTGTAAAGTGACAGTCCAGCTGACACATTGTTCTTGTACGTCAACCTCATGATCCAAACAAAACAGAAGACAAAACATGTAAGGGTTGAACAAAAGCAACAATAATATAATAAAATAAATTTGAGTTTTTCTATGGAAAAATCATCATCATCATCATCATCATCATCATCGGCCTATCTTAGTCCACTGCTGGACATAGGCCTCTCCTAATGAGCGCCATAGCGCCCTGTCCTCAGCTTGACGCATCCAGCATCTGCCTGCAGTCTTTCGCAGGTCATCATCCCACCTGGCCGGAGGTCGTCCTACACTACGTTTACCGAGTCGTGGTCTCCACTCAAGAACACGTTTACCCCAGCGGTTGTCGGTTCTTCGCCAAATATGGCCGGCAAAAAAAAAAAAAAAATAATAATAATAATAATATGGAAAAATAAATCTACATAAATATGATTTTGAATGTTACCTACCACGGTGTTATTTATATTTTGTTGAATGGCAATATTTCAATATCATACACATATAACCAAACACCCTGTATATATAAAGATACTAGCTGTGCCCTGCGGTTTCACCCGCGTTAATTAGCGACTGTTCCACACCTATTAGTCATAGCGTGATGTAATATAGCCTTCCTCAATAAATGGACTATTCAACACAAAAAGAATTTTTCAATTCGAACCAGTAGTTCCTGAGATTAGCGCGTTCAAACAAACAAACAAACAAACAAACAAACTCTTCAGCTTTATAATATTAGTATAGATACTAGCTGTGCCCCGCGGTTTTTGCAACATTTTTCATTGCTGCTCCACTCCGATTAGTCATAGCGTTGTAAATAGCCTATCATCATCATCATCATCATCAGCTCATTTATGTCCCCACTGCTGGGGTACGAGCCTTCCATATGGATGGATAGGGAGAACGGGCCATAAACCACCACGCGGGCCCAGTGCGGGTTGGTGGTTGTTAACGACTGCTAATGCAGCCGGGACCAACGGCTTAACGTGCCTTCCGAAGCACGGAGGAGCTCGAGATGATACATTTTTGGTCACCCATCCGATGACCAGCCTTTGCGAAAGTTGCTTAACCTCAGCACTCGCAGACAGGGCGCGTTAACCACTGCGCCATCGAGCTCCTCGAAATAGCCTATAGCCTTCCTCAATAAATAGACTATTCAACACAAAAATAATTTTTCAATTCGAACCAGTAGTTCCTGAGATTAGCGCGTTCAACCAAACAAACAAACAAACTCTTCAGCTGTATAATATTAAGTATAGATTAATCTAGAATGATATATCGAGCATCCGCAGACTCACCTATGTCCGTCCCGCTCTGCCGCGTGCGCCACACTGCTCTTCAAGTGTCGCTGGTACAGTCTGGCGTTGTCGAACCGTTTGTCGCATTGCACGCAATAACAGTTCTCCGTTGACGGGGAATGCTTCATTTCTACGTGGCTTAGGTAGCTCTTGCGATTCTTATAGTTTCTACCGCATATAATGCAATCGAGACTTTCATAGTGGTAACTGTTTGGAAGGAAGAAAATATTGTTTGATTTTTCTTTATACAACATATTTCCAAATTTTTTTATCGGGCAATAAGGGCATTTTATATATTTACTAGCTGACCCGGCAAACGTCGTTTTGCCATAAAAAATAAAAAAAATATTTAGGGGTGGACTACCCCTAACATTTAGGGGGATGAAAAATAGATGTTGGCCGATTCTCATAGATACCGGATGACCCGGCAAACGTTGTTTTGCCATAAAAAATAAAAAATAAATTTAGGGGTGGACTACCCCTAACATTTAGGGGGATGAAAAATAGATGTTGGCCGATTCTCATAGATACCGGATGACCCGGCAAACGTTGTTTTGCCATAAAAAATATAAAAAAAATTTAGGGGTGGACTACCCCTAACATTTAGGGGGATGAAAAATAGATGTTGGCCGATTCTCATAGATACCGGATAAGCACAAAAAAATTCATCAAAATCGGTCAAGCCGTTTCGGAGGAGTATGGCAACGAAAACTGTGACGCGAGAATTTTATATATTAGATGTTACGAGTAAGCAGTTGGCTTTCATATAACTTGACGTTAAGTGATGATAAGGCTGATACATGTTACTAGCACGTGACTGATTTAATAGATGACCGTGCAGTTTAGACTGCGGCGGAAAGGGTCTTGGAGTGTCGGATTCCAGACGGTAGTTTAATCCAAGACAAGTAGCTTGGACAGTAAAAGAATCCTTAAAATATCCCGACCGGGCTTAAGAGCGTTAACGCCGCACACTAGCGCCGCCAATGAAAAAAAAAACATATCTGGTAATTAGAGATAGAACATCAAATTATGCTCAACAAACTATTTGAATGAAGTAATTTAGCATTTTTACGTCACCTAATGAACATCTGACATGTTATGGTTTAGTTAAGGGGGTGCAGCGCGGAATTTGAAAATTTACGTGTTTTTAAATCACTGGTGCTAGGCGCTGAATAGGTCTTATACATTAAAAGGACTAGTGTAGGTTAGCTTGATCCTTTCACAAGGTCATGGTTGTCTTGGAATTTGAAACAAATACCCAGAAACTGCATAAACAATACGTAAAATAATGATATCTAATAACTTATTTCTTCAGAAACTTTGTAAATATAGCACAAATGAAACAATGATCCGACATCAAAATGTTTTTATTGATATTCCGGAGGGCACTGTTGTCTTATTTTTCAATTAAAAAACATGAATATGAAAATATTAAGACTTTTATTATTTTTTACCCAAACGCCTATGATTTTACGAAAGTAAACATTGCTCTAATTAAATCACCAGCCCACTCTGTACAGATATTAGTGTGCGAGCGTATTCGTAGTCGTGCGCCGTTGTCACACCACTGCCACGCGCCGCTCGTTTGCGTCCGCGCTGCACCCCCTTAATGTTATTATTATTTTTCACCTGTTTAATTATTGTTACTGATTTAAGTTTAGCAGAGATCACTATATTTTAATGTATGCATGATAGAATATACGCAAGCGCTGTGCCCGACTTAATCGGAGTGCAAATTTTACTGTTATTTTTTTATTGTATTTATGTATGAAATGTAATCAGCACTCTGTTGTTCTGCCAATAAAATAAATAAATAAATCTATACATATAATAAATCTAAAGAGGGTTTAAAAGTCTGTACATGGGAGATATTCGAAAAAAGTTGGCTGGGGATACTAAGAATCGATAACTAGAACACGTTCCAACAGTTTTTAGAATTTTTGTCTGTTTGTCTGTTTATTTGACCGCGCACCATGTGAAAATGGCTGAACGGATTTGGATGAAACTTTGCACATAAACAGACCATGACCCGGACTAGGATATAGGATAATGTTTTATCCCGGCAACAGGTTTCTGTGGGATAGTGTAGTCTTCGCGAACAAAGTCGCGGGAGACAACTAGTAAATAAATATGTCGTCTGATAAACTAATAACTTACCTTAAATGTTTTATAATCATGTTTCGCGATTTAGTCCTCTTCCCACATATATCACAGACAAATTCAGCGTGTAGTTTCTTATAGTGCTCATTGAATACATAGAAATTGCTGAAATACATTAAAATAAAATATTGACTATAGTTTACAAGCTAATTAATAAAAAAAATTGTTTTTGAACATTTATTTTCAGACAATGTTCATAAATAATAATAATAAAAATAATATTTAAATTATAAATAAAAGATTTATTTCTTAATTTTAAAATTTATTTATTTATTTCTAATAAAATATTTTTCAGAATTTTAACAAAATTTTTAGTTTTAAAGATATAAAAATATTGCCCTTTCCTTAAGTTTGACATTTGACATTACATCAGAGAATTTGGTTCTTGTAAGCAACAGTTGGGTCATGAAATGAGCTGATGATGAAGCAACACAATCGCAAAGCTGGCGTAATAAAACAGGATTAATTAAAAAAAAACAGGTTCTATTTCCGAACAGGAAAACAGGTAGACCAATTTCAAATATAGCACCAGAGTTCATATTTCTTTAAAAATAAATAATACCGCTGTTTAAACCGACTCTGTGGTCTAGTGGCTAAGACCACCGGTTTAGACCCAGAGGTCCCGAGTTCGATTCCCAGCGGGGGGACAAGTTGGTGTACTCACTTTGGTTGGTGGTAGGGCTTGTTTGCCTGGCTTGTGGTATTGTTTGTCCGCCTGGCTAGCTACCACCATCTTATCTAAATATGTCGCCATAACATCAATGTTTGTAGCATTGTTGTTCCAGCAGCTAGAGATAAGATAGCCAGTGCCTCAGTAGTTGAGGATTTCGGGTGAAATGCGCTTCCACCTTCAGCCTTATCATCAGGTGAGGTGAAGGCAAAGTGCTTATTAGTAATCAATCAATTTTTTTTTCTTTTCTTATAAGGTATAAAAAATACTCACCTAAATTTAGCTTCACACTGGTTACATTGATACAAGCGGCTATGCGTCGACAGATGCCGCTTCATCAAACCAGGGTTTGCTCGAAACGAGCACAGACGACACTCCAAGAGGTGAAGATGTGAAGACATGTGGACGGTTAGCTTCTTATTCGTACGAAAGCGACTAGTACAAAGTTCACAAGTAAAGCCAGCTGTCTGAAACAAAAATTCTTTATTCAACTTTTTAAAAAAAAGACAAAGTGTTGAAAAAAATCCACGAGCGGGATTCGAACCCGCACCCCATGACAAGCCAGGTAGGCTACTCTTGACGCAAACTCAATCTCAATACAATTCCAATGCGATTAATATGTATCGATATTGGGATAAGTTTCGCAATTTCGGAACGCCCCATCTCGATAATAATTTGTTCACTCAATTTCCACGCAATTTAATTCCAATGTAGCGATATTATCGCTTTTAAGAGTGCCATTTGAATTTTTTAGATTTGTGATTGGAAATTGATTATTGCAATTGTGTTTCAAGAGTAACCCACCAGGTCAGGTGCGCTGCCAATTATGCTTCCGTGGCTCAATCCAACTCGCCGAAATTAATCAACACAACATCAACAAGCCAAAGGAGCCCTATTCAATGTCGACAACTACGTCATCAACTATTTAGATAGATGGATAGATTTAGAGAGATAGATTATTTGTAAAAATATTAAGATCGGATGATCCTAATATTTTTACAAATATTGAAAGATCAGTTAAGAATTAGGCAAGCTATATTTATGATTATTTACATATAATTTTACGCAAATATTGTTGCGATCAAATTACAATTTGAAAAAAAAAGACAAAGTGTTGAAAAAATCCACGAGCGGGATTCGAACCCGCACCCCATGACATGGCGGGTCCGGTGCACTGCCGATAAAAAAACCATATTGAAGACTGTTTGTATGTTATAATAAGTATTTATTAATAATTTTGTTTGGTTCATAGCATTTTGGCTTCGTTGATTAGGTATTACTATTATTAAAAACATTGTTTTTGACCATTTTATATGGATATTGTTGATTGTTTATAAAAAAAACCATATTGAAGACTGTTTGTATGTTATAATAAGTATTTATTAATAATTTTGTTTGGTTCATAGCATTTTGGCTTCGTTGATTATTATTATCATAAAAATATTGTTATTATGTTCAAATTCAAAAGGAGTCTCTTTCAGGTTGAATTTTATGACACAAGTTGATATCGCGTCATTCACAATAAAAACTGATTATTGAATACAAAGCAGTTTGATTTATTCAATCCCTTTCATAGTTGCATGTAGTTCGTATTTCACAAATTACGAGGCGTATCCTCTTTTCTCTCCTTACAGGGGACGATGGCATTTGATTTGTGTCATCTGGCCCGGCAAATATATCACCGGGCAAGTTAAAACTTTTTTTTCCCATGTGGCCCGGCGCCGGGCCAAGTCACCGGGCCAGATGGGATACACTCGAAAAAAGGAGAAGAAGAAGGCAAATAAAGAGATGGGAGGACGATTTACCGAAAGGCTGGAGGAGGTCAGCGCGTGACAGAGAAGTGTGGAAATGCGGAGGCCTATATCCAAGGACAACCTGACTAATTAGAGGATGGCGATGTCACAATATCTTGTATATTAAGAACAATATTCTTAGTGAAATATTAATTATTGTAAAATTTTGTAAAATTGAAATGTCAGAGAATAAAGGCTTTTATTATTATTATACTCTTTATTTATTTTTAATCTTAGATCTAGGTTTTATAAAAATTATATAAAAAGTAAAATATAACAAAATATCATACAAAAATACAACTTTTATAAAAACCTAAACCTAGAACGCCGCCAGCAGCGGAGCAGGGCTCAAGCTACCGGCGGTTAAGGCTGCAGAGAAAGAAACCTCCTGACAATGCGTGCTGTGTCCAGGAGTGTTGCCTTCTGTATCTGACCTTTGATCCAGCCATCCATCGAAAGCCTCTTGAGAAACTCTTCGCTATAAGGCCGTTTACGATACGACTATTATAATTATATTATATTACTAGTGGACCCGGCGGACTTCGTACCGCTTTGACAATTTCAAAGGTCTCTCAAAATTTCAAATTAAAAAGTATAAAAAACTACCAAATAGGTTCGGTTCTATTCCCAACATCAAATCCAAGATCTAATTAGTAAATTATGAGTTTTATTCCTGTGGGACAATTTCATCCAAATCCATTGATCCGTTGCAGTGTGAAGAAGCAACAAATATACACACATACACACAAACTTTCTAAGATATAAGATTATCATATGACAAAAAGTCCACACCAATAAAGACTTGGACTTCATTTCAGATCACCAGATCAGTGATAATAAGGCTGATGGTAGAAGCGCAATTTGACTGGAATCCTGAACTACTGAGAAACTGGCTATATTATCTCTCTAACAGTTGGAACACAACAATGCTACTAACTTTAACTTTAACATTGATGTTATGGCGACATGTTTAGATAAGATGGTGGTAGCTGGCCAGGCGTAGTTAGGACAATCCTTACCACCACGTGCAGTAAAGAGCTCGATGGCGCAGTGGTTTACGCACCCGGTCTGCGAATTCTGAGGTAAAGCAACCTTCGCAGGGCGAGGCATTGGATGGGTGACCAAACATTTATCATCTTGAGCTCCTCTGTTCTTCGGAAGGCACATAAAGCTGTTGGTCCCGCCTGCATTAGCAGTCACTGTGCACCGCACTGTGCGCATGTAGTTGTTTATGGCCCATTCTCTCTGTAATGTTTCCATCCATAGGGAAGGCTCGTGCCCCAGTAATGGAAACAAGCCTGAGTAAGCAAACCGAGAGCCACGAGTCCCATCAAATGTGCTGGTGATGATGATACGACAATTACATTAATTGACTTCTGTCTAGAAAGACAGATCCTGGTTAGATTCGCTTTAGACTACTTACTTACATAAAAATACCACTTACCACATCATGGCATTTGGAGTAATGCTTAACTAATTCACGTTGACTGGACCAACCATGCACACATGTTTCACACTTGTGTTTAAAGCTCTTGAACAAATCATCCTTCCTCATATTGTTCAAGCAAGACTGCAACTCAATAGCGTTAACAGGAATTTTTCTAGTCAGATTCTCTGTATCTATTTCACACTGTTTTCCATGCAGAATTGTATATTTCTTATAAATCTTCTCTATACTAAAATTATTGTAACATTTATCTTCCTCTTCCAAAGCTGTTGTTTCTTCTCTTAAAGGAATCTCAACTTCGCTCTCTTCCTTGATGTCTCCAAAGTACATGTTGTTGTTATCATAACTTTCCGTATAATAATTATCATCAACAATTTCTTTTTTCAATTCAGCTATTAAGTTTTTGTTGTCCGATTTTTCCTTTTCAACTACATTCTCAATGGTTATTGAGGAATTATTTGTTATGCTTAAATTTGATAATGTTTGAAATGGTAGCTGCAATTTTTAAAAAGATAAATAGATAGATATTTAAATAAATTTTTATTTTTTTTATATTTTTAAGTGCTAATGGCTGCACTTAAGCTGAATTAAATATTTATAAAATATAGTGAAAAAATTAAATGCCTACCCGACCTAGCCAGGAATCGAACCTGGGTCTTCCGCAATCCAGGCGGCTACACTAATTATATAGATATTAATGCGCTAGTAACAGTGTAACAACAGAAGAAAGATAATAAATAAAGAACTTGTAGTTATTAACTTAAAATCTGTCGATAATATTGTAAACATTTAGTTGAGTTGAAGATTTTGATGCATCAAGGTAATGAACAATCAAGCTCATAAGTTCTAACTACTTCTGTGCTTTGGTGGTTAAGCCCACTGGTCTCAGACTCAGAGGTTCCGGGTTTAATTCACAGTGTACATGTTAGTGTACTCGGTTTGGTTGGTGGTAGGACTTGTTTATCCACCTGGCTAGCTACCTGGCTTGCCACAACATCAATATCAGTAGCATTGTTGTGTTGCGTCAGCTAGAGATAGGATAGCCAATGTGTCAATGCATCAACTACTTTGTTGACACGGGTCACTAAAAAGCTAGTATGCTCAAATTTTGTGATTTGATGCTTTTCCTACCTTTTTTTAGGAGAAGGACGTGAGACTATGCATGTACTTAAGAAAACCAAAATCAGCTTACTTGTTCATTTGTAATTTTGTTCAATATTTTAGATGAATGTTGACACTTTATAATAAATTCTTTGATTCTCTTTAATATTGCTATACATTCCCAACAGAGCAATGGTGGCAGTTTAAACTGAAATTATATAAATGAAAATATTATATTTTGTATTTATTTATTCTTCAAGTAATATTTGGATGATTTTAGATGCTTTAATTTTAAATTAAACATTTCATACAAATAAATAGTAGGTAGTGTTATTTAGGAATGTTAAGCACTCAATATATCACATCCCTAATCTATATATATAAAATTCTCGTGTCACATGTTAGTTCCCATACTCCTTCGAAACGGCTTGATTGATTTTTATGAAATTTTATTTGTATATTTGGTAGGTCTGACAATTGGTCATAATCTATTTTTCGTACCCCTAAGTGATAAGGGTGGTCCACCCCAAACATTTTTTTACCATTTAATTTTCCAATACAAAATGTTCCACGATTTGTTTGTTTTGTTGTCATAGAAACTGTCAAAGTGGTACAAAGTCCGCCGGGTCAGCTAGTATATAAAATGTGAATGTGAGTTTGTTTGTTATGCTTTCACACAGAAACTACTCAACCAATCATCATGAAACTTTATACACATATTATCAAAGGTATTGGGAAGGATATATGATACTTTTTATTAAAAAAATAAATAAGTAGGTAGGTACTAAAAACGACAATTCAATTTTCCAATACAAAATTATTTGTTTGTTTTGTTGTCATGGCGGTACGAAGTCTGCCGGGTCAGCTAGTTAAATAATATTCTAAAGTTGAATTTTATTAATATTTGTAAAAAAATAACTCTCACTTACCAATGTTTTTTCACAAATCATGTAAAAGATATTTGCGTATTTTCCAATAGAGAAAAGTCGGCGGTCTTGACTTAAGCATACATGGCAATAAGTTTTGTTGTAATTATATTCTTTGTTTACTATTTCCATGATTGTTTTAAATTAAAATAAATTATTAGCCAAGAGTTGTTATTTTCATTTACCCGTATATCTATCTAAGTATGCTTAATAAAATGTGCCCATGCGTTTAAGAACTTGAATTCAATTCAATTTGTTTATTAATTTCGCTAGGGTGGAACGAGAAATAAAAACAAATTATTGTTGAGATTATAAATATTTTTTAGTGTAAAAAAAAACAAAAACAAAGCAGTTTTTTTTTGCTATTTATTCTTTTCAATGAAGTAAGAGCAAAGAGATCTGGCCAATACAGTCTTCCGTTAATTTGAAACACAGTGAAAACGAGTGGTGGTTTGCTAAAATGATGATTGATGGAGACTCAGAACAAAAACTAAAGCTTATTTTACTTTATTATTCTGAGATAAAAGACGTCGTTTATTCCAGATTTCTACGATCCTCTTGCTAAGTTTCTGTCATCCTGGGTGCCTAGTGTGAGATTTGTATACTATCCGTATTAAGGATGACTCACGCTTGACCGTGTCGGGTCCGAGCCGAGTGTCGGCCGTAGCACGGTCAACTAATATTATATATATTTTGTATGAACACACTCACGCTATACCGAGCGGCAACCGAGTGACGCCCGAGCAACGGACAACGCTCGGAAACAACTCGGTTCCGCTTCGGCTCGGCCACGGCCCGTTGCATGAATACAGTGCCGCCGAGCTGCGCCCGAGCAGTCGGTAGTGATTAGAGATGATAAATATATTCATTAACCATTAAAATAAACTAATAAAAAAAAATATCACTAACATTCAATAATTGAAATTAACAATATCAGTTGAATGGTTGAAAATATTAGTTAACGTCGCGCGCGGCGAATGGCGCCGAGCGAACCGCGGAGGCACCCGACAGACGACGAGCGACAGAGACACGACATCGTATCAGTTGACGTCAAATCTAAATTGACCCCTAACTATTATTAGCTAAAGCACATTTTTCTTTGATATGTTTTTTATTCTTTTTCAACTTGTCATTTATTGAATAATTTTGGATGCACTCGATTGTATGTTCTTTTGCTATAGAAATAAAAGTCTTTTTATTTATTACGATTTATCGTTCGTTCGCCATGTAATATTTTAAACTGATATTTTGATATGATATTTTTATTGTTTAGCGCAGTCGGTGGTTGATCGTTGTGTAGATAGGATTGCGTGGCGATTCGAGTGCAATATCGATGTTGTTAGCTGACGTTAATTAATTTTATACAGTTCTTAGTTGATTAAGTAAGTAGGTAATTAGGTTTTCATTGAACATTAATAAAATGCCAAGACGTCATACAGAAATTTGAAGTCATTTTGAAAAGTGTAGTGAAGAGGACAACATTGCATGTTGCAGAATATATTTATAATTATAGGTCTTTAGTTTTTAATTTCTAATTATTTTTTCTTTGTTTTTTTTAAGTTAAGTTCTGTATTTAAATTTGTTTAGAATTATATTTATAGGAACTAAAATTATTAAAGAGGGGTGAATCTTCCATACATTGAATAATTACAAAAAAAAGTCATATACGGCAGCGCCATGTTCCGTAGGAGGAACCTCAGTTACTAATTAGTTATCCATATAATGTCACTAGATGGCGGTAGTATAAATAGCATTTTAAATTAATAAATTACTTTCAGTTATTTTCTAGTAACTTACTTATAACCATAACTTTTGTCATCTCCTTAAGAAGCTCGGTGGCCTATCGGCTACGACGACGTATCGTGCGGTAGTAGTGATAGAATAGAGAAAGCCTAAGTTCGATCCTTCGAAAATAATTTAATATTTTTTTAAATTTTATGTTCATTTATAAGTTTTTAATATGTTTATATCAATCTTACAATAATAATATACACAAAAAAAAATAACTAGTTTTTTGTAAATATTATATATATTTTTAGCGCCATCTCTCTATCCCATCTTTTTTTCTATGAGAGGCACATCTATAATATTATACAATATAGTCTATAATTATTAATGTTTAAAATTAGTATGAAGGAAAGTTCTTTGAATAGTTTTAAAGTAACACTTTAAAAGAATTATTCAATTTAACGTACATGTGTTTAAAGTTACTACTTCGATAAAATTATTAACTGATATTTTCAACCATTTAAATTAACAGTTAAAAATATTTATCAATTAACTTTTAACGAATAAATATTTTCAACCATTAACGCCATCTCTAGTAGTGATGCTATACAGTGCTCTGACGTTTTGTTCGTCGTCGGAAAATGAACAACGAACGTTTGATTGAGGCTGTGAGGAAGTATCCAGCATTATATGACATGAGCGATGGGAAATATATGGACTCCAATTATAAGTCTTCATTATGGGTCAAAATAAGCGAAGAAATCAAACAAACTGGTAAGCAGATACGTTGTATTGTTTTTATTAATCAACCTTACTAACTTATCTATTAGCCATGCGCGACAAGTTGAGACTTGTGCTCAATAGCCCACTCAAAACGCCTGTCTCAACTTGTCGCGCACAGATTATGATTTTTTAATGCGTTTATTTACGTTTTGAGTACCTATTACATTATTTCGTTATTACGTTCAGAGACAAAATAATTTTTAAAGGTTTCTCTAACCTCAAAACCATTATTAGAAGGCCTCCCAATATGAGCGGGCAATGGTCTTAGCGAATTGTCTGTTGTAGCTGTTGAATCTTGCCTTAAATATCCAATGTCGTTTCTTTGTCGTAAAAAATTATGGAGTACACAAGTACTTAAAATAATGTAATCCACATTTTCTGGTTTAGATTTGATTCTTCTAGAATAAATTCTGAATTTTTGTGTCAAAATGCCAAAGGCATTTTCAACTAGTCGTCTAGCCAGCGTCAATCTCTGATTGAAATATGCATTACAACTATTTGCAGCGGCCTGATCACGTGGATATGGTCGCATTAAATAAGTTTTTAAAGGAAAGGCTTCATCGCCAACTATGACATAGGGTGCAGTTATTGTGGTATTGGGCAAATGTTTTCCGATGGGTATATTTAGTGAACTGTTATTCAATCGTTGTCCCAAAGAACTATTTCCAAATATACCACCGTCGCTATTGCGGCCGTAGGACCCAACATCGATAAAAATAAAATTGTAATGAGCATCCACCAATGCCAACAATACAATGGAATACGTTTTCTTGTAATTGAAGTATACAGATCCACTGTTAGCTGGCGCCTCAATAGTAACGTGTTTTCCATCCACAGCCCCTATACAGTTTGGAAATTTCCATAGGTTTTGAAATTCATGAGCTATACTTTTCCATGTCTCTTCATTTGGCTGTGGCATTACTTCATTTATTAATCTGTTGACTATAGCCCGACAGGTTTCCTTTATGATTTGAACTACAGTTGAGTGACCAACCCGATAACTCAATGAAATCGTTTTAAACGAATCCCCGGTAGTCAAAAACCTGAAACACAAAAATATTGCATTATTATTATTTGTTACAGATGTGAATTGCAAAAAAAGATGGTCAAATATTAGAGATCAATTCAAAAGGTCACTAAACAATAGAAAAACAAAAAGTGGGCAAAGTTCTACCGTTATAAAGAAATATAAGTATGAGGAGATTTTACAATTTTTGCTACCCTACATTCAAGATCGCAAAAGGATAGCCAATATCGATGACGACGACGCATCGGAGATACAACAAGAGCAAGAGTCACAGGAGACAGGGACATACAATAATCAATCCATGCAAGAGATAAGAAACGAAGAAGACACAGACAGCGAACGAGGGATTACAGGAGACAGGGCCACAGAAGTACAAAGGAATGATCAATTTACAACACAACAGAGTGGTCAAAGTAGTAACCATTGCAGTGCTAAAGTCAGTAAACGTCGTATAGTTCCACACAAACAGTCCTCATCTGAAACCTTGATGAAATACATTCTTGAAAATAACGCAAAGAAGCAAAATGAATATAATAAATCACACCCTATAGATGTTTTCTTCAATGGTTTGTCGAGTACAGTGAAAACATTTTCTCCATATTACCAACATGTGGCAAAGGGACGACTGTTTGCAGTTGTACAGGAACTGGAATTCGAACAGATGTATAATGAATCGACACCGTCGTCGCCGTCGGCCTCAACACCGATTATGATTAATGAATCAACATCTTCGTCATCGGCCTCAACACCAATTATGTTACAATACACAGAAATTCCACCATCGGCATCGGCATCGACTGTTTTGGATTCATCTCGTCAATCACAAGACTTAACTGGTACAGAGCAGCCATCGATATCTCCTACAGTCCAAGCTCCTGCTCCATTAGACGAAAATCTGCCATCAATATCTACAGAAAATTTTGCTGGAACTTATTTATCTCATTTTAAATCTGATTAAAATTATTATGATTGTAATTGTTCAACAAATATACGTGTAAATTAAATAACCCAACCGTCTCTCCTTTTTATTATGTATCTCTATGTATCTCTGTTTCTTTGTGGCCTCCTGTAGCCTAAACGGGTTGATGGATTTTGATGTATGAGGTATCATTAGATTCGTTTTGATCACGGGAGTATAATAGGATACATTTTATCCCGAAATTCTTACAGGAAAACAATATAAAAAATAATTAAACCACTACCTAACTTAAAAGACCAAAATCAAAATCAATTATTAAAAAAAACAAACAACCCCACTAGGTACCCAAACAACTAAAAAGAAAAAATAACAAGTTTGGCAGTCAACTTCTGTTAATAGCAACTTTAACAGTCGGGGACCATTATTTTGTAAAGTTGAATAGGTCTACATTTTAATAATAAATAAATTTTAATAAGGCCCCGACTGTTGAAGTTACCCTTGTTACTATTAACAGACTGCTAAACTTGTTTTTTTTTTCAGTTGTTTCGGTGCGCTTCGGGGTTTTAGTTTTTTTTAATAATTGATTTTTTTTTTTTTTTTTTAATCACACGGGCGGCTTCTGACCCTAAACTAGGGAAAGCTTGTATAAAATCACATATATATATATATATATATATATAGATACTATAGAGACTTAAAAAAAAATTAAAGATACATACCTGAGAGTAAGAGCTAATCGATGTTTGGATGAAATAGGAACCTGAAACTTTGTATTGCATTTGGTCAAGTTATATTTAATTTTCATGTGTAAGATGTCAAAAGATTCTTTAGTCATTTTAAAGTAGTCCCAATATTTGTCTTCATAACTACGTAGATCTTTACAAAGATTCACATATTCTCCTTTCTCTTGTCGCTCTCTCCAAAGTGGATGCACACTCCATTTCCTTGTAGTTGAAGATTCTTCAGATTCTTCGTCATCCAGAGCGATCGCAATAGCAGCTAATTCCAGATCGTCAAAATTTAACATGATTGTAGTCTAGTTACAACACTGTTTTTTCTCGGACGAGTATACTGCATCACAGCGCAACGGTGATTGCCCGGTCGAGGCCAGTTTTAGTAATTTCAGACACGGAACCGGCTCGGTGACCGTGCTACGGCCGACACTCGGCTCGGACCCGACACGGTCAAGCGTGAGTCATCCTTTATTCCGTATTCATTCGATAACGTTTACGAAAAGGAAAAAAATAGTATGGCATTGAAGCAGCGCCTCCTGGCGACATACGAGAAGAGTTAAAATTTTGTGATACAAATTCTGTGATCGAATGGCGAATGCAACTCGCACTATGACACCCGAAACATAGATACATATATACTGGAATCGGGGCACTGATTCTCGAAATAAGAACCGTAACGATATCGTAGTCGTTGAAACTATTTCTGTATTCCTATCCGTCAATCAAGCCGATTTCAAACTCGTTCGTATGTTTTTATAAAGTTTCTACCAACCGTATACATCATCATCATCATCAGCTCATTTTACGTCCCCACTGCTGGGGCACGATCCTTCTTTATGGATGGACAGGGGAAAACGGGCCATAAACCGTCACGCGGGCCCAGTGCGAATTGGTGGTTGTTAACGACTGGTAGGTAATGCAGCCGGGACCAACGGCTGTATGTGCCTTCCGAAGTACGGAGAAGCTCGAGATGGTAAATTTTTGGTCACCCCTGCATACGGTTAGTTGGAACTTCGTTTGTAAGACTTTGAAATCGGATGTTAATATGAATATTGTTTCGACGACTAAGTCGCTACGGTTTTTAATATGGGAATCGGGGGACAGATCAATACTTTAGTATGCTAATTGATCTGATGGTTTTTTTGTGCGGCTTACCTTGGCAAGGCCACCATCACCAACTCTAACACCCGTTTGCACTAAACTTATAAATCGCCTAACACCCGTTTGCACTAAACTTATAAATCGCCTAAGTCTTTGCCTAACTACTACCCGGTCAAGTTAAGTCGGCACCCGAGTGTAAGCAATGTTTTCGAGCCAGGTGCCGAGTTAACTTGACCGGGTAATAGTTAAGCCAAGACTTAGGCGATTCATAAGTTTAGTGCAAACGGGTGTAAATCTGACTTTATAGATAGTATGTCGAAATATGTCGCCAAATATCACAGTTTGTCGGTCTATCTACCGGTCATAGGTGGTTATGCCAGGATGAGCGCTCATTCTGACATGGCCACCTATGAGAGTATCCTAGAGTTCGTGATGGTGGCCATGTTAAGATGAGCCACACAATTTTTTTTGATGAACTAGTAATAATAAAACAATACAAACTATTACAAAATGTCATTTGTACTTTTAATGTTTTACAATTAATTGTTGTTGTTAGTACCAACACAGCTATAATAAAAAAAAAGACAAATAAAAATCATTTTGTATTAAACTCGAAAGGTTTCCATTCCTTAATGAATTCCAGCACTTTCTTCCTTTGCTTATCTCCATATTCCGTTTTAGGATTCTTCCACAAATGGAAGTCTAGATCGAGCATTCCTCCGATTATCTCCTGAAAATGTAAACAGAAATTAACATTAGCATATCTTATATTATCATCATCATCTTCAGCCTGAGATGACTTCAACGAGAGAGAGATACAGGGAGTCACATAATTTTACGGATACTAGACCGTCCCACATATGCTCCCGCCCGATCCACTAAATGTCACTACACATTTACAGAATACACTAAACATGGCCACTAGCTTAGGTCCAAGACACCGTACTCGTAGAACAAGGGTACGAAGAACCGGTTCACACGCGCTCTATACCAGGTACAGACGTGTACCTGGGCGCTTCTCTCCTCCTCCACGGCCCGGTCTACCCGAGCCGAGGTCCGAACCTTTAGAGGCGCCCTCGGGTGGTTCCGCCCCCGATCCGATCCGAACCCTTCGGAGAATCTAGTAGGGCACGGGGACGCGCACTAGTGCGCGATGCCGTTCCCTCTAGAAAACCTCCGAAGGTGATTCGTTTCACACGGCTTGACCCTTTACGTTCCTCGCCGCCCCCAAAAAAGCCCGGTGAAGCTGAAAATGCCGTTTGAGACAATCAGCAATCTCTCTCCAAAAAAAAAACATATGCTTGCTTCACCGCGCGATCTTCTCCCATCCTCTCAAGGTGATTTGGCTCGGCTACCTGATCTTCCAGCCTAATATTCCATATTCATAAAATAAGCTAGTGATATAAAAAAAAATCAGTTGCACACACCTCTCCAAAGTTCCTCGGGAACAGCTGCTGATCTTCTATAACGTGAGCAAAGCCAGGCTCCATGCCGAAATCCACCCAGAAGTAAGGCAAACCCTTAGGAACGCCCCTTCTGATGCCCTTGTCTTTCAACTCCACAACTTTCTTGTTCATAGACCACTCCGTCTCACATTCGAGCAAAGCTTTTTTGAAGTATATAGCGGCCATATCACCCACGTCACGTGGTAAAGGCACACAGTTGATCACCATATGAGGAAACCTGTGCAACCTCGACGCCGTCTCGAAGAAGACAACGTCCTGATCTTGAGAGTTGTAGAACTGTGTTAAGGCTTTCCTGTAATTCTGGTGACAAAATAAAACAGGCCATTTTTTATGTTGATATTGTCTATGCATCATAATATCACCAGCAAAATGCCTGCAATAAACTTTATTCTATTCTAATTCTATGCAATATTAATTATTGATATTTAGGGTACTTATATAATACTTATGTATATTAACATTTTATATTGTATAGATAACATGTCTCGCTAACAAGAAATTTTTATCTACCAATTCTTTGTTATTTTCTGTTGGCTGTTTAAATGATGAAGATCTCGATTTCGATGAAGCAGCATTATTTATTAATTTTAGTGGTTTCTAAATGCTTGATGCATAAAGGCCTACGCAGACCGGGACGGCATGGCACAGCATGGCAAAGTATTTTGCCGCTGAGGGATGCCGTGGCATGCCACGTCACGTCGAAGTATGCCTCGGCAACTTCTGCTTAGGCCTCCTTACACAAGCTTTAACAGGACACGGCGGGTTCTCAGACTACTTACACCGTTTCAAGTGCAAGGAGATCCCTCTATGTGAATGTGACACTGATTCCAACCTTGTGCTGGATGCACTTGATGTTAGACTGCCCAATAAACGCAAAAGCGAAATATGAACTAGAATTTTAAAAAAACGACGGGTTGCACTCTGGGAGTGCCGGCAGAAGTGAAAACTTGAATATTAAAGTTGTGCATTTTTGATATTTTGGAATGGTTAGGGAATAATATTGCACGAATTGCTTTAATTATCAGTATAAAAGTACTCTCATTTATGTGGTAGAATACAATATTTATTTATTGGGCTATCGTACACAAACATGGCAATTTATATTACATTAAAAAGTTATATTAAGTTATATTAAAAAATTTATATTACGCCGCGCCAGCTGTCTACTCTCCAGCTGTCTACTCTCCATCCGTCTTACGAATTTTCGATCAGGTCACGTGTCCTGACGCGAGTTTAACATTTTTTACCCATTCCAAAAATTTATATTACGCCGCGCCAGCTGTCTACTCTCCATCCGTCTTACGAATTTTCGATCAGGTCACGTGTCCTGACGCGAGTTTAACATTTTTTACCCATTCCAAAAAAAGTGCACAACGCCGCTAAAGAAGTTTTCAATTCAAAATAGATGGTCTCGTGGACATTACCACAATAAGTGCACTAATAAGCAACAAAAACTATAGAAAAGAACTTATAAAATATATGGAGGCTGTTGTTAGAGGTGCAAATCATAGGAACAAAAGTAAGTTATGTCAGTGTATAAAATGTGTAAAATAAATATGTGTGTTTCAATATAATATATAAGGTGTTTTAAATTTAAGTAAGCAATTGTATTAAAATAGTATGGCATGTAAATAGATAAAGAAAAATGTATTAGCCCTAAGAATGTTTACTATTATTTAGTAAGAGAATGGCGTTCTAATAAAAAAATAATTAAAAAAAACTTTTGCTTAGGGATGTTCATGTAAAAAATATATCAATATTTTCGATATATCGTAAGTAATTTGATTGTATGTGACTACGCTATAATAATAAATATTAGATGGGAATCAGATTAATATGAATTAAAACAGCTAGGCTGAAGAAACAAATCAACTTTTTTATTTATAAATCCCAGTATTTTTTGTCTAGACCTTGAAAAAGCAATATTTTATTTACTCATTTGGCTTGCAGCCTGCTTCTCTGCTGAGGTAAAACCTGTGCGGCTTTTGAGAAAAGTCGTTCTGATGGAACAGAGCTTGCTACTTTTCAAATATTTGAATACTACTTTGTATAACTTTTTTAAGACTCGAGTTCTTTACAACACTACCTTCGACACGTCACGGCGTGCGCCGGCATCCTTCAGCATGCTTTTCCTACCGCAGGACGCCACGGCATGCCGCGGGATCATTTTAAAGCATGGAAATTTATGTCCTATTTACATTTCGATATGTTTGAATGTCCATTGGTAAAATTTTTAATCCTTGTCATGCCGTCCGTTGCGTCTGCGTCAACTGCGTTGCCCTTAACTTGTGTGAATTGATATGTTAAATGAATAAATAAAAATTATGAAAATAATGATTAAACTCTTTTCTGGTAAGCAAGCACGAAACCAGCGTTGAGGCATCGGCCACAACATTAAGCTGAGCTGATCAGCCCATTCGGCTTTTAGTGTATCTATTTATTTCTGCTTGTTTATGTTTATTTTGTTATTGTTACTCGTATATTGTGAAAATGTAACTCTTTTTTTTTTTGTAATTTTAAGTTTATTTTAATTTTTGTGTTATATATTTTTTTTTTCATGTCTGTTCTGTGTTTAAAAGCCGAATAAATGTTTTATTATTATTATTATTTTATTAAACCAGTCGTTGTGGATATCCTTGGGGGAGGCCTTTGTCCAGCAGTGGACGTATTTTGATGATGATGTTAATAATGAAGCAAGAAGCCTACATCTCACCTGATGTTAAGGATTGATAAGACCGAAGGCAAGGAAGCTCACTTCACTTAGTATCCTCAACTACTGAGGCACAGGTTATCTTATTTCTAACTATCGGAACACTAAAATTGTTACTAGCATTGTTGGTATGACGAAAGACATTATTAAATGCGACGCAAATCTTTAGCAATGAAATTAAAATGTTAAATGTTAAAACGATTATTCGAAGTTTTGTTAGCAGCCGGGACCAACAGCTTAACGATGCCACAGATGGTTTAGTGGTTAATACCACCGATCTCCCGGGTTGGATTCCCAGTATGGGACGTAGGTACAAGTGAGGTACAAGTTTGACCACTTGGGTAACTACCACCATCTTATCTAAATACGTCGTCATAACATCAATGTTTGTAGCATTGTTGTGTTCCGGCAGATAGATAAAATAGCCAGTGCCTCATTAACTGAGGATTCCAGGTTGAAGTGCGCTTCCATCTTCGGCGTAACATCAAATTATATTAAGTTCAAGGGCTTACTTAAAACTTTTTGATACTTAAAAGTATTAAAAAAAAAACCATAACTCACCAATATCTCTTCCCACACATCTTCATCCAGTGACGTCACGCAAGTATTATGCTGTATCGTCGTTATAATACATTGGCCCTTCACCAAAGATTGCTTAGCCGGTATAGCCAAATACACTTTGCTGCCACAGCTCACCATAAGGTGTTTCACCATATTCTTCGAGTCCACACAGTATTCGCAGCCTTCCATCGACCGCTCTAAGTTGACATGCTGCTGAATCGCTCTCTGTTTCTCTTTGTCGCGGTCCTTAGCCTCGTTTCTGTTTTTCGATATGTCGTCTATGAAAATGTCCTCCAAATCGTCATTCGGGTTCTTATGTTTACCGATCACTTTGGCCAATTGGGCCTCGTCGTCGTAATTGGTGCCGTATTTCTCTTCTTCGAACTGGAAAATGAAAAAGAAATGGAGATTTCAGTGAGAATTCTATGAGTGACAATGCAACGGTGAACTACGTATAAGTAATGTTTACATCTATAGAAAAATAAGACAGATAAGGTGTTATTTTTTTATTGGTAAGCACTTTGCTTACATCTCACTGATGTTAAGTGAGGATAAGGCCAAAGAACTCACTTCAACTACTAAGGCTGAGGCACTAGCTATCTTGTCTCTGGGTGTCTGAACACAACAATTATATGTCGACACATTTAGATACTTAATACTTGTAAAAGTTCATTTTTTTAAAAACTTTTTACTATGTAAGACCTATATCTATAGATTTATAATATGGGTCTCTGTATAATTTACCATCTGCACCTTGTTTGTTGCCTGAATTAAATGATTATTATTATTATCTCCTTTATTTATTTTCTTTCTTAAAACTAGATTTTTACAATATTTTAATATAAAAACAATAAAACATTATAAAAACCTAATCCTAGAGTACCACCAGCAGCGGGGCAGGGCCCAAGCTACCGGTGGTCAGGGCTGCAGAGTGAGGAACCTTCTGACAATACGTGCCGTGTCTAGGAGTACTGCCTTTTGCATCTGACCCTTAACCCAACCTTTCAGCGAGAGCCTCTCTAGGTGTTGATCGAGGCTCTTCGCTATCAGACCGTTTGCCGAAACGACTATCGGTACAATAATGGTAGAATCCACATCCCACATGGCGGTAACCTCGTGAGCCAAGTCAAGGTACTTACTGAGCTTGTCCTTCTCGGCTTTCACAAGGTTCTCATCATGAGGTATGGTGATATCTACCAGTATTGCCCGGCGCTGGGATCGGTCGACCACCACGATATCAGGTTTATTGGCGACAATAGTCCTGTCCGTAATGATAGAGCGATCCCAGTAAAGCGTTGCATGACCATTTTCAAGTACTGGCGCAGGTGCGTACTTATAGTACGGCACCTCCGATTCAACAAGGCCATATCCAAGAGCAAGTTGCTGGTGAATTATTCTGGCTACTTGGTTGTGTCTGTGCAAATACTCTCCGTTAGCAAGATGAGAACAACCAGAAATAATATGTCGGAGTGATTCACCTGGACGGCGGCATGCCCGACAGATGTCGACCGTACCGTCCCTCATAATATATTTCCGGTAGTTATTCGTCTTGATAACTTCATCTTCAATGGCACAGACAAAACCTTCGGTTTCCCCAAAGAGGTCACCGAAACGTAGCCAGTTCACCGAGGCAGGCAAATCTACATCAGGCCCAGTTAGAGCCCGATAGTAGCGCCCGTGTAGCACCTTGGTCTTCCATATTTCCTTGCGATCGAGAGTGCTTAGCACCACTGGTTTGCGCCAATTTTCTGTTGCCAAGGACAGCGGCGTAAAGTGTCTGTCAACAGCCACAACATCCAAATGCATCCCGCACGCACTGTTAAGAAAATAATCCCTGAGACTGCACAACTCACGGTTATGTAGGTCCTTGGCATTTAAAAAAAATAATTAATATTAATAATAATTTTTAATATTAATTTATTATTCTCTTTATTTAATACTAGCGGCCCGCCCCGGCTACTCACCGGGTGTACTTTTATTTTTAAACATTTCTTCTTTTTTTAATATAGTCTATGTTACTCAGCGTTAATGTAGCATTCTAATGGTGAAAGAACTTTTTAAATCGGTCCAGTAGTTTTTGAATATAGTTTAAATAAATAATTTTAACTATGATTTCTATGTTGGTAATCACAGTGGTTTAACCAATACACTACAAATATGGTATAACATCTTCAATTACCTAAATATTAGGGGGATCTTTTTATATAATGAGGAGCTCGATGGCAAAGAGGCTGCAATTGCTAAGGTTATACAACTTTCGCAAAGTCAAAAAAGGGATAGGTAACCAAAACTGATCATCCCAAGCTCCTCCGTGCTTCGGAAGGCACGTAAAGTTCCTGACTGCATTAGCAATTGTTAACAACAACCAATCCGCATTGGGCTTGTTTGGTGGTTTAATATAGGATATATATAACATAGGGAAGGCTCGTGCCTCATCAGCGGGGACATAAAGTGACCTGATAAGTTTGCTTACTTATCAATAGTATTATTGAAGAAAACATTCTTACCATCTGCGCTAAGTTGTACTTGTCATCGTTGCCAAAGTATTTAGTTCTTTGCCCTGAAGAATGGGTTTCGGCCTTTCTTTTCCCACCTTTACTATTGGCGTCGCCTTTAGCAGTGTTGCTAAGAGGTCTACTGCTACCGGAATTGCTCATAGACATAAGCATAACACCATCGTCTTCCTCTTTGCCTGCATTGGGATTTTGTTTACGATATTCCCTTGCCGCGTCCAATTTAGCTTTTAACTTGGTATGTGTTTCAGTGTCCCCCAAAATTTCCGCTTTAACTACTTTCGCGGCTAATTTGTTCAATTTCTCGTCGCTCATGTATAGACTGTCGATTGTTTCTTTTTTCTCAGCAGCTTTGACCACTGGCGACAGTTCTCTCCGCTGCGGTGGTGAGTCCCGTTTTGGTATTGCAGTTTTAGCACCACTGTCTGAGTATCTCTTCCAGTTGTATCTAGGCGATTCCCTCTCTGATCTACTATGGCTGTCGTGCCTATAAGATTTATCAGATTGTCTTGAGTGCTGCGACTGCGATTTGGTATCTGATGCTGAAGTACTTTTATAATCTTTTGATGACGAGGATTTTCTGTAATAATTATCATCGTCGTCTTCTGGTTTTAAGAATTGTCTAGATCTGCGTAGACTGTCCGATGTCTGCGGTAAGCCAGATCCTCCGTTCTTCCAATACGGATTTAATTCTCGTACGCTGGTCGAAGGGTTGTAAGAGTCGATGTGGTTTTTCTTTTCCTCTTTCTTCGGTTTGATATCATCTTTTGTGTAGGTTTTTAACATGCCGGTCATGGACATCCAATCGTCCCGTTCAGAACCGGTTGTCGGTTCTGGCTGTTTTTTTTCGACCCACACATCAGATTCAGAACCACTAGAACTAGACTGGAACAAAAGAGATGGAATGAATTAGGTTTTTTATATGACTTTTATTATAATAATAACATGTTCTGTCTGCCAGCATTCGTGAGAGTCAAATATAGCATATTATAGTATCATTTAAATATAAAGGATCACTACCTTTCCAACTTGGCCGATAATCAGTAACATCTTCAGATTATAATATTTATATGTGTATCTATAAATATTATTATTATTATATCAGCCATAACTGTCCCACTCTTGGGCAAAAGCCTCCCTACATTTTTCCACACCTTCCGGCCCCATGCAGCATTCATGAATGCATCAAGGTTGTCCTGCCATCTTCGTCTTGGTCTACCTGGTTGCCTTTTCGCTTATGTATAATATAAATTATAGTTAGTTTAAATATGTTTACATATAAATAAGTAAGTATATATATCAGTATTGTAGAATTAATTAGTCCCACAGACTTTCTATCCACACCACAGCTAGGGTTGGCTGAGAGAGATCTCTTCAAGAGATAAGCTTACCTTTGTTTGTGCAACATGTGTTTCTATGTGTGTTTATATGTACAATAAAGGATTAATAATCTCATCTTAGTAGGGCCACCTGAGGTTACACTCTCCCAGTAGCACTTCGACATAAGGATCTTTTGTGATAGTAATTCACATAAGAAATAGGGATTATTTTCATCATCTACTAAGGTTGATAAAAATATCCTATTGCAGGGATAACCCTGCTATAAATAAGTAAAAAAGCTTGAACCTTTTAGGTTCAAGCTTTTTTACTTATTTGACACTTATTTTTTTAATAGGGATTTTGCTCTAACTATACGGTAAATTGTAAATAATTTAATAAAAATGTATATTGAAAAGTATGACTTTTGTTTGTTTTGTGTACCTACATTAATAAATAAAAGGTAATAAAGATACGATATTTACACTGTAATGCTTCTTCTTTTTCTCTTTATCTTTCTTCATGTGTTTTTTACTGTGTTTGTCCATATCGCACTTCTCTTTCATACTGTATATTTCTTATTTAGTGCAAAATAAAATTGGACGTAACAACCCGACATTTAAAACAATATAAATGTTGGAATAATCTGTAGATAATTATTTAATTTACCAACCAAATAAATAAATAAACGCCTTGACCTTAGCTTAGATTTGTCAGAAGAAAATCTGTCAACCAATGGTATGTTCCGATATGCACTGCGAGCACTGTAAAATGTGCAACGACAATTTAGTATACTGCGAAGCCGTTCCTTTATAGTTAGCTATATTGGTTACTGTTTAAAACGGAACGCCGTCCAGTATACTGTCATCCATGTCATCATTTCTGGACGCTGTTGATCACGTGATCAAAGCACTGAGAGCACCTTATCTCGAAAATGCCAGTGCTTACAGTACAAAAATGGCGACGATTTATGACGTCATATATTTCCCTAAGATACTGCGGCAGTATACTGTCAGTCCATTACGGAACAAACTCACCAGTAAGAGCACTGGACAGTGCTCGCAGTGTATATCGGAACATACCCCAACTCCCAAGTGTATTTTTTTTTGTTATTTGGTTTCGTTCAATGGGTTTACGGGATCTAGTTCATACAGCCTAGTGTTTTTGTTGGTGATCGGCAAGGGTTCCTTGAACGTTATAACGAGAATTTTGAAGAGACGTATAAATTTCTTACAAGTTTTATTGCCATATTAGTTGAATGATTACACAGCTGCTTTAAATACGTGGCCATAACAATAAAGTTAGTATCAGTTACTCTATAGCATTGTTGTTTCGATTGTTAAAGAGATAAGATTTTCAGCCAGTTTATCAGTGGTGAGGATTCCGGGTGAAATGCGCTTCCACGTTATCATTATTTAACATCTGGCTGCTTAGTGCGAGTTTGGTTTACTATCCGTATTTATTCGATTACGTTTACGAAAACGAGAATTGCTATGGCAAATTTTAACTCTCCTCAATTCAACATAATTTTTTCATTTATTTTCCATTCACATAAATTAAATAAATATGTTGAATGTTAAAAAACAAATCGTACTAGGCACCCAAGTGAGATGAAGGCTTACTCATTATGCGAACATACAAAATAATTACCTAATTTATAAATAATAATAGTAATAATACAAGTATCATCATCATCATCATCATCTAAGCCAAAAGACGTCCACTGCTGGACAAAGGCCTCTCCCAAGGATCTCCGCATCCGCAACGGCCGGTTTTGTTTTGTACCAGCAGCGGCAATAAAACTAATAATACAAGTAACTACCTATATCTTTGACAAATTATATTGAATGCCTAATGGATTTGATTAATTTAAAAAAAAAATTTTTTTTTCGTCATAATAATTAGTATCCATAATAGTTAGTGGTTTCATTTTATTTGCGAAATAAACTTTTACGTGTATGAGAATTGAGGGCCCATTTTGAACGAATATATACAAAGTAGGACAGCGTTTTACGGTAACATCTCGTTTACACAAATTTTGTTTGGCATTAGCTTAGATTTTGGCATAAAGACTTTTCCTGTAGTGTCCATAGTTTATCCGGTACAGGTAGGCTACTCTTCACGCAAACTCAATCTCAATACAATTCCAATGCGATTAATATGTATCGATATTGGGATAAGTTTCGCAATTTCAGAACGCCCCATATCGATAATAATTTGTTAACTCAATTTCCACGCAATTTAATAGCAATGTAGCGGTATTATCGCTTTTAATAGTGCCATTTGAATTTTTTAGATTTGGGATTGGAAATTGATTATTGCAATTGTGTTTCAAGAGTAACCCACCAGGTGGGCCTTCAATCCTCTGAGCCGCATTCAATACGGCTAGTCGTTGAACCGCCGTATTTCAAAACGGTTCTGTTTTTGAAAACGGCTAGACGTAATGTAATGCGGCGGATTATACAATCCGACTGCGACATATATAAAGATTACCAAACACCATTGAGTATTGAGTTTTGAATAAAAAAAAAACAGAATCGTAATAAATATATTATATTTCTTATTCATTTCTTTCGTTTGACACCTTTATGGACGAGGCGGGAGTGTGTGTATAACGCTGGTCGCTGCTTAAAAGTGTCTCCACAATCTTCACACATGTAAGATCGTTGCTCCGAATGCGTCAGCTGATGTCCACGAAGCGTGGATTGAGTCTGGAAGGGCACATTTGTTTTATTGTATTTATTTATAGTATGTAAGGCACAATTCGAACATCAGTCAGAAAACTTACAGTAACATAATTTTTAAAAAATTAAATAAAATAAAAAATACTTAAATGTGCATGTCTGTGCCCAAAAATTACCATAACAAAAAAAAATAAAAAAAATAAAAAAATTAATAAGTGTAAAAATTAAAATAAAGTCTAATTAAAGTATGTTTTTTATTTGCCCAGCACTTTAATTTTTCTAAACCAATAAACCGATTTTAATGAAACTTTCCATGCTAGATACATTTGTGTCACTAAGTTAATGCAATTTAAAGTTTACTATAATAATAATAATAATTAATAATAAGGTTTTTATAATGTTTTATTGTTTTTATATTAAAATATTGTAAAAATCTAGTTTTAAGAAAGAAAATAAATAAAGGAGATAATAATAATAATAAAAAGTTTATGGCAAAAAAAAGTAAAAATTTACAGAAGTCTTAATTAATGGCGACTGCTGCACAAAGCATGCTGCTTGATTCGCAGTAGTAAAAAAAAACGTTACAAATAATAAGCAGTTTCAAAGGGCGACACTGGTCGAACTACAGATCACTTATACTATTCTTATACTATAATGGAATCGTTATTATTTAAGCGTATCTACTTTTACAAAATTAATTAATAAAATTTAAATGAAAAACCAAAAATAGAAAAAGTAAAAAAGAGATTTTGTGTGTGTGTGTGTGTGTGCGTATACGTGTGTTCGTGTGCGTGTGTGTAGAATATTATGAATGCGATTTTTCTTAAATTGTTTTCTATATCTCTGTATTTCTCTTATGCATACAAAGCTTCGATAACACGTTGACTGCCGCATCACCAGACACAACAGAAAATTTATTGTTTGTCGGTCACCAGTGACCACCACAGCGATTAAAGACTTAAATAGGTTTTCAAAATGTATCATCTCCCGCTCCTCCGTGCTTCGTCGGCACGTCCTGTCGTTGGTCTCGGTTACATTAGCAGTCGTTAACAACCACCTTACACGCTGGGCCCGCGTGGTGGTTTCTGGCCCGTTCTCCCTGTCGTGGAAATTCATAGGGAAGGCTCGTGCCCCAGCAGTGGGATGATGAGATCATACATTGAGCTAGTTATGTGATGATGGTGAGGTTTGAAAGAACATCAACAACCCACAAAGCCCGGTTACCCTGTAAAGGCTATCTGCAGCCAACACATTACATTTACATACATACATAGAATTTCTTCCCGCAAACGTTGCACGGATGATCTCTGGTACGGCTAAGACCGTGATGCTTTTGTCTATGGTTCTTCAAGCGCCAGTCTGATATGAAAAGCTGTAAAAATAATTATATGTTTTTAAATTATGAGATACCGGGTCAGGTGCACTACTACCTATGCTATCGTGGCTCTGTCCAACCCGCCAATTTTTTTTTAATGTTAAAAAGGGGCAAACGAGCACCGCCGCCCATGGACACCCACAAAAGCAAAGTAATCGCAGGTGCGTTGCCAGCCTTGAGGAAGGAGTTGGATCTTGAGGAGGGAGTAGGAATTGGGAGGGGGGAGGGGTGAGAGATGGGCCTCCGGTAATTTCACTCACTTTCAAGGTCCGAATAGTTATTCCGTGTTTTGTTTCTGTCATGTAAACGTCATTTTAAATTAGAGTAAGGGTGGATTCGACCAAACTTGAATTTTTACGAGATTAACTATACCAAGAATATATCTATTCCACGATTTTATTCTCGAATATAGGAATGGTCATTTATCCACGCAATCCACAGATTAGTTACTCTTGGAATTGTTATTCTTAATTATTGAGTGAATAGCATGCATGTGAATGGTGAATGAAGGTATTATCCGACCAATGGCCATTGTTCTACAAACGAACTATTTAAAAGGCAAAGTCCTGACAACTCTATTTTTTCGTCTAGTGCATAACTGTAGCTGTCAAAGTCGAATGTCAATGTCATGTGGTACGCGGACATTAAAATACTCTAGGATTATCTCTGTTATTCCACGCTGGACGGTGGTATAGTGACTACTCCCGAATAGGCAAGCTACTCTGAGAAATTTCGATTTACTCTCGAATAACTGACGATTTAATCTAAGAATAAAAGTTACTCTCGCTTGGTCGAATCCACCCTAAAAGAGACAAAACACGTAATAACTATTCGGACCTTATTCTTTGTTTATTTGTAAGGGGGTATTAGTATAGAGACGCCTGCAGCATTTCTTTAAAAAATGTTTAACCATTTTTTTTAATGATTCCTATAATCATTTATAAAGAATTCAGAATAAAATATAATTACATAAACAATATTTCGATATCTCTATTAATTATAAATGTTAAATTTTCGTAGATAATAATGATAAATATAGATTGTATTGTACTGTACAGCTATTGTTATTATTGTATTGCATGCTGGTCAAACTAGCGTTATATATATTATTACCTAGATTTTTAAAATAGTTAGCCGTCTTATTTGCTGTGCCCTAGCAGGGCGTCACATGTATACCTTTGCTTATGTTTTAACACCTCGTGTAATGTAATGTGATATGCTATGAATAAATAAATAAATAAATATGTCTGTAAACGACAACTATTAATGGGAGGAACTAATGGACTAAAATGATTAAAAACAGGAAATAAGTGGGATTTTTCTATATTCTATTAACTTTTCACACACAATACCAATCACAACAGAAGACAGCCAAAGAACCAAAGCCAAAAAACAAAATCTATAAAAATGTCAATATTCAAAAAAAGTATAAAAATAAGAACATAAAAAGTATCAAAAAGGTTTTTGAAAGAGTCTGCAACAATGTCCATAATAATATGCCATAATATAATATGCATAAAAATGAAGGTCTATTGAGAAAAATTAACAGCTTGTGGTATTCTGATGTGAAGGCATGTACATATAAAAGCACATAGATCATACCAAAGCCGCTCGGTCCGATAGCCTTCGCAGCCCTACAGGCTAAAGGCAACCCAGGGGTTGTTTACTGGGTCAGCTTTCCTATAAAAGGTCAGCCCCAGATCACTCTTGCTTCTTTATTAAGATTCAAGATGAATATGTTTGCATATTTTTCCCCTGGGACAATAAAAAAAAATAAAAAAAACCAAAGCCGCGTCAACTTTTAAGTTAAAATTAAAAAACCATCTTCTTCAGGTTCAGGTTTCTACAACTTAGGCAGCTGTACTGTGTCGGAATTAAAATTGTTATTCATTTATTTGTTCTTTATTTCAACACCATTTTACTGCGATTATTTTGTTGTATCTATATATTTGTTACTAAATGTATTTTGTGTATTGTTAACTTGTTCTTACTTTTGAAACAACTGTCACAACCATCACCAATAAAAAACAATAAATTGCTGGAGATGCGCCTCCCTCTCAATGGTTCCACAAAAAATCAGCGCCATGGCATATCTATGTCACGGCATCAAGCTGAGTGGCCACCATTTCGGTAGCATTTAATTGTATTTTGTTTAGTATGTTAAGTTTAAATGTTCTTGCTCCGAATAATTTTTTCATTTATTCATTCATTAATTCATATGTGGCAGCACAACAGTTGTACCAATGTCCATACTAAGACGCGGACCAATCACAGCGCAATACAACACGATCTCTGTATATATACTATAGAATGTCTATATTACTTTAGCTTGTAAGTTTCATATTGTTTGTCATAGCGCTAGTTGCGATATCATGTTTTAGTACTTTAGTAAGTTAAGTTTTGTAAATATATATTCTTCTTCTTCTCTACACTAACCCCGGGTATCATTACTGACCCTAAGCAAGACCCTCAGTAATACAAACCTTATTACATATTTCGCACTTAAACTGTGATTTCTTCAAATGGTAAAAGTTGTGGTGTTTGGTTAGGTAGATTTTGGACGAGAACTTTTTGTCGCACTCCGGATCCGGACATGGAAATCTGTGAAATTCAAATTCATATTACTATTACAGTACTAGATGACCCGGTGAACTTCGTATCACCTACATATATTTGTGAAAAATATGGTCAAAACTTAATACAAAATTTTTATCTACATGCTATGAAAGCTAAGCTACAGACAAATTTTCGAACGCACCTATTTGACAACCAAGTAACAATTTTTATTTCTAAATAGACAAAAGATAGCAAATGTTTCACATTTTGTATTGGAAAATTAAATTGTCGTTTTTAATATTTTCCGTTACTTATAATTATTTATGTTTCTCACCGTTTAAACCTTTCCTGAACTTTTACAAATATTTCAAAATCAAAATTAGCCAAATCGGTCCAGCCATTCTCGAGTTTTAAGCCAGACAAACAAACAGCAATTGATTTTTATATATATATATGTAGATTCATATTCAAAAGAATACTAGCTATTCTATTTAGTCGAATGGTGCATAAAACTAGCAATAAGGGGTCTTTTGAAGCTACTTTTAGCCTTTTAAATGCGTTAGCAAAAATTTTTTTTTATGCATTTTTTTTTTTGAATTTTTTTTTCCAAAAAGAATTTTTTACTCACTGGTCCTTTGAGTGCGCCGCGCTGTGTCTCAAATGGCTTCGGTAGACGTGAACACTTTTGTACTGAACACGGCAGAGCGCGCAGTACGCAAGTTGTTTCGCCAAAACGGTACTATGGCCCGCCGCGTGCGATTCTAAACGGGTGCGTGTTGCGAAACTTTTTGTGCAAAACTCACATATGAACTCGCGTTTGACGCCATGGATACGCCTACATAGATAGACAAATAAACATTTTATTAGTCACTTCACATCGTCATCACGAGCTCATTCTATGTCCCCACTGCTGGGGCACGAGCCTTCCCTATGGATGTTTACACCACAGGGAGAACGGGCCATAAACCACCACGTGGGCCCAGTGCGGAACTCCTTGTGACTCATGCTAGCCTGGTACTTCAACCACCTCACGGCCTCACCCAAATATGTAGCCAGGTATACATACCTCCTTGTGACTCATGCTAGCTAGGTTGAAGTACCAGGCTAGCATGAGTCACAAGGAGGTATACCTGGAGTGAGCTACATACTTGGGGTGAGGTCGTGAGGTGGTTGAAGTACCAGGCTAGCATGATTTATAAGGAGTTCCGCACTGGGCCTGCGTGGTGGTTTACAGCCCGTTCTCCCTGTGGTGTAAACATCCATAGGGAAGGCTTGTGCTCCAGCAATTGTTACATAAAATGAGCTGGTCATGTGAACGGCTAAGGGAATTACAGGGCTGTTGACAGTTAAAAGAATATATTTAAAAAAAGCCTTTGTTCACTAATTTTATTCAATTTGAAAATCGACATTCATCATCATTTTGAAAAAAGACAAAGTGTTGAAATAATTCCACGAGCGGGATTCGAACCCGCACCCCATGACATGCCGGGTCAGGTGCACTGCCAACTATGCTATCGTGGCTCAATCCAACTCGTCGAACATAATCAACACTATCTACTTTTACTTTATAAACCAAAGGAGCCCTATTCAATGTCGACAACTACGTCATCAACATCCGATCTTAATATTTTTACAAATATTGTAAGATCAGTTAAGAATTAGGCAAGCTATATTTATGATTATTTACATATAATTTTACGCAAATATTGTTGTTAACAAATTACAATTTGAAAAAAGAGTTGAAAAAATTCCACGAGCGGTATAGATTAATTTCGGTGAGTTGGATTGAGCCACGATAACATAGATGGCAGTGCATCTGACCCGGCATGTCATGGGGTGCGGGTTCGAATCCCGCTCGAGGAATTTTTTCAACACTTTGTCTTTTTTCAAATTGTAATTTGTTCACAACAATATTTGCGTAAAATTATATGTCAATAATCATTCATCATCATCATTATCATTATCTCAGCCAAAAGACGTCCACTGCTGGAAAAAGGCCTTCCGCAAGGACTGACATTGTGTAGTGCAAATTGCAAATTAAAAAAAAAAAAATTTTTAATGAACAATAAAAAATCTGACCTTTGGTGGGTCCTCAAAGTGTTTTTCCCTTTGAATTTCTCCCCGCACTCGTTACAATATACCATGTGCAGCGCTTTTATATGCTCATCCAAATCTTCTACTGTTCTGTAAGATAATTTTTGATTATGGTATACACATAGAAAGGTGTGGTAAAAATGAAAAGATCTAAAGTGTATCCGATCTACGAGTAGATGTTGTATGCAGAGTTACTAAGACATAATTATTTACTTTTATGTGTTATGCAATTTTAATTAAACTAGTGGTCGCCCAGTGGTCGAAATTCGAAATTTTATTAAGGCTGCACGGATTGTATCCTAAGCCAGTCTGGCGCAACTGCCTAGTAAAAAACTGATGCAAAGTAATGTATGAAACGCGTACTAGAAATAATGGCGGCTATCGCTGTCTTGCTTTCACCTCTTTGAATCTCACTCACTCTGACTGACAGCCAGCCGCCGCCGTCATATTAATTTATTCTTGTTGTCTGTTTGTAAACAAAGCTCGATTATTGGTTAAGTTTTATTGTGTGAATTTGTGTATTTTGTGAATTACTCGCGAAATTTCGCGCTATTAGTACGTTTTCGTCATCACGTGTGATGTGATCTGTTGATATGCATTATAAAATCTGTGAAATATGTGGTTTACGAGCCGACCGGTCAGAAGGTCAAAAGCGAATATTCATGGCCTAATTTCCATTAAATGAAGAAAGGTAAACATGCATTCACATTTTGTTATGCCATTACAATAAAGATTACGTGGTTTAAAAGTTTTCTATTAAAATTTAAGTTTGAAATTGAGAAAATAAACTGATAATAGTGCTTGACATTTTTTAATCGACAATCGATAATTTTATATTTTATTATTAATTTACCTGCTATGCCACCCGAACAGCAAATATGTACATATAAACTTTAAATGCAGTACTACTAATAATTATTATTTTTGCTAGATGTAAACAATTGGAAGAAGAAGAAGACTCAAAACTTCAATGGAATCTTCATATATCAAAATTGGCCGGCAAACTTAGTTCTGCTGCTTATGCCATCATAAAAATAAGACAATTAACAGACGTTGAAACTGCTAGAACAGTTTATTTTAGCTATTTTCATAGTGTCATGTCGTATGGCATTTTACTGTATAGGCTTCAGCGGCTAATGTTGAAAATTTATTTTACGGAATCATGATTTTGAATTTTGAATTTTTTTGAATTTTGATTAAATTAGATTTTGATTTTAATAATGGAGTTTGCTCTTAGCCCCATTTGCGCCAACGTGAAACTCAGTTTAAACTTGGTTTAACTTTTTGAATGATAACTGTCACATAACTTTTGTTTAAACCGAGAATTAACGTTGGCGTAAGTAAGGCATTAATTAGACCCTAACTAAAGTTTGAAAAATGATAAATGGAATCCCGTTTTTTTTTAAATATAGCTATCGATAAAAAATCCAACGACTAATACATTTCGATTATTATGTTGGGAACCCTGTACGTCATGTACGTAATAATTTCAGCTTTGTAGTTGGCATTCAGTTTTAGTATGCGTTCATACAGAGTGACAGTTCGTTTTCTCTCTATGAAAGACCCGTCTCTTAAACGTAGTGTTAAATTCTCTTTGTCCTAAGCAATGAAAAATAAAAAAGATAGAATGTGAGTTTGGATTGGCATTGACAGATTGCGGCCGCTCCTCTTCCATTTTTGAAATTTTTGAAAAGAGTATATAAGCGTGTGTGTCAAATACATGGTAGTGTGTGTAATGTTTGTTTTATTGATTTAATGTATTTTTTATGCATAATTAAAAAAAATATTAACATTCTGTAATTCTTCTCTGTATAAACGTTAAATATAAGTGGGCGAAATTTCATACTCCTCCGTCCGCGCAATTTTCGTAAAAAAGGGTACAAAGTTTTTGCTTTACGTATTATTATATAGATATTTCTATTGTGACGTCACCATATTTATTCTGTGACGTCCCATCAAACTAAACAAGTCACAGTCCTAGAGTTTAGTAACCTCTGTGTACTTACATTTATGATCGCTACTGCTTGCTTATGCGCGCCTGACTTCACTAATTTTTTTTAAAATTTTTACCACACTTATACGTTACACGTTTGTATATGTAATTATATCATCATCGTCAACGCAGCTTAAAGACGTCCACTGCTGGATAATGTCTCCTTTGGTTTTATATGTGTATAATTTTACGCATATATTGTTGCAAACAAATTAAAAAAAGAATTTGAAAAAAGTGTTTAAAAATGTTCACAAGAGAAATTCGAACCTGCACCCTATGATGTAGGTGAACTATCAACTATGCTATCGTGGCTCAGTCCGACCCGCCGAAATTAATCAACAGTATCAACTCTTAAGCAAAAGGAGCCTTATTCAATGTCGACAACAAACGTCCCATACTTCTAATATTTTTACAAATATTTAAGATCAGTTAAAAAAATAGGCAAGCTATAGAAACAGAGCATCAAAATAGCCGTTAGCGACCTCGACGTCACATTAAGCATAATCATAATAGGGCTCCAGGTGGAATAGATAACATCTATACTAATATTATAAAGAGGAAAGCTTTGTATTTTTGTATGTATATATGTATGTATGTTTGCAATGAATAAACTCAAAAACTACTGGATCGATTTAAAAAATCTTTCACCATTAGAATGCTGCATTAGCGCTGAGTAACATAGGCTATATAAAAAAAAAGAAATGCGGTACCAAGTCTGCTGGGTCAGCTAGTCAGTGACAAGTTGCTAGCTAATCACCTGATGTGCGAGTATCTTGGAAACCTTGTCAGCTCATACGACAAGCACGGGAAGTTAGGCAGCTGATACATTCTTTCCATGGCCCAGACCATCATGGGGCATGCGTATTAACTATAATTTAATCAGTGATTTACATACATACCTTACAACAACAGGACATTGCTGACAGTGTATATTGTCTATGTCATCAGCACTATGTTTCGCCTTGCAATGGTTGAGAGCAGACCATAACTCGATGCTTTCAAACTTGCAGAATTTACAACGGTATACTGTGAAGTGTTTCTGGCAGTGTCTCTCTAACGGCTTCTTGTTTGGGAAACGAGTTTTGCATACGTCACAAATGTAATGGCCTACTACCTGAAACACATGTTTTATCATTATTATGTATGTGGCAATGGAACGTATGGGTCTGTGAATATTTAACAGTAATAAATATATGACCAAATTAATTTAAATACTACATTCCATCAATCTATAAGTAAATAAAGTTTAATATGATACATATTAATAAAAAATTAAAGATACAACAATATTAAAGTTAATAAACATGAATAATGGCATTTTATAGCTGATATTAAAAATAAATAATATACATACCTCTTCATGTTTCTTTGCCACATGTACATCAAACGTCTCCTTCCTAGTGAACCCGAGCACACAACTGTCACATTTGAACGGGATTTTCTTGAAGTTGGGATGATTACGTTTGTCTTCTCTATTCTTCAACATCTCATCGACGCTGAAATTTATTCGCTTAAACTTATCATTCACTTGGCCTACAAGCTGTTTCTCACTCTTTATAACACTAGTAATTACCGGCATTGATGTGACTTCGCTTCTCTCATTTTCAAGTGTGTAAGTGTTAAAAACACTGTCAATGCTATTACAATATTCTTCATAAGTTTTCGCTTTATTGGACTGGTGTTTTATTGTATCAACATATATATTTATGTCTAGATTGGTGACATCAGGTTTTTGATTGTAAGCACTCTTCGAATCAATATGTTCCTCATAATCGTGGTATCCTGTTAATGAATCTTCCTCTTTTATTGAGTTTACTTCTGTTTTGCTTTCATTGGTGTTGGTTAGCGGATCGTAATTGTAATTAAAATTATAGTCGTAAAGATACTTTGATTGTATAGACAATTGGCTGTAGCATTTTCTATTTTGTACCTAGAAATATATCATCATCATCATCATCATCATCATCATCATCATTATTATTGTAAGGGATTGAGGTAATTTAACAATACATCATTAATGACGTTTATATTAAATCCATACAGTAACCATTCTATGTAATGTTATGTTATATTCTATTAGCGTTTTGCCACTGGTCTAGAGGGGCTGATGTCCACTTATAAACAAAGGTTTTCAACTTGTAAGTACTAACCATATGCTAAGGAATATAGTTTCTAATATATATGTGGGTAAAGCATCTTGAAATATTCTTCTTTTTAGTTTATTTCTTCATCATCATCATCATCATCAGCATTATCAGCCACTGTCGACCCATAGCTGGGCATAGGTCTCTTTTAGCATAGTTTTATTGAAATAGGTATATATCTTTAAGTAACTATAATATCTATTTAAGGTAACGTTTGTGACTGTTATATGTAACTTTGTTTGTATGTCGGGGCTAACTACTGGTCCCTTTCCAAAAATTCTCACTGATAGAATGCTATATGTATACGTTGTGGGTAACAGGATATATTCTATATTAATAAAAAAACACTTTTTAAAATCTCAATCAACGCAGACCAAGAAGTAGCAGGTAAAGTGCTAATCACACTATATAATACTAGCGACCCGCCCCCGGCTTCGCACGGTTGCAATGCTGATATTATCAGTGTTGCTCTACTATATGCATGTATTATACATATAAACCTTCCTCTTGAATCACTCTATCTATTAAAAAAAACCGCATCAAAATCCGTTGCGTAGTTTTAAAGATCTAAGCACACAAAGGGACATAGGGACAGAGAAAGCGACTTTGTTTTATACTATGTAGTGATATATTATAAATGCAAAGGATTGTGTGTATGTGTATATTTGTTGCTTCTTCACACTGCATGGAAGGATGGATTTGAATGAAACTCACCATACAGATAGTTTATAACCTGGACTAACGCATAAGATTTTTATAGGATTTTTTATAACGATATTTCCACGGGAATGAATGGAAACTGTCAAAGCGGTACGAAGTCCGCCGGGTCCACTAATAAGTAATAAGTATAGAAACTAAATGTGATACCTAGTCTAGACAGGTAAGATTTATAACAATATCGCATAACAATGCATTACAATAAAAGTTTGTTTACCTACCATAAGTTTAAGTGAATGTTGAACGTTCTTTACTTGTAACTTGAATTTGACAAACTTTTCCATAAGCCTCTGACATTCCCAGCAAACACCACCTCTTAAATGCTGCAACTGCAATTAATTCATTAGTGTATATTGAACACTAAATAAGTTTTAGGATTTAAATTATGAAGACTTGTTTCTCATAAAAATAGTCTATTAACCTCGCAAAAATTTATTTCATTTAATATAGAATGTATTTTCATTAATGGAACAATTCGCCGATTCTCGCTTAAACATGCTTGACAAATATTTTTATCCATTATTAAAGATAAGGATAAAACATTAACAATTAAAATTGTAAAAACAAACAAACAACAATCTATGTTTTTCTTACACTAGATTTTTTTATGTTTGTCCTGTTTTAGACCAGCAAAGGGATCTAGTTAATTCCACCGAATCTTAAAGAGAGCAAGTAAAACACCGGGGCCGTCTTCGATCCATACCCGAGCGACTTGGGAGTTCAAATTTTTTTTGTGAATAGTTTATAAAACTAAATATACAAATCCAAAGCTTAAAGTGCGGAGAGTTATAGTTTACGAGAAAAAAAATCCGACGATTTACCAAAAAATCGATTTTTTTATAGTTCACGGCATCTACGCGGTCCGAATCAGACTGTCATTGAGAAGTTGTGTTGAATCAGTGTTGTATTAAATGACATTTAGTGAAGTTTGACTTGAGAGCTTGTTTCGGACCGAAAAGGACGGCCATTTTATATCGTCATTCATCGTCTGTCTGTACTTGCGTTTTAGTTTATTACTTTCGAGTCCTACAAAAACTGTTAAGGCTACAAGAAAAAAGGATGGTTTTAGTTTAAAAACTAAAAAGCTGTAGGGCTCTACCCATCTCCCCCCTCAAAATTTCAACCCTCTATTCGATCGGTAATGTATCGAAGTCCTTCCACTGCCAGCCTTAGTACTTGATCAGGGTAGAGCAAGAATTAAAATCTATACACATAAAATGCTTTGTCCTGAATGACTAATTAATCAACGCACAGCCTAAACCGCTGATCATAGAGACCTGAAACTTGGAGGGTGTGTTCTTTGTATGACGAAGGATTTTCCGAAATTCTATCCCTAAGGGGGTGAAAAAGGGGGCAAAGTTTTTATGGGACAACGTGATTCCTTGGTCCAATCTACTTTAAATTTTCCATTAAGCTTTTTTACAGAATTGTCGGAAGACGTGTTTCGTATTTTGTTGTAATTCATCCCCTAACTGGGTTAAACAGGGGTAGAAACTTATTTTGGCGGTGATTTGCTTCGAAGTTGATAAAACACTTGCTATTGATTTATATTACATTTTATTTTGACACGTGTTTGAAAACTCAATCCGATTTTATTCAAAAAAGGTTGAATCAGTATAAAAAAGAGATTGATATCGCTGATAATCTCAAAAATTTTTAGGAGAGAGTTTGCTGTTTTTTGTAAACGGCCTTCACAGCGTCACCGGACTTTTTTGGGGGCGGCGAGAAACTTAAAGGGTTCCTCAAGCCACACTGCTTGATCACGATCAAAACAACCTCAGAAGGTTTCTAGAGGGAATGGCATCACGCAAGCGTGCTCCCGTACTCTACTAGATTCTCCGAGTAGTTTCGATAGGATTGGGATGGCCTTTACAGGGTTACAATAGTGGTGTACGTTATAAGCAGATGTGTCTTTAAATCAGAGTTTATACCCAATATTTATAACTAATAGTAATCTAACTGAATATGCGAAAGTGAGTTTGTTTGTTTGTTATTTGTTACGCTTTTACGCGTAGGCACAGAATACTTAATGCGTAGGTATAACTACTATTTTGTAAACCCTATTAGCGTATATGCACCCGCTCTAAACAAGACAGACGACATCAAGGATTTTTATAAAGAACTGATGTTGGCACTTACTTAAGTCCGAAAGCGTGAGCAGATCTTGCTGCTTGGAGATTTTAATGCCAGAGTGGGGCGTGATTTTGAAGCCTGGCCGAATGTTCTGGGCAGACATGGGATCGGAAATATGAATAGTAATAGACAGCTACTGCTTAACCTATGCTCGCAATTTGATTTTTCGATAACTAATACCTATTTCCAACTTCCAGCTAAACACAAAGCCACCTGGATGCATCCGCTGTCCAAACATTGGCATCTCATCGATTATGCAATTGTCAGGTGGAGGGATATTGCTCAGGTGCATGTAACACGTATCATGCGAGGTGCTAACTGCTGGACTGATCATCGTCTTGTTCTAACTAAGATAAAACTGGCTCTTCGTCGTCCTCGTAGAAGGAATATTATTAAACCCATGTGCACTAACGTTGAAGACCTTCAGCTCGTACCAAAACAAGAAGCATACGTACAGGCTTTGGAAGGTGCTTTGGCATGTTCAAATGTTGAGAGCGATAACCTTGAAACCACTTGGCAAACACTATCGTCAAATCTCGCACTCGGCTTTTGGGCCTAAAAACCTATAAGCATGTGGATTGGTTCGATGAGAACGACGCGACGCGATGTTTGCTAATGCGTTTGAAAAACATAGGGAGCTTCTTAATCAGGAAAGTAGGTGCAATAGAAATCAGCGGGACAACTTACTAGAGCGAATCAAGAGCAGCAACGCTCAGATTAGGAAGCTGACCAGAGAAGCCAAAGATGGAGGTGGCGAAATCTCAACACTTACAATCAATGGTTAATTAATCTCGTACTAAAGTCTCTTACGCTACCATAACAGATATAATGTATGCGGATGACCTATGCTTCGTTTCGGATGCCATAGAGGGCTTACAAAGACTTATCAGAAGTTTTAACGAAACATGCACAAAATTCGGTCTTAAAATCACTATGGATGAATCTGGCATCTTACCAACACCAGTGTACATTGGAGAAGACGCTCTGAATCGAGTAGATAAGTTTAAATACCTTGGCAGCACAATGTCAGCTAAGTGCGACCTGGAGGCTGAAATAAACAGCAGGATAGGAGCTGCTGCCGCGGCTTATGGCATACCCCGGCCCAAGGTTTTTCGTTTGCACGATCTTAACTTGTCTACAAAAATCTGTGTTTACATGTCCACCGTATTGCCGAACCTTCTGTACTCACCTGAGACATGGATTTTGTACCGAAAGCACATTCGTACACTGGACAGATTCCACTTCAAATGCCTCCGTGACATCATGAACATCTGGTAGGCTACTCTTGACGCAAACTCAATCTCAATACAATTCCAATGCGATTAATATGTATCTACATATATTGGGATAAGCTTCGCAATTTCGGAACGCCCCATTTCGTCGCCACTCGGGGCGCTGCGCTGCTTTCACCTCCCATTGTGAGTGCTCTATTTTGCACCGTTTCATGTGCCTGTGAACATCCTTGTATCTCAGGTACTGGCCACCGCTTTTACGCTTACCGTACTGGAGTTCTGAAAAGAAGATGCGCTTCGCCACTCTGCTCTCAGACATACGAGACAAGTGCCCGCACCAGAGTAGCTGTCGCCTCATAAGATACACCTTAACGCCACCAATATTTGCACGTCGTATAACTTTTGTGTTTCTAACACGGTCTTCCCATCTGGTGGGTTACTCTTGAAACACAATTGCAATAATCAATTTTCAATCCCAAATCTTAAAAATTCAAATGACACTCTTAATAGCGATAATAGCGCTACATTGGAATTAAATTACGTGAAAATTGAGTGAACAAATTATTATCGAGATGGGGCGTTCCGAAATTGCGAAGCTTATCCCAATATAGATACATATTAATCGCATTGGAATTATATTGAGATTGAATTTGCGTCAAGAGTAGCCTACCAGACAGACACAATAGAGTTTTAATTGTTATCGGCCACCTGGTGGTCGATCGACGCTCAAGGGGCTATGGCTCCGTGGCCCCAAAATCGCCTATCTTTTTCCAGGGGTTCATCGGGAATCTAATACTTAAGTAATTGATCGATGTTCGCAAGGCACGTAAAATCCGGCTACATGAGCAGTCGCTAAGAACCGCCGCCTCGCACTGGGCCCACGTGGTGGTTTATGGTCTTTCTCCCTATCCATCCATAGGGAAAGCTCGTGCATCAGCAGTGGGGACATCCGGTGATTAATAAATAATTCATTATATTTGCTACAATATTTATACAACTTATTCGTGTGCTCACATTACTATAACCACGACCTACATCCATACAATTAACACCTGTACATACAAAATACATACAACAAACGCTCTTTACACAGTGGCATCTATAAAAAACAGAATACCGTACGATGAAGAAGTCTTTACAAGAATTCATAAAGTGGGTACCTATAAAGAAAAAGAACAAAAGTTGAAGATCTTAACGCTGGCTAACTTAACGAGAGCCTTCCATGTAGAATTAATTTCATTATAAAAAAGTAATAGAGTATGAAGCGACGGGGGTAAAAGAGGTTAAGTTATTTTGGTGCCTACCACAAAGAACGCACACGACTGCTGACGTCATGACACGAGCCTCTCACACACCTCCGTGCTTTTGATCTTGTGAGCGATTAAAGCGCTTAATTTGTATTTTTTGTATCATTAGTTAAGAATAAGAAATAAAAATCATTGTTATCAGACCATTTCATGCATTGGTTTATAAGTAATATTTATGATGTGTAAGATCTTTCCGCTCGCCTTCTATATATATAATTTGTGGGAGTGATTTCGTAGAAAAAGTAATAGTAACAGTGAGACTGAAGTTTACATTCAGCAGTCTCCTTATTTTTAAAGTAAGCCAGTGCATGAAATATATATATATATATATATATATATATATATACATATATCTCTCAGTCAGTAGCTCGTTTGCGAGTTTGCTAGCGAAATAAAAAAAAAAGAAGAGAAAAAAGAAAAAAAGGAAAAAAACGAGAAATAAATATACTTACCACAAAGCCATAAAAAAATATATATATACTTACGTCATTGTTAATTCAATATTCTATTTTCTATTGTAATATTGATTTCAAAAGATGAGATGTCAAATGTTACACATCATATGCGACGCGACTATTGTAAAGCTCGTTCATTTTTTTTAATACATAGCATGATTTTTCTTTATTTAAATAACAAATTTTTTTTTATAGGCAGGCATTTGACCACAGCTCACCTGATGTTAAGCGAGAGCGGTCGAGGATGGAACATGCCTCCTAGAAATAGCCTATTCACTCTGGCCTTAAAGAGGTCCAGATTATACCTTTCAGGGAACACACTCGCAGGCAACGCGTTCCATTCCCTAGTTGTACGCACTAAGAAAGTTGAACCAAGCGGCTCGTGTGACAAGGTGGCATATCTACAACATAGGGATGGAACTCGCGCCTCGCGCTCCGATAGCGGAAAGTGGATGGTAGAATTAGGTCGTGCAACTCCTTCGCGCACCCCCCGAAATGAATCCTGTAGAAGACCGACAGAAGAGCCACCCTACGCCGATGTTCTAGACTTTGCAGCTTGGCGTCTATCAGGACCGGGTCACCAATGAGTCTCTTAGCTCGTTTTTCAATCGAGTCCAAAGCAGCTAGGTGGTATTTGGCTGATCCATCCCATAGGTGGCAGCAGTACTCCATACATGATCGAACTTGTGCTTGATAAAGTTGGAACAGCTGTTCTGGCGTAAAGTACCGCTTGACCTTAGCGAGAACCCCAAGTTTTTTTGCTGCAGTCTTTGCTTTGCCAACTTTTTTTCGAATATTTTCCATGTACAGACTTTCGACCCCCTTTAGCTTTATTATATGACATGTAGTGGAGCCAGTGTTCGAAAGGAACCAGTTATCGATATTCTTTTCTTTTAATCATAAAAGAGGCGGTGAGCAACAAATTTTGGTCTTTGAATGATACAGAATTTAAATACAGAGCACTGCTTATTAGCTGTCATCTCGTAAATCTCAATGACAACCAATGTTTTTTGGGGACGAAAAATGTGTCAAACACTGATGCCACTACCCTAGTATAGGTCGCGTCAAACTTCTAGTCCCCTCTGAAGTTGCTTCGTTGCGCAGCTGTACAGTCAGGCCCTACCGCTCGTCCCCGCCTTCGCTCTACTGATGCCTATTTTTTACTACTGCGACGCGAATCGCGCCAACTTCCCCCGCCCGATCCTCTAAATGTCACTACACATTTACAGAATACACCAAACATGCACACTAGCTTAGGTCCAAGACACCGTACTCGTAGAACAAGGGTACGAAGAACCGGTTCACACGCGCTCTATACCAGGTACAGACATGTACCTGGGCGCTTCTCTCCTCCTCCACGGCCCGGTCTACCCGAGCCGAGGTCCGAGCCTTTAGAGGCGCCCTCGGGTGGTTCCGCCCCCCGATCCGATCCGAACCCTTCGGAGAATCTAGTAGGGCACGGGGACGCGCACTAGTGCGCGATGCCGTTCCCTCTAGAAAACCTCCAAAGGTGATTCGTTTCACACGGCTTGAGGGACCCTTTACGTTCCTCGCCGCCCCCAAAAAAGCCCGGTGAAGCTGAAAATGCCGTCTGAGGCAATCAGCAAACTCTCAAAAAAAAAAAAAAAAGCGCCAACTTCAGAGGGGACTAGAAGTTTGGCGCGACCTATACCTACTGCACTGTACCTACTAGTGCAAATAAATAGAAACGTTTAATGTCATCCCATTAACACTTACCACTTGTGTAAACACAACGAAATACGTATTCTTTATGCGACTGAGTCAGCAAATGGTAAGCGGTCACCTCACAGATATTTATGCTATTCTTGCAAAATGAGTTTGTATCTATGTAGTTAGTCTATATAAATTTTATATTATTTCTTTTTATTATAAAATATTATTATAATAGTTACACAAAACATTCTTAAATTGTAATACAGAGTTATTTATGGCTAGGTCTGTGTTCTTTCATTTAAAAGAAATCACGGTATGCATGAAAAAAAGCGGCCAAGTGCGAGTCGGAATCGCTCATGAAGGGTTCCGTAGCAGCAAGTAACATAATATAAAAGTTCTTGTCGATTTATAACGTATTAAAAAAAAACTACTTACTAGATCTCTTTCAAACCAATTTTCGGTGGAAGTTTGCATGGTAATGTACATCATATATTTTTTTTAGTTTTATCATTCTCTTATTTTAGAAGTTACAGGGAGGGGGGGGGGGGACACATTTTACCACTTTGGAAGTGTCTCTCGCGCAAACTATTTAGTTTAGAAAAAAATGATTTTAGAAACCTCAATATCATTTTTGAAGACCTATCCATAGATACCCCACACGTATGACTTATCTAATTTAATATTATATATTAAGTTGCAATTAAATTAAATAAAATTCAAATTCTTTTATTGAACTATGTTTAAAACTAAATACCATCATATTAATTTAATGTGTTGACTTAACTCATGGAGGTGGAGCTCGAAGGCGCAGTGGTAAAGTCCTCGGTCTGTGAATGCTGAAGTCAAGCAACGTTCACAAAGGCTGGTCGTCGGATGGGTGACCAAAAATGTATCATCTCTCTCTCCTTCGTGCTTCGTCAGCACGTCTTGCCGTTGGTCCCGGCTGCATTAGCAGGCGATAACAACCGCCAATCCGCACTGGGCCCGCGTGGAGGTTTACCGCCTGCTCTCTGTGTTGTAAACATCCATAGGGAAGGCTCGTGCCTCAGCAGTGGGGACGTAAAATGAGCTGGTGATGCTATAGGCACCTTGAATACGTTTTTTTCTCCTTTTTTATTTTTTTATGACTTTGCACAAGCATTTAGCCAATGAAAAAGTGTAATTTTTCTTTTTCGGTAATACCTACATAAATAAACAATATTTCTTTCCTGTATGATGATGATGAATGATAGAAATGATAAGTGAGAAATGATATATCCCCCCAACCCCTCGAGTATCTCAGTAAAGATGTGGGGCTTTACTAAGTCCTCGGACGGATTTCTTGAGAGAATTTGAAAAGTGACGTTGCACTGTTTTGTTTCATTTGCCAACACTCATGCACACTCACGAACACTTAACGGTTAATAATTCACCATTATTTCACATTAATAATCGACATAACACAAATTTTAGAAAATAAAACAAAACCGCAGACATGACTCTTCACTTTCCCGCCAAGAAGTCCTTTTTCCTCCTTGCGCGTTGTCTAAATTAACGGGATATTTTCGCTATCAAATATTATCTATACATACATATCTATGAGATCCTTGGGGGAGACCTTTGTCCAGCAGTGGACGTCTTTTGGCTGAGATGATGATGATGATAATACATATCTATACTAATATTATAAAGAGGAAAGCTTTGTATTTTTGTGTGTATGTTTGCAACAAATAAACTCAAAAACTACTGGACCAATTTAAAAAATTCTTTCACCATTAGATGCTACATTAGCGCTGAGTAACATGGCTATATTAAAAAAATATATATTATTTAATATCTCAAAATGTTTCAAAATAAAAGTACACAAGTGCGAAGCCGGCGCGGGCCGCTAGTAATATAATAAAGCTAAAGAGGGTCGAAAGGGTCGAAAGTCTGTACTTTGAAGATATTCGAAAGTTGGCTGGGGATACTTAGAATCGATAACAGAACACGTTCCAACAGTTTTTAGAATTTTCGTCTGTTTATCTGTTTGTCTGTATAATTGACCGAGCATCACGTGAAAATGGCTTAACGGATTTCGATGAAACTTTGCACATAGACAGACCATGACGAAGGATATAGGATACTTTTTATCCCGGTAACAGGTTCCTGTGGGGTAGTGTAGTCTTCGCGAACGAAGTCGCGGGCGACAACTAGTAATTATCATATAAAATTAGCTGGTGGTGATGTGATGATGATTAATTACTTAACTCATTGTCTTGACTGTCCGACTATAAAATTGCTATGCTATAAAATATTAAATCCATTATTGGCTGTACGTTCAGGGTGCCTAGTGTGAGTTTTGTTTACTATTCGTATTCATTCGATTACGTTTACGAAAACGAAAATTAGTACCTATGGTATTTTAGCAGCGCCTCCAGGGGCTGCGTTTGTAAACCATCACACGGCTGCGAGTGATCGCCCCAAGGCGGACGACACTCAACGTCCTACGTTTTAGAACGACACCCGCTGCTGAAGCTGTCAAATGTCAACGTCATTGCGTTAAGGTTATGTTGATAAACAATTGATTTCAATTTCCAAGAAACGGGTAAAAAAAATCTAGTGTGAAAGCTAATATAATGGAAAAACTAATTTTCTGTGCAGCTGGACAAACTATAAATCATTTAGTCGAACTATTTGAAATCTAAAAAGCGCGCGAGATAATCATAACCTCACAAAGTATGAAAGTAATTTGTTTGTATTCAATAAACTTTCAAACTGTCAATTAAACGTCAGAGCGACTTTCACAACGAGAATTCGTAGGGCGACCGGTGCGTCGTCGAGCAATGTTTTCGAACGACCACAGATCATCGTCGAGCGAACGCACCGACACTTTTAGAACGGGTGTTGCATCTAGGGTTGCCAACTTTTATTAGAAGATATAGAATATATCTGATTTCAAAGGAGATAAATAAAGAGTACGGACTTACAAAAAAGAGTATCATTTGTTTCATATTTTTAAAAAGGTATTTTTGTACATTTTGCAGCACATAACAATTTTCATGATTTTTAAAAGAATTGCATTCCAAACATTCTAACTCTATAATATAGATCAAGAGGCCTTTTGGACTTTTTTGGTTCTGATAATGGGTTTGCATAATATTACATGACTGGCACTAGTATAGTAAACATTGTGTGTAAAGAGTATTTTAGCATACTCTGTTAGTGTTATAAATTATAGAGAAGGTACGCCTACATGATATAGAGTATATAGAGTAGGTACTCTATTTTAGAGTACGGTTGGCAACCCTAGTTGCATCATCGAGCGTTATTGGACGACCTTTACGAACGCAGCCCTGGCGACGAACGAGAAGAGTTAAAATTTGCCATACAAATTCTCGTTTTGTATTAAGAACTTAGGATAGATTTAAAAACAATCATAAAATCACCGTTGTGACGTTGCCTTAGATTAGGGTGCCTTCTGTGAGATTCATTTGACATTCAATTACGTTAAGGTAAACGAGGTTTGTATGGCATTGAAGCAGCGCCTCCTTGGTGACATACGAGAAGAGTTAAAATTTTGCCATACAAATTTTCGTTTTCGTAAACGTAATCAAATGAATACCGATAGTAAACAAAACTACACTAAGCACCCTGAGACCCGTTGACTTTAAACTCATAACCAACACCGATTCCAATACCGATATATACGTTTTAAACAAATGTGCAATAAATAAGTGTAAGTAGTAATTAACTTTTTATGTGCCCACGTTCTTAGAAATGACACATTAATTTATTTAAGTGACCAACACTCAACGGCTTGTTACATACTTATTTAAAGTTACATGATTACTATGATTATTGTTTTACTGTTTCCACTAAATCACTCAATTATCCAGTTAGCACGGCCATGTAGCGCTTTAGCGCTTTGTAATCGGATTACCAACCAGCCAGTCGAACCCGTTCTTATAGTGACGTCACCAGACAAACACAGAATAAGGAGACCAGACCAGAAGGTAAACTTAATAAATACCGCGCTCGAGCAACGCCCATCATGCACGTAGACAATCTCAGAGGTTGTTTTAGGCTGCCTGGCTAGGATGATAGCTAGGAGATTTAATGCAATCCTATTGGTTAATATTTCTTCGCTTCTCCGCACTGCAGCCTCGCTCCGCTTCAATGGACAGGCCGCCTAATGTGCTTAGCGCGTATTGGTCCAGCGCGTCTGTACGAAGCTTACCTTCTGCAGATTCCTTATTTGGTGCCGGCAGCGTCACTCCACGCGTTCAAAAATTAAACCACATTTTCATAATTCGAATCGGGCGAAGCGTGCGTACGCGTCCCTCCCGGAAACGTGTTACTTTGTAAAAAGAATAGTGAATGAGTTGTGACGTGAATAGACAAAAGTTCGGAACGTGGTACAATTGAACAGGCAAATTTAAAAAAAAGTGCGTAAAAGTGATTTTTGGTTTGTTTATTTTTATATATTAAACGAATTTTGTGTTACGTAAATAAACTTTGTGGGTGGCTGCCAAGTTTTGTTTGGGATTCACTGAAACGACCGGATTCTGACGGAATGGCGGTAAGATTTATTATTATTTAGAACGGTATGTAATAAAAAAGTCCGGCAAACGCGGAGAGTGAATGACTGGGATGACTGTCTATCTATGCATTTTATAATCAAAAAGGTTGTGTTGCGGCTGTTCTTATTTTAAAAAGTTTATTATTTCTAGTAAGTTTTTGTTTCTATTTAAGTTATTAGCTTTACATAAATTCGAATTAAATTAAATGAGTATTAACTCGTACTTTTGCTTTAATGCCGTCAGTTATGTTATAGGTACAAACCTTTCTTGGATTTTTCCATGTACTAGTAACTTACTAAATAAAACTCCTAATGAATAAAAAATGAAATGAAATGAATTGTTATTATTATTGACTTAGATAAGTATATTTTTTCTAACACAAAAATAAAAATACATACCTATCTAGTAAATAAAAATGTTGCGTTATCACAAGTTATGAATATTGTTATGGTAATTACAGAATACATAAAAATGTGAAATATGCTTTTCATGCCAGTAACATAGCTAGCTATATATATGCAATACCTACTAATTAAGGAAATATTATTCATTTATAATTTAAATTGAAGCGTAGCTCGACAGGGCGTATAATGTATAATCGGTGCATAGAGCAAGTTGCGAGAGAACACTGATAATGCCACTATGAGCATTTTTTAAATATTATTCCCCATTCGATCACGTTAAACGAAAACGAGAATTTGTATGGCAGAATTTTAAGTTTAATTTTAAGTTAAATTACCGTTTTCGTTAACGTTTTTTTTTTTGATAGACTTTGCTGGTTGCCTCAGACGGCATTTTCAGCTTCACCGGGCTTTTTTGGGGGCGGCGAGGAACGTAAAGGGTCCCTCAAGCCGTGTGAAACGAATCACCTTCGGAGGTTTTCTAGAGGGAACGGCATCGCGCACTAGTGCGCGTCCCAGTGCCCTACTAGATTCTCCGAAGGGTTCAGATCGGATCGGGGGGCGGAACCACCCGAGGGCGCCTCTAAAGGCTCGGACCTCGGCTCGGGTAGACTGGGCCGTGGAGGAGGAGAGAAGCGCCCAGGTACATGTCTGTACCTGGTATAGAGCGCGTGTGAACCGGTTCTTCGTACCCTTGTTCTACGAGTACGGTGTCTTGGACCTAAGCTAGTGTGCATGTTTAGTGTATTCTGTAAATGTGTAGTGACATTTAGAGGATCGGGCCGGTTTCGTTAACGTGATCGAATGGGGAATAAAAAAAATTGCTTTAGTGACACCAAAAAATAACAGATTTTCATTGAAATTTTACGGGATGTCAGCTAGGAAGCAGGTGGTCTTCAACTCTTGCTAAAGACTAAAATCAGTTGTTGACCCTATTTTTAATGATTAAAGAAAGCTACATTAGCAGCCGTTAACAACCGCCCCGTGCACGCGCACTTCACCCGGGATCCTCAATTAGTGAGGCACTGGCTATCTTATCTCTAACTGCCGGAACACAATAATGCTACAAACATTGATGTTATGGCGACATTTAGATAAGATGGTGGTAGCTAGCCAGACGGACAAACAAGCCCTACCACTAACCACACCGAGACAACAAAGATGTACCCCCGCTGGGAATCGAACCCGGGACCTTTGGGTCTAAACCGGTGGTAACCACTAAACCACAGAGGCGGTTAAACCGCGTGGTGGTTTACGGCCCGTTCTCCCTGTGGTGTGGTGGTTTATAACCCACAAGGAGGTAATTAGACCGTCAGGTGATTTCTAGATGGAATGGCACTACGCAAGCCCCTTTCCCTACTAGATTCTCTGAGCGGAGTGCCTGTGTGTGTTTTGTTTACTATACCTACGTTACGAAAACGTAAATTAGTATGGCATAGAAGCAGCGCCTCCTGGCGACATACGAAAAGAGTTAAAATTTTTCCATACAAATTCTCGTTTTCGTTAACGTGATCGAATTTGAAGTGAAACTCTCACAACGCACCCTAATCGATCCTTGCACGTTGATCCAATGATATATAAGGTCACATTTTATCAACTGCAAATATTTTGAGGATAAATTCAATAACATATAGGAACAATTGTTATGAAAAAACCTTAAATTTTTATACGCCAGTTTTCAAGAAAAACGACAAAAGACATTTCGATTAAAAAGTAAAATAAAGCACTTTCGGTAGTTTCATTCAAAAAAGCCGACAGAGAGGCCGCTCTTAAAAACACTACAATTTTTGTGTCAGGAAAAGTCAGAGATGTCTTTGGGAAAAGTTAAAAAAAAAACTAGCCTAATTTTTAAAAAAAATGCTTGGGCCTTATTTCTCTGGTATAATTAGATGTTTTGTCAAAAAAATTGCAGTTGATAAAATGTGACCTTATATACTTAACCTTATTCTTACAAATATTATTTTCACTGGCAACATTTTTTTAATACCGCGCTGCCCGTTATGTATTCAATCAACTTACCGCTTCGTTCCGGGTCGTTGTCCTTAATGAAAATATTTGCATACAAATGCAATGGTCACTGTTTATTAAACGAATTAGGTACCTACTTAATTTAAATATATCCGAGCGAGATAGTTATACCTACCTAGGTGATGGTTGCGTTGCCAGACGGCCGCGATATCCGGCATTGTCTCGGAAATACGTTTCTCGTCCCGTGTCCGTGAATTACACTTTATAGTCCCGGATTCCGAATAGAATAGATTTATTTATTTTGGGCAATAAACAGACTAACATAAATACAATAAAATACCTATAAATTAAAAACTTCCCTGTGTGGTGCCGGGGAAACAGAATTGCACCACCCCATCTCTTCCTGTGGGTGTCGTAAAAGCCGACTAAGGGACCATTCCAGAGAATGGGCAGCAGCATCTCTCTGAGGTTACCCTCAACCTACTGCGATCGCCAACCCGCCTGCCAAGCGTGGCGATTACGGCAAATACCCCCCATGATATGCACACCAGTAAACCGGTCGTTGTGGAGATCCTTGGGGGAGGCCTTTGTCCTGCAGTGGACGTCTTCTGGCTGAGATGATGAGATGGAATTAAAAACTATGCTACACGTAAAGACCGTGACGTGCGACTGTGTCGCAGCTATACCTACCACTAGTTTTTTTGGTAGGTACCTAAATTAGTTTTTACCTTAGATAAAAAAGCTAAGATTTTTTTATTTTTTTATTTACCTTAGATAAGAAACCTAAGATATAAAAGCATGTTTGTAAAACTTATAATGATAAGTAAAGCGATTTACAAAAATAATTACTTACTTATCTATTTCATATATTTTTATACCGACCGAATGCGTAGGTAGTAAGTAGCTCTCGAATTGTTCCGGAAATGAAATGTCTGTATCTGGTAACCCTAGCTAGAAGGCTGTCAAAAATCAGTAGCTGACCTCTATTTTTAAAATGGTTCCTGTGTCAAACTGGCGTCAAAATTTATGAATTTTGTCCATTTGTGACCGACTATCACTGAAGTGGCTTAGCCTTAGCTAATGCAATTTAAACATAGTATTTCTTCTTAGTTATGTTTAACAGAGCGTCAAGAATCGAGTATAAAAGCTTAACGCTCTACTTCTCATTATATTCCCCGATGGACAGATGAATATGCATGGGATCTGCCATAGACTAAAATAGAAGCGAACGGACCGAGATCAAAAGCCATAGACACAAAGTAAGAAGACTGCAGAAGGTAAGTTCCGAGCAACGCATACATAGACACCCATGCCGATTTGTTAGATCATTTTCATAAAACCCTTCACAGTGCCTTGAAAAGGTAAATTTGTAACATACCTAACATCTTAACCCACATTTATTGTACTTATTGTTATAAATTTATGGTGAATAAATGAATATGAATATGAATATGAATATGAATATGAAAGCATATTATTATAGAAGCAAATTTTCATATCGATTTTTTTCATAATCGTATTTTTTTTATTCGCGAATTTTAATGTAGCAATATCTCGGACCATCTCATAGTGCGATTCAAATAGGATGGCGGCTGTGAAGTATGCTGCGAGTGCCGGTGCGCGCAGGTTACAGTCAAAATTCGCCCGTAACGTCCCACTGACACCTTAAATTCGCTACTGCGACGCGACTTGTGACTAACTTCACAGCCGCCTTCCTATTTGAATCGCACTGTACCAGTCCGAGCACAGCTGTTGCGAGATTCCCTGTCTGTGAGAGGTTGTCTATGTGTGCATTGCTCGCGCGCGTTTGTACGACCCCGATCCGATCCGAACCCTTCGGAGAATCTAGTAGGGCACGGGGACGCGCACTAGATCGCGATGCCGTTCCCTCTAGAAAACCTCCGAAGGTGATTCGTTTCACACGGCTTAAGGAACCCTTTAAGTTTCTCGCCGCCCTCAAACAAGCCCGGTGAAGCTGAAAATGCCGTCTGAGGCAACCAGCAATCTCTTTCCAAAAAAAAATTAAAAAGCGTTTGTACGAAACCACGAAGCTTACCTTTCGCAGTTTTTTTTATGGCTTTGCACAAGCATTTAGCCAATGAAAAAGTAATTGATACATAAATAAACAATATTTCTTTTCTGTATGATGATGATGAATGATAATAGAAATGAGAAGTGAGAAATGGTATACCCCCAACCCTTCGAGTATCTCAGTAAAGATGTGGGGCTTTACTAAGTCCTCTGGCGGACTTCTTGAGAGAATCCGAAAATTGACGTTGCACTGTTTTGTTTAATTTGCCAACACTCATGCACACTCACGGACACTTAACGCTTAATACGAGTAATCCACCATTATTTCACATTAATATTCGACATAACACAAATTTTAGAAAATAAAACAAAATCGCCGTGCAGTTCTGCAGTCTCCTTATTTTATGCCATAGTGTTGCAGGTAGGGTTGCCAGATGCAGGCATTTCATTTCCGGGACAATTTAAGGGTTACGAATTTTCTTGGTAAAAAATGAATTATTTTTGTAAATCGACCTACCAAAAAGAAAATTAAGGTTGGTATTTGAAATCCGGGATTATAAAGTGTATTTTCTGGACACGGTACAAGACACGTAATTCCGGGGCAAAGTCAAACCCGGATTTCCCGGCCATCTGGCAAGCCTAATTGCAGGTGGTTGCAATTTGCTTCCGTCACAGACCATAGGGCGTTAAAGTTAATTATCATCCGAAGCATATTTATTGTTTAAGAGCGTTTAGACCGCACACTAGCGCCACCAATAAAAAAAAATCTAGTAATTAGAGATAGAAAATTAAATATGTTCAACAAACTATTTGAATTAAGTAATTTATCAATTTTACGTCACCTAATGAACATCTGACATGTTATGGTTTAGTTAAATAAGACGTTACAGCTGAAAACGGCCACTTTTAACTATAACACCGTTGCATAATTTGATTTTCTATCTTTACTTACTGGATATGTTTTTTTTCATTGGCGGCGCTAGTGTGCGGCGTAAACGCTCTTAAATTCGTCCCAAATCCTTTAAATTTCAGTAAATATGAAGGAGAGCAATAATAGTTATTTGTTATACAAGAGTGCAAAGTTGCTTTTTAACCGCGTGCTCAATTTTGATGACCGAGCAAGCGAAGGATTCTAAAATTGAATTACGAGCGCAGCGAGATTCAAAAATTAGAATCCTGAGCGTTAGCGAGGGAATCAAAAGAGCACAAGGTGAAAAATCTTTGCACTCGAGTGCAACACGTAACTTTTCATCCCACCTCAGCGAGGAAATGACTAAATGCAAAAAAAAAACATTTACAATCACAAGATACTTTTATTTCAGTTTAGGTATTAACTACTACATTATGATAGGTAAGTATTACAGAATAATCTTTAAATTATAACAAATAATACTTAGGTATAATTAAGAAAAATTGAAAGTAACGTTGCTACAGTTACTTAAGTTGAGTGTAATATTTTTGTTAGGTACTGTAATGTTGGTGTTAGTGACTTGTGTACTGATAAATTCGGCACCATGGAGGTAGAAGTAAATAGGTTTAATGATGTTTTGAATTCACAAACTTAGTGCACACGATGTTCTAAATTCAATTTACTTTATCCTCTAGCGGATAAAAACGGCTTTTGCACTCAGATATCGAAGAGCAAAAATACTCTTTCCGAGATGGGGGGATGAAAATGATTGAATTGAATTGAATTGAATTGACTTTATCTACTGTGAGTATAAGTGACGTTGCACTTTTTTTGTTTTGTTTGCCAACTCTCGTGTCGTGTACGTTAACGAACACATTACGATTATATATGTGAATAACCCACCATTATATCACATTGATATTCGCGACAAAAAAACAAAACTGCAAGCGAACATGACTCCTTACTTTCCCGCCATAAATTATTTTTAAAACAATTTTTTAACCTTAGTTTTTACTCTTATAATAATAATATTAACAAAATGGAAGTTAAGAAGTTAATATATAACATTAATGTGTTAACAACTTCGATCAAGGTTAACAACCAACAAGATCAAACACTAAACATGCTAGTAACTTACATTTAGCATTTTCCAAGCTAGGTGTTGCCTTAATTATAGGTTGCCACGACATGCATAAGAATATAATACTAAGGGTATCGGAATCCGATGACCAAAAAGAAAGTAATACAATAAAAACTAAATCTAGTAATTTGGGCTTATATTATAATAATACTATATCATAATATAACAATACTATATCCGAATAATATTGCTAAACATGATTTTACATTTATTACATGCTACTATGAAGTTTAAAACCAAAAAAAAACAAAGCAAATACTTACTTATACAAAAACAAAAAAAAACATTTCACCTAAAAAATGTATGCGTACAGTACCTATATGCTATTTTTTATCTATCTATCTATAATAACTAAGTATAATTTATGGCTATGGCTAGCTCACTGGTCTCTGCCTGATGCAAATGGGCAAATTTTTGTTTATGGTTAGTATTGGTTACAGTTTATGGTTTTTATAAGTTTAGTTTTAAACAGTTTAATTTTCTCGTAATTTTCTTCGTTTGTAAAAAATAAAAGATAATATTCTTTTTTTAAATTACTAATTACATTTACTAATTATAGCGTATTACATGAAAATCCGAAAACATAGAGCGTCTAATAATAGGAATTCGGAGAGTCGCGAATAATAGGCTTTTAAGTAAATAATTTGCGGTGTTTAACAACCGCTGGCATTCGTCTAGCTAGCCTAAATATAGTTTTATTTGCTTACTAAACCGGTTAGAATCGAGTCGCCGAGAGGACCGCTTGCTTTCTTGATCTTCATTTTCAAAGCCTTTCTGAACATTTTTCTTCACTTTATGCATTTCACTATAGCTTGGGGACGTTTTATAGGCAGCGAGAAACTTAAAGGGTTCCTCAACCCGTGTGATCGAAACCCCGCAGAGGGTTTCTAGAGGGGACGACATCACAAGCGTGTGCCCCCCCTCCTCATCTCTAACTAGATTCTCCGAGGCATTCGGTAGGCTTATTACCAAAATCAAAGCAACCAGTTGCTAATAGCACAACGGCAACGCGACTGCTACTATATAGTTTCGGTTGCTACAATCAGTCGGTTTATTTTAGAGCGCCGCGCCCCCTATGCACTTTTAGTTCGTCGATCTCTCGCTCCTGGCGCTATCGTAGCGTTACGTTCCGTATCTACACTATACTTTAATATTATAAAGCTGAAGAGTTTGTTTGTTTGTTTGTTTGAACGCGCTAATCTCAGGAACTACTGGTTCGAATTGAAAAATTCTTTTTGTGTTGAATAGTCCATTTATTGAGGAAGGCTATAGGCTATATTACATCACGCTATGACTAATAAGAATGGAACAGTCGCTAATTAACGCGGGTGAAACCGCAGGGCACAGCTAGTAACGAATATGTGTTTTGGTAGCTATAATTTTTTTTTTAATTTTTTTTTTATTTGGAACAATAAAAATTTTACATTTCGTGTTGTTCGTTAATACTGCGGTTAGTTGTAAAAAACTGTGTCGCAGATAAATTGTATATTGCCGCGATTGCGACTGTCACTTGATCGTTAATAAGTCTGCGGATCGATGCGAGTAGAACTCAAAATGATCAAAACATTTCCTTAACATAGTACCAATAGTGTTACAGGATAAAGGCATGCAATTTCGCTATTCTAGTAAGTTGGGTTATCTGTAAGGTTAGTAGTACACAAAGTAAGATAATGCTATGTTTACCGAACTGTTTTAGGTACCTATGTAGACCTTTCAGCGTAATATGGATGACTAAAGACGAAAATAATTTACTGACAATTATTTATAATTATTAAAGAAAACAAGTGTCGATGACTGGTTCCTGTCAACTCGTGTCTTTACCCTACTGTCGTTTTGTTACGATGATTTCTCAAAAAACATAATAATACCTACAAACCCAAACTTAATATAATGTGAGAGTTATAATAGCTCTCATCTATATCTATACTAATATTATAAAGAGGAAACATTTTATTTTTGAATGTATGTATGTATGTATGTATGTATGTATGTATGTATGTATGTATGTATGTATGTATGTATGTATGTATGTATGTATGTATGTATGCAACAAATAAACTCAAAAACGACTGGACCGATTAAAAAAATTCTTTCACCATTAGAATGCTAAATTAGCGCTGAGTAACATGGAAGGAGTGTCATGGAAACCATTCATATTGGTATATTTAACTCAATGATGGAAACTGTCAAACCGGTGCGAAGTCCGCCGGGTCAGCGAGTATTATATAAATTGTGCTGTAATCACATATTATAAAACTACGTTTCTTCAAAAAACCAAATAGTATCTATCTACACACTCAAATATAATAATGTGAAACCCAGAAAGTAAGCTTTATACAAACGCTTTTTTTTGGAGAGAGAGATCGCTGATTGCCTCAAGACAGCATTTTCAGCTTCACCGGGCTTGTTTGGGGGCGGCGATAAACTTAAAGGGTACCTCAAGCCCAAGCCGTGTGAAACGAATCACTTTCGGAGGTTTTCTAGAGGGAACGGCATCGCGCACTAGTGCGCGTCCCCGTGCCCTACTAGGTTCTCCGAAGGGTTCGGATCGGATCGGGGAACGGAACCACCCGAGGGCGCCTCTAAACGCTCGAACCTCGGCTCAGGTAGACCGGGCCATGGAGGAGGAGAGAAGCGCACAGGGACATGTATGTACCTGGTATAGAGCGCGTGTGAACCGTTTCTTCGTACTCTTCTTCGTGCTGGTCTTAGGAACCACCATCATACTGTACAGACAATCAGTACTAGTACCAAAAAATTTGGCAAGTCGTTCCTCTATGAGACCATTCGGCTTTGGAATTCTTTGCCGGCGCATGTGTTTCCACAGCTCCTATAGTCCCGGGTCTTTTAAGCGGGGCGTGAAACGGCATTTATGCAGGCCGTCATGAATGGGTGCGCTTGTTAACGTGCGTGTTCCACGATGAGGAGCGCTCTCATTATTTTGGACTGCATCGGCTGCTTACCATCAGGCAGGATGTAGTCACTATGACGTGTCAATATTAAAAAAAAAAAAAAAAACTCTTGTTCTACGAGTACGGTGTCTTGGACCTAAACTAATGTGCATGTTTAGTGTATTCTGTAAATGTGTAGTGTCATTTAGAGGATCGGGCGGGGGGGGTATTCAAACGCGCTCGAACAACGCCTACGCGGCACACATAGACGACCTCTCACGAATTTGAATCTCGCAACAACAGTAACTGCACTCGCACTGGTCTGAGATGGTAGTACTAGGTCTTATGAAAAAAAAAGCTGCACTTTGTGGTGGAAGCAAGTTTAATTGTTTTTTAAGGAAGTGGCGCCATCTCTGTTCCTAAGGGATGAAACTTTCACTGCTGCGGGTGAACTCTCCTATTTTGGTCCCTACTATCAGTGGCTTGCTTTCATCACAAGGTGCAGCTTTCCGATCGCCATAAGACCTGGATTCTGTGTACGTTGTTCGAGCGCTGTATTTTGTGGCTATGTGCCTGAGCACATATGTCCTGAGGCAAGCCGCTTGACGGTTTAAAAAAAAAATGGTCGTGGCCCGAAACATCTGCAAACAGAGCATAGCCTATCAACCTTAATATGTCTTTTTGATTAATCTCTTTATTATTTTTAAGCTTCCAGCTATCTCGGTCAAATATTTGCCTGAAACCTTACTAATAGGGTAACCATGACACATAAATATTAAAGTTTAGGACACTTAGGACTGAAGTAATCGAATTTGCACAACCCAAACCACTGGAACTAGAAATCTTTTATTACCTTAGTATTATATAATTTAAAAGCTGTCTAGTGGGTAAGACTACCGCGCTCTGATCTCACACAAAGAAAACACGGGTTCGAGACGCAGAGGGGCACATGTTTGAACTCGGTTTGATGGAAGGGCTGATTTTCTCGGGCTGAAGGGCTCGGTTTGATTGTTTTATGTCCTCCTAGCCATTATATCTAAAAATACCCGTCAGTTAGATATAAGATATCTCAATGTCCCATAGAAGATCCACCTTCGACTGAGATGAAGGCCTGCAGGTAGTATTTTTTTTATAATATTACAACTGATAAAAGGGTATTTTCCGTATGCATTCTCTAGTATGGCAAATAAGAACATTTGACTTGAAATAAAAAAAGATGAGCGAGCTCTACAGTAGTCGCATATGATGTGTAACATTTGACATCTCACCTTAGTTAGAAATAAGCAATTATACTCGTAACATTACATTCTGAAAAAAATAGGTCAGGTATTACATCATTTTATAACTATAAAATAAACGCAGTAAATACTCATTAAAATACATTTGACATATCAAAAATACCTTTGATAGTCAAATGACATAATATGTCACGTATAATAATAATATGTCATTTTCATAATATCGATTTTAAATTCACAAAATGGCCCCGACTCCTGTTACACAGTTACATCGTTATACATTTCACGAAATCACTCCCACAAGCTTCCCCGACTTCCAATTACACACTTGTTACACTGTTACACATACTTCTGTCCCATTTCACGAAATCAATCCCACAAATTGCTAATATAGAAAGCGAGCGGAAAGATGTTACACATCAAAAATATGGAATACAAGAAATTGCAAATATATACTGCAGTTGGTCACCCTATGACGACGCCGACGCAGTTGATTTAGTGTTGCTTGTAACATTACCGTGCTTGTACACACGCGTGCACATCTGACTACCTCAAACTATCAAATTACCACAATAGACTGTAAACTTTATGTCTAAGGAATATGGTTGAATATTATTTGAAGAAATTCGTCAGTTTTGGATAGGTTGTACGTTACGCTGATATTTTAAAGAAAACAAACAAATACATTGAACATACGCATAATCTGACATACTGTCTCAGGTGAACTTCCAGTTTACGCTATCGTAGCTTCGTGTTTTATTAACACAATCTACTTACTTTGTAAGCCGAAGGAGCCTTATTCAATGTCAACAAGTAACTACAAATCTTTTAAGGGGGTGCCGCGCGGAATTTAGAAAATTTACGTGTTTTTAAGTCACTGGTGCTAGGCGCTGAATAGGTCATATACATTAAAAGGACTAGTGTAGGTTAACTTGATCCTTTCACAAGGCCATGGTTGTCTTGGAATTTGAAACAAATACCCAGAAACTGCATAAATAATTTACGAAAGTAAACATTGCTCTAATTAAATCACCAGCCTACTCTGTACAGATATTAGTGTGCGTGCGTATTCTTGTCGTGCGCCGTTGTCACACCACTGCCACGCGCCGCTCGCTCGCTATCATAAAGAAACTTGAAACTCGCAGTTTTGCGTACGCGCTGCACCCCCTTAAGGCTTTTTTGGGGTTGTTCAACCATTATCATCGTCACTATCTCATTGTGTGCCCCCGCTGCTGGGGCACGAGCCTTCCCTATGGATGGACAGGGAGAACGGACCGTAAACCACCACGCGGGCCTAGTGCGGGCGATGGTTGTTAACGACTGCTGATGCAGACGAGACCAACGGCTTTACGTGCCTTTCGAAGCACGGAGGATCTCAAGATGATACATTTTTGGTCACCCATCCGATGAACTTTGCGAAAGTTGCTTAACTTTAGCTATCGCAGACGAGGAGCTCATCATCGAGTCATCGAGCTCCTCCAGAGGGTTGTTATCTGTTCGCAACAACAATCATTGGTTAATACATTTTAACTCGATTTTTTTGGGGCACTTCCGAAAGATGGAATAGTCTACCAGCACACGTTGTCCCTCCTTTGCACATGGGGTCCTTCAAACGAGGGGTGACAAATGCTGCGTTGTTTTCACGTTGCACCAGTTGTCTTCGCTTCTGGACTCTATTTCCACTTAACATCAGGTGGTGTGGAGCCATTTGCCGCGCTAACATAAAAAAAAACAAAAATATATAAAACTTTGCATTAAATGCTATTTATAACTATTATTATCAAAGCTGACTTCGATTGGAAGAGCTGTTGTCAGGTTACGGAAGGTCGTGGGTTCATGGCTCACTTGAGGCAATCGTGTTTTCGTGTGTTATTAAGTTAACGAATAAGAATTTGCATTGTTAATAACGAAAATAAGAATTTCGAATGTCACTGCTGGTAATGGTCGTAAGGTCAACATAAAGGTTGCATTTACAATTTAAGTGTTTAAGATTATACAAACTAAGTGTTTGTAGGTATACTATCCAGAGAACGATTGGATGGTTTACTACCCTAATAGCCCTAATAGGGTATTGGCACCAGTTTTCGACAGGAACCAGTAGTCAACATTTGTTTCCTTTTAATCGATAAGAGGAGGAGCTCGATGGCGCAGTGGTTAACGCGCCCCGTCTGCGAGTGCTGAGGTTAAGCAACTTTCACAAAGGCCGGTCATCCGATGGGTGACCAAAAATTAATCATTTCGAGCTCCATGCTTCGGAAGACACGTTGTTACACCCAGCGCCATCTGGACGGTTGTAATAACATCAACCTAGATGGCTTGTTTGACGAAATCACAGATGGCGCTGACGTCTTAATATAGTGTGTAAATTAGCATAAATACAAAACCTTTGTATGAAGAGACTTCACTTCTCACTGGCTTCCGATAAGTAAACATCTAAAATTGCTACCTCGCTTTCATTTGGGCACCCTCCATTTTACACACGTAAAGCCGTTGGTCCCGGCTGCATTAGCAGTCGTTAATAACCACCAATCTGCACTGGGCCCGCTTGGTGGTTTATTGCCGGTTCTCCCAATTCATTCATAAGGAAGGCTTGTGCCCCAGCAGTGGGGACATAAAAATGAGCTGATGATGATGATGATGATGATGATGATGATGAATCATTAAAAATTGGGGCCAGCAACTGGTTTTAGTCTTTAACAACAGTTGACTACATACCAGGTGGGTAACTCTTGAAACACAATTGCATTAATCAATTTCCAATCACAAATCTAAAAAATTCAAATGGCACTCTTAAAAGCGATAATAGCGCTACATTGGAATTAAATTGCGTGGAAATTGAGTGAACAAATTATTATAGAGATGGGGCGTTCCGAAATTGCGAAACTTATCCCAATATCGATACATATTTATCGCATTGGAATTGTATTGAGATTGAGTTTGCGTCAAGAGTAGCCTACCTTGTTGTCTTCCCTTAGTATTTCAATTAAAAACTATGTTATTTTTTGGTGACACAAACTCTGTCCAGCACTGATGGCGTTACCCTATCCAGAATGCGATTGGACGGTAACCACCGTAATACCTATTTCTGCCGCCAAACAGCAGCAAGTCACCGTGACAGAAGGAAATCATCTTCTCATCACTCCTTTGCGTCAGAATTCGTTGCTGATTCCCTCACAGTTCAGGCCATTCGATTATGGAAGGCTCTCCCCGAAAAAGTCAGACAAGCTCCAAGTAAATTGGTCTTTGAAACAATGGTTTGAAAAACTGTTTCTACAGGAATCAACACCCACCTAAGAGATTCCCATCATCTTTTCTTCTGTTATGCTTAAGTAAATATGTTTATGTAGTGTATTTTTATTTAAGTTTTTTTTTATATAGTATGTAACTACATTATATTATTATCATTTAATTTAATAAACGTATATGTTTCAATTACGTTCTTTGTCGCACCGCTTACCAATTTTCTGTCTAGCTTAGGTCGACTGGTAGAGAATGCCATTTGGCATTAAGTCCTCCTTTTGTACTTTATTTAATTTTATTATGCAATAAAGAATAAATCCTCCTCCGTGTTTCGGAAGGCACGTAAAGCCGTTGGTCCCGGCTGCATTAGCAGTCGTTAACAACCACCAATCCGCACTGGGCCCGCGTGGTGGTTTATGGCCCGTTCTCCCTATCCATCCATAGGGAAGGCTCGTGCCCCAGCAGTGGGGACATAAAATGAGCTGATGATGATGAAAGAATAAATAAATAAATAATATAAATATGGCGAGTACATTCCATGTCAAGTTTTTTGCCTCAAGCGGCATTTTCAGCTTTACCGGACTTTTTGGGGGCGGCGAGAAACTTAAAGGGTTCCTCAAGCCGTTTGAAACGAAGCACCTTCGGAAGTTTTCTAGAGGGAACGGCATCAGCACTAGTGCGTGTCCCCGCGCCCTGCTAGATTCTGCGAGGGGTTCGGATCGGATCGGGGAGCGGAACAACCCGAGGACGATTGAAACATGACACCACATGTAAAGTGCTATAATTTACCATTAGAAAACTTTGTTTTATTATAAAATGTCGTTTTCGGTAAGGTGTTCGTATTGCAAAAGTTATTTGCTAATAGGCAAGCTGCAGCCTTCATGGTTCGATTCAAAGACACACATGTTTTTTTTATTGTGGCACGCCAAAATGGCCTCACCCTGCCTGATGAAAAGCAGCCAGTGAAGCCCAAGAAGTGAAAGCGTTCATCACAGCGCTACCACGCTATGCCGAACGCCCACACTATGGCGGCCTGCATAAATGCTTTTTCACGCCCCGCTTAAATAATCCGGGAGAGAAAGAGGAGGGAAACACGTGTGCGGAAACGCATTCCACATACGGGCAGTTCGGCAAAGGAACGATTGTCCAAACTTTTCGGTACGTGTCTTGATGGTCAGTACGGTATGAGGGTGGTTTCTCAGACCTGCAGGCGCCGTTCTGGAAAAAAAGAAAGTATTTGCTAATAGGCAAGCTGCAGCCTTCATGGATCGATTTCAAGATACACGTGTGTGTTGCACCACAACAGTTGTACCAATGTCCATACTAAGACGCGGACCAATCACAGCGCAGTACAACACGATCTCTGTATATATAGGTACTATAGAATGTTTGTATTACTTTAGCTTGTAAGTTTAATATTGTTTGTCATAGCGATATCATGTTTTAGTACTTTAGTAAGTTAAGTTTTGTAAATAAATATTCTTCCTCTTCTCTACTCTAACCACGGGTATCATTACTGACCCTAAGCAAGACCCTCAGTAATATATGTACAGACGCCTGCATATCTATCCAAAAGTGTTAAATTTCCTCAATAAATGTTCAACCATATATCATATACATAAATTTCAAAGTCTATTGAGGAAATACGGTTTGTGGAAGTCTGATATGCGTATGTGTATTCAGTGCGACAGCCATTTTGGAATGTAAGCCGATGGGTGATCAATGGCCGCATTGGCTACTGGGTCCGGTTACACTGCGACCAAGATGTGATAGCACAGTTTTAAAAGCATACAGTTGGGTATCGAACGTACTTCGCAGAGCAATGGAGGGGAACCCGCGGGGAAGCGGGCGCTGCGGCGAGTGTCCCACAAACAAGCGCAGTTTGTGGGAGCTACCGTGAAGGGCAGCCACGTGCGCGTACTGCGTGTTTTAAACGTTTTTTTTTTAATTTACGTTCAGTGATTTCTATTGAATATAATGGTGCATACGCATTGTTATGTATACGGTTGTAAGTCGACGTCGAAACACAACATAAATTTAAAATTTCATATATAATTTCCCCGTGACGCAAGGTAAGTTTTTCTTATAATTTCGTAATAACTTGTTCTTTGTCTTTGTTGGAATGTATGTAGCTACATGGATTGTAAAATGTATATTGTTGGTGAAGTGCAGGGTACTCCAACTACAAGATTAATGACCGAATTCTTGTACTCCAACAACAGAATTACTAAATAGTTTTTTTTATTTATTTTGCCAACTTCTTTTTAATTAATAATGAACATTTTTACAACACATAACTATTAACTAATACGTGCCAATACAGACGAGGTTCTATAAGCATCAATTCTTTAAAGTTTATATTTAAGATTTCTGGGCTTATTATTTTTCATTTTTTAAGCAGTCCGAATGCGAATTTATTATATTGTTAAAAATTTAAATCTAAAATAAACCTTCAAGTAAATATTTAGCAGTGCAACATTTGTAAATATGTATAATAGTTTATTCTTGTTAATAAATGATTATTATATTTGATTTTGAATTTTATGACATCCCTTGCATATCGGCGAACGACCGCGTGAATACCTACGCGGGCGGCGGCATCGCCCCATATCAAAGGCGATACCCTACTGTATGAAATAGTAATACTGTGGTGATAGTGTCCCGGCTCCAGTGTCAGTTGCAAAAAGGTAATTTTTCAAGATCATCCATCACACACAAGCTCATTTGTGTAGTTAAATATCAAAAGTCGGTATGTCACACTACTCGAAACTGAACTATGAATGGCGGAAAATTCGAAATTTTAAATATTTAATGTTTTTTTTCTTTCAAATCGAGGTACTAAGTCACTAAATACACAACAAAATAACGGTCAAAATCGATGACTTTTTCATATTCCGACACGTCCATAGACAAATGTCTATCAAACTCAAGCACGTCCGCGACGACCAATCAGGATAAAGTATGGCGTCTAAGATGGCTACCATTTCCAATGTGGTATCGGGAGTGAAGCACTTTGCCGTCGTTGTTTTAATTGAATGTTATTGGAAATAATGGATGGAAGTAATTCAAGTATAGGTGTGGACACGGAGAAAGCACGAAAGAAAACCGTGTCAAAAACAAAGATTAAACGAGCAAAGGAGCAAGCTAAACATAATTCGGAAGCAAATGGCATGGAGGAAGTGTTAGATTTTGTCTAATTATACAGCACAATTAACATTTTAAATTTTCGTTTTCATATATCTTAATAAAGCATTATGAATAATAATTGCCTTTTATTATTATTGGAGGAGCTCGATGGCGCAGTGGTTAACGCGCCCGGTCTGCGAGTGCTGAGGTTAAGCTACTTTCGCAAAGGTGTCATCGGATGGGTGACCAAAAATTTATCATCTCGAGCTCCTCCGTGCTTCGGAAGGCACGTTAAGCCGTTGGTCCCGGCTGCGTTAGCAGTCGTTAACAACTACCAATCCGCACTGGGCCCGCGTGGTGGCTTATGGCCTGTTCTCCCTATCCATCCATAGGGAAGGCTCGTGCCCCAGCAGTGGGGACATAAATGAGCTGATGATGATGATTATTTATGGTATTTTTTTTAGTTTCATAAAATATTATTAAGTAACAACCCTTACTAGGATTTAGCAAAACCAGGCAAGTCCATTTGCTATTTTTCAAAACCCGGCTAGTTCAGTGTTTTTTTTCAAACTCCGGTACATTTCGCTAGTGTACATCAAACATCGGCACGTCCATATTTTAAACAGATTTTCTAGCTTAACCCTTTATTTATGTTATTTTTTCTATTCTTAGATACACAAACCCCTACATGAGTGGTTATTCAATATAAAAACTCATAATTTAAAAAGTATAGCCAAAATCATATTTCTTTCATTTCCCACTTTTCACTTAAGGACTTACCAGGTTTTGATACTTAACTACACATTTTATGTCCCCACTGCTGGGGCACGAGCCTTCCCTATGGACAGGCAATTAAGTTTTCTTCAACTTATTAGCTACTAAAATTCCAACGCAGCCCTATTATCATTTCTGTCTTACCTTATACATATCATCTTTTGATCCCTCATCATGCTCAAATTGGTCATCATCATCATCAAATTGCAGATTTTCACTTCTTGGCTTACGAAATAGTTCCTAGCTACTAATTAATACCTCTCAACGGGACCACGGACAGACGCGCACGACGTAAAACTCTTAGAACAAACATTGACTTATGTTAAATAAGAAATTAAACATGCAATCACACGTTTGTAATTAATTTAAAAGTAAAATGAGCGTACCGCTAACAACTCAGCTCATTTGAAACATAATCTCTCATGACAGGACCGTTGTTGTTACGTTTTTGCATCTCTATTTGAATTCTCTTGTGGTGATATACGATTGTGTGTGAATCAAGTTACATTCTCAATGTCACGACACCGGATTGGCGGCTAGCGTCAAATTAGCATTTAAAACTATATCTAGAGCTTCGGATGTCCTGGCTCCCGAGAGTGGCCATAACTACTCGCACTAAGCGCTTCATGTCATCATTTTTACCGCGCACTGGCAGGGAGTGGAATTCTCTGCCATCGTCTGTGTTCCCAACTTATAACCTGAATGCCTTCAAGGCGAGAGTTAATAGGCATCTTCTGGGGCAGCTCGCTCCATCGTGGACCTCATCAACGCTCACCATTAGGCGAGATCGAGGTCAAGCTGTCTTATAAGATATAAAAATAAAAAAAATCGCAATCGTTGAAACCTTACCAACTCGCATTGGGCTAGCGCGGTGGGTAACATTGTATAATCTGTTGTTATGGATGCTACTGGTCATGTGGAAAAGCCTGAGCGTAGCAGTGTGAAGTTTATAAGCTGATGATCATTTCGAGTTATGTAGCGTAAGTACACACACACTGAATAGGCAAGTGATATTATAATGAGAAGAATAAGCGTCAATTACCATTACTTTCTAGGCTTTCGACTGAATCTAACTTTGACGTAGGCTTTAAATTTAATAAAAAATGTGACAAAAGCGGCGGTTGAATCATAGAACAATCTCGATTGACCTTGGATAGTTCGCACGTTGTGACAGGCGACGCGTTTCCCGCGAATACGTCGGTCAAGCGCGAGTTAAGATTTGTGCACTTTGAGTTCTTAGAATAAGTCGTTCAGTGTTTTGTCCCACATCTAATTCGCCCCAATGCAATGGGACGAAACGCTGAATTTCAAAAATATATTTTTGGGAGGAAAGAGCCGTGGGACGAAACACTATCTTCACTGGGTGCCTAGTGTGAGTTTTGTTTACCATCCGTATTCATTCGATTACGTTTACGAAAACGACAATTAGTATGGCATTGAAGCAGCGCCTCCTGGCAGCGTACGAGAAGAGTTAACATTTTGTCATACAAATTCTCGTTTTCGTTAACGTGATCGAATTGCGAATGTATCTCGCACTTGGCACCCTGTATAAGTCTCCCCTCTGCGTAGACTTACGAACCGATGGAATAGTGACATTCATGATTGCTATATTGTAGCCGAATATAATAAAATACAGTGAAAAAATTAAACGCCCACCCGACCCAGCCAGGAATCGAATCTGGGTCTTCCGCAATCCGGGCGGCTGCACTGACCGCTATGCTACCGGGAAGGCTGACGTAAGCGCTGAATTTTGTCACTGCTTTTTAATTTTTGACTTATAAGCAGTCAAAAATAAAGTCACTTTTTATCAACTGCAAATATTTTGAGAAAACATCTAATTATATCAGAGAAATAAGGTCCTAGCATTTAAAAAAAAAATTCAGGCTAGTTTTTTTTTAAATTAATTCATAAAAATAGTTTATATATGTTGTTGAATTTATTCTCAAAATATGTGATATCCTGATATATGAACGTCTATACGTGCTCGAGGAACGCACACAGACAACCTCTCTCGGACACTGATCTAACAATAGGGTGCCTACTTATGAGTTTCATTTGTCATTCGAACACGTTAACGAAAACGAGAATTACTAGTAAGTAAGTACTTTATTCACATTTCAATTCTTAGGCATTTCCGACATGAGACGTTTTAGGTCAAAGTCATTATGACATTTGTTTATTGTTGACATTTGAAATTAGTAAATTAGGCATAATGAAAATTAGGTGGAAAAAGCCCTGCTCAGAAAAAGGTAACAGTATGCAGGTCTTATTGCTAACAAAAAGTGTTTCTTAATCCTACTTTTTCAAGTGTATACACAAATATCTAGTTATTTCAGTCAAGATAGTCTTGACTTCATAACAAATAACAAAATATATATTTAAAATCTATTTATCATCTACTTACTTACAATCTAGGTCAGCTATACTCTAAGTGTGTTCCGCGGAACCCTAGGGTTCCATGATACCTCTGTCGGGGTTCCGCAAGAATTTAGAAAAAAAAAATCAAAACACCTCTCTCTGGTCGCTCCGCGGCTGCGCGGACTCCGCGGCCGCGCGGGGACAAAACGCTATGAACGTTATTTATTTATTTATTTGTATTTGTATAAACATGTGTTACAATAGCTGGTACAATATCTCATAAGTTTGGTATCAACAATTTTATACTTGTACAACCCGTTCGCTCTAAGTTTGACGGTCTGTGGAATGCGCGTACCCTCCCCCACGTGACAACAAAACTTATAATGTGTCATAGTTTTACCCAAATATGTACGTACACAATTTTTATTGTTACAATTAAATAAAAAATATTTTTATATTATGTTTTGCTGACGCTACTTTTCGAACGTCATACCTATCGCCAGCGGCAAACTTAAAGCGAGCGGGTAGTATACTTGTGAGCGCGCAGTCTCTTTGATTAAAGCCGCCTCTGAATTAGACGCTATAGTTGTCAACAAGCGACTTTCGACTCTAACTTCAAAGGATAAAGTCGATATTGTTTAAATTTCTGTTTTTATTTTTGCTTTTTGTTTATCAAAGGTGCCGACTCGAGTATTTTCGAGAATATTTGAGATCGAGTCTAGGACTAATTATAAAAGCGGCGATCGCGCGTCGCGCGTCGTCAGTTGACGATTAGCGTTCAGAGCGATAAGTTACTACCTACTTACAAGCTCGCTAGCGAGAAAATAGTGTTCATTGTTTTACTGCCTGCTGTATTCTGTTGTCTCAGTTTTATACATTTCTTCACTGTAGGTACTAAATTTAGTCTCTTATACGCAGTAACGATTGTGCATTATTTAAACCCCACTATCCTGACGTGTAACATTATAAATAAAGAAGAATGAAACGTTGGCTTAAAGGTGTTAAACGTGTTGCAACAACATCTTCTAATGACGCTGAATGTTCAAAAGCAGTGCGCGCGGAGAATATAGCAATCACCGATCCAGAAGATGATGCCACGACGTCAAGCTCGACGGTTTCAAAGACGAAAAGAAGGAAGTATGATGAATCTTATATCAGTTTCGGATTTGTTGATTCCAACGGCTCACCTCTCTGCATGCTCTGTAGTAAACTGCTTCCTAATAGTTCCATGGCACCTGCCAAATTGCGCCGACATTTAGAAACTGTACACCCCGAGTCTAAAGACAAGAATAAAGAATTTTTTGTTCGCAAAAAAGATCTGTTATTAGAAAGTCAAAAAAATATGATGCATGTAACACAAACTATCAACGAAAAGGCCACGGAGGCATCATATTTAGTTAGCTATCGCATTGCACAAGCAGGTGAAGCGCACACTATCGCTGAAAATTTAATAAAACCATGTGTATTAGACATAACAAAATGTATGCTCGATGAAAAATCTGCAAAGCATCTTTCTACTGTTCCGCTATCAAACGATACTGTTTCACGACGAATCCATGATCTGGCAAGCTACGTCAAACAAGAACTAGTTACACGTCTACAAAATACACGATTCGCCTTGCAAATGGACGAGTCGACTGATGTCGCTGGTTTGGCTATCCTGCTGGTTATTGTGAGATATCCATATAAAAGTTCTTTTGAAGAAGACATGCTTATGTGTTCACCGCTGCTTGCAAACACTACCGGGGAAGAAATTTTTAATAAAATAAATATATTTTTTGAAGAAAATAATCTCAGTTGGAACAATTGCATTGACATTTGTACAGATAGGGCCAAGGCGATGACAGGTAAAACAGCAGGAGCAGTGTCACGAATGAAAAATAAAGCGCCTAATTGTAGTTCCAGTTATTGTATTCTGCATAGACAAGCACTTGCGATGAAGCAAATGCCGTCAAATCTAAAATTAGTTATGGATGAAGCGGTAAAAATAATTAATTTTATCAAATCACGACCACTACAATCCCGATTGTTCTCATTATTGTGTGAAGATTATGGCAGCAAACATAAAACACTGCTGCTCCATACAGAAGTGCGATGGCTGTCTCGGGGTAAAACTTTAACAAGGCTATTTGAACTTAGAGCCGAGTTACAAATGTTTCTTTCAGCAGATACTTCTTTTAATTTGAAGGACCGTTTGTATGATAAAACTTGGTTGTTCAGATTGTCTTTTATGGCGGATATCTTTCAAAAACTTAACGAATTGAATTTATCGTTGCAAGGTAAACAGACAACAGTGTTTCAGGCCTATAATAAAATAACTGCTTTTAAAAGAAAATTAGATTTTTGGATCATTTGCATTGGTAAGAAAGAAATAGAAAGCTTTACGTTACTCAGTGAGTTTGTTAGCGAAAACGACTCAGAAATGTTTGAAGATGATGTGTTTGAAGAATTGGTCCAATATCTCAGTTCGATGCGCGCATCTTTTGAAAAGTATTTTCCCGAAGAACACAATACAAAAATTAAAGTGAATTCATGGATTTATAATCCTTTTTTACCCAACTTAGAAAAGCCTGAAAACTTGCCAAACGAGATATATGAATCTCTTTTAGAAATGTCATCAGACACAAGTATGGAGTCACTGTTCAAAACGACGCCTCTCAATGATTTTTGGTGCAAAATCCAAGATGAATATGCAATGCTTGGCCAAATGGCTCTGGATATTCTTCTCCCGTTCCCAACTACATATTTGTGCGAAACAGGATTCTCTACCTACGCAGCCACGAAAACAAAATATCGCAATAGACTGGACGCCGAAGCTGATATGAGACTCCAACTTTCTTCCATCAAACCTGATATCAACCAATTGATGAAAAATAAAAAACAGTTTCATACCTCCCACTAGTTAGATTTTTCTTTTTTAATGTTTTCTATTATTGTCCTTGGCAAGTGGTGAAGTAAATAATAATTAGTAACTGTTACATTGTACTTTTATTATGCTGATTAATAATAATAATAGCCTAATTGTGCGCAAATCTGAGGACCTATTGGTTCCAGCTGACCCTCACCATGGTGCTTTATTAATTCAAACGTGTTTTGGTTGTGTTACTCCTTTGAATACGGCCCCCCAAAGAAAGTTTTTGTTTGATAAAGGTAACTATACAGCCATAAATGCAGATTTGCAGATAATTGATTGGTGTCACGAGTTCTCTTCAAGATCTATGGACGAATGCTTGGACCTTTTTTATTCTATTATTCGTTCACTCAGAGATAAGTATATTCCAAGCAAACTTTGTAATAATAATACTTACCCAGTGTGGTACTCGGCTGCACTAAAGAAAATTATTAAAGAAAAATTTAAATTTTTGCGGAAATATAAAACCTACCGTAACGGTAGTGATTTATACACTTTAAAATTGTTGCGGTCTAGGGCTAAAGCTGTTGAGCGTAATTGTTATACGAGTTATATTTCTCTTATAGAGAAATCCATATATAAAAACCCAAAAAGATTCTGGGGTTTTGTCAAAAGTCGCCTAAAGTCTAATGTTATGCCTAGTTCTATGTATTATATTGATAAAAGCTTAAACTCGGGACAGACTATTTGTAATGCTTTCTCTGATTATTTCGGGAAGAATTTCATTATTACCGATGATTGTGCACCTGTGGTAAATTCCCAATACGGTGTTAGTGGCAGTATATGTGAGACACCTGGCTCTCATTTGTCTTGGATTTCTATAAGCGAAGAAGTTGTTCTGAAGCTGCTCAAGGGTTTGGACTCTTGTAAATCAGCCGGACCCGACGACATTCCTGCCATTTTGCTAATAAATTGCTCTAAATCATTGTCATTACCCGTGACCCTGCTGTTTAGAAAGTCCATCGGTGAGTGTTCCGTACCAAGGATCTGGAAAACTGCCTATATTACACCTGTCTATAAGAAGGGCTCTAGAACAGATATACTCAACTACAGACCCATTTCCAAACTCTGTATTCTATCCAAAATATTGGAAAAAATTGTCCACGGACAGATCTATGATGCTATCGGTAGGTCATTGAATGGTTTTCAGCATGGTTTTCTGCCCGGCAGGTCAACTGTTTCTAACCTCGTTTTTTTAAACGACGATATCACAGAAGGTATGGATAGGGGTTGTCAAACTGATGTGGTTTACACCGACTATAGTAAGGCCTTCGATCGAATACGGCATGAACGCTTGTTGATTAAGTTGGAATCCGTTGGAATATGCGGTGATTTGCTGAGATGGTTCTCATCGTATATAAAAAATAGAACGCAAGCAGTTGTAATAAATAACTATGTTTCTAGTTGGATTGAGGTACCTAGTGGCGTGCCTCAAGGTTCGATACTGGGGCCGTTGCTTTTTGTGATATATATTAACGACATTGTGTCCTGCTTACATTCCTCTAAATTATTGTGCTTTGCTGATGACATGAAGGTTTATAAACAAATTCGTAACATTGATGATGCTCATGAACTACAGCGTGATTTGCATCGTCTGGAGTCGTATTGCTTGAGTAATTATTTAGATTTGAACCCTATCAAGTGCTCAGTAGTCACGTTTAGTAGGAAGATTAATAACATTGTTTTTGACTATGAGATTGGCGGTAAAGTGCTTCCTAGAGTGGTGTTCTCACGGGATCTGGGTGTTATACATGATTCCAAACTTGCGTTTGATCATCATGTTGACAAAGTCATTGCAAGTGCCTCCAGGGCTCTAGGATTTGTGTTGCGTAGCTCCAGGGACTTTAAAGATATTAAGACTTTAAAAATTTTATATTGTACTTACGTTAGAAGTATCTTGGAGTATGCCTCGCAGGTTTGGAACCCCTGTTACGACGTTTACAAAACGCGTATTGAGCGTTTACAAAAAAGATTTCTGAAACATCTTTGTTATCGCCTTAAATTGCCATATAGTGCCGATTTATACGAGGACCTATGTAGAAGGTTTCACATTTTGCCACTCCATGTGCGTCGTGATATAGCAGACGTTATATTAATTTTAAAGATCATAGCTGGTACTTTGGATTGTCCTGATCTGTTATCTAAAATAAGTTTCAACGTCCCCCGTAGTTTTCGTCGTACTGTACCACTTTTTATCCCTTTTTGTAACACCAACTACCGGAAAAATGCCTTTATTTGCAGAGCTAGCAGGCGGATCAACACTGTTGCCCAATCTATAGATTTAGATATTTTCAATGCGAGTGTCCAATCAGTGAGGAAATCTCTCGGTGATCGTTTCTTCGAAGTTCCTTGATTAATATTATTGTAGTAATTTAGTGTTAGTTATTAGTTATAGTTTTTTTATTTTTGTGTGTGCATTAATCAGTAATTATGGTTAGCTACTCTAAAAAGCAATAAGCTGTTTGTTGTTAATTTTCTGTTTTACACTACCTTTATCAGTGCGAATCTTTTAGTAGCTTTTAAGTTCTATTGTAAGTTATATTTCATTAATATAAAGCTGATGATTTGCCGAATAAAATAAAATAAAATAAAATAAAATAAAATAAAGAATACACTTATAAAAACAATTGTTTTATTGTAGGGTTCCATCAAGTATTTTGCTTCCCAAAAGGGTTCCGTCATTAAAAAAGTTTGAGAACCACTGATCTAGGTATTCTTGGATACTATAAAAACATTTTTCTTTTAGCCAATCTTTAACTAAAAACCTAAATTTTGACAACTTGTGAGTTTTAAAGAGCAAATTTTGTAAATTTTGATACACATCATAAAAGTATTATTAGATACAAGTGTAAGATTAGCAGTAGGCTTATGTAGCTTGTTTCTATACATAGAACGAAGATTTCTTGTTGTAACCTGACAATTTTCTTGAAACAAAAATTTATATTTATATACAAATAAGCAAATATCGAAAATGTAGAGACAGGGTAGAGTAAGTAAATTATAGTCTCTAAAAAAAGGCCGACAAGAGTCCGTCTGTAAACCAAATATGGCTTGGACGCACTTTTTTTGTAACACAAATGCTCTGTCTCTATGTATGTGTCGGAGACGTGGCGCTAGCATCGCTTAGAAACGACAAGTATAGTCTATACTTAGTGTGGTCTGCGCAGCCTATGCTCTATGGTACGCGAAACGTCAACGTCAGTTGGCGCGACAACGGACGGGACACATTTGAATGGGAGCGGTCGGAGAGTACGCACATGCAGAACTCACTTCGTTTCTAAAATCCATTTTAATCGGGCGACTGTTTCTAAATAATTTAATTGTGATGTTAAAATAACATTAAAGTGACTGTAAGGAATACGACTGCGCTTTTATTTTGAAGATCCAAGATGAACTGTGTTATTGACGAATCAGAGTTTGCTCGACCGTCCTATCTACAAACCAACCTCGCCGCCGACATATGTACTTAGTATGGCATTGAAGCAGCGCCTCCTGGCGATATACCAGAGTTAAAATTTTGTCATACAAATGTTCAGTTTCGTAAACGTAATCGAATGAATACGAATAGTATACAAAACTCACACTGCTCACTCAGCTACTTTATTATTAATTTTGTGACGACAACTAGAGTTTGTTATGGCACAATTGCAACTCACCAGTCTCACCACCCGGTGAATTCCTTACCAAATATTTCAATACCAAATTACTGTTTAACGTGATCGAATGTTGCACTCATAATATCTGATACTCTCGGAATGTGTCCGGGATCGTTTATTATACACTAGTGGACCCGGCGGACTTCGTACCGCTTTGATAGTTCCATTCGTTCCCGTGAGAATATCAGGATAAAAACTATCATACGTGTTAATCCAGGTTATAAACTACCTATCTGCCGAATTTCATCCAAATCCATCCATCCGTTGCAGCGTGAAGAAGCAACAAATATACTCGTACACATACACACAATCTTTCGCATTTATAATATTAGTGGGGTTTAACTAACTAAATGGTTTAGTGGCGGAACCCTAAAACCTAATCAGATCAGAATACTTAACATGAGTCATAATTATGTCATAGGTGCCTACCAGTCCTACAACTACAGCTACCATTCTATGTTATCAATAAACAAGGATAAATTGTTGGAAAACTGCGCAATTTTGAAACAAAATCTCGCACTGTTTTTGGCGAAACTATGTGAATAAATGGAACGTGCTTTATTTAAGGTACATAAAAGCATGTATATGAAAGTCGATAAAGTATGTATGTTTTTAAATAGAAAACAGTAATGTAAAGTAAGTTCTGCGTCAGTGGCCAAGTGAGAAAGCGCTCGGCCCGATACCCGAAAAATCCGTTTTGATCCGGATTTTTCGATGCATAGCTCGGCAGGCTTATTACCGAAAAAAGCAACCAAACAACATAATATAAACTAAGACATAACTTCTAAGACATCCTCATTCAACCTCTGGGATATGTCTGAGAAACGTCGGACGGCTTGTCACCCTACCAACAACCCACAGTATAAAAATCATAAAAGATCAAGATCTTTTCATACTCCATGTTTAGGCATGATGTAATTTTGTTAAAATATATCAAAGTGTGTGATCTAAATATTTAATTGAGAGCCTACTTTGTGCGAGTTTCTTGGCCATTTAGAAATTGTATATCTAAGACAAAATATTTTTCTTTTTTTATACTTTTGGGTAAGCACAAGTGCATCAGGTGAGATAAGATCAAGATCTTATCTCACCTGATGTTAAGTGATGATAAGGCCGAAGGTGGAAGCGCACTTCACCCGGATCCTCAACTAGTGAGGCACTGGCTATCTTATCTCTAGCTGCCGGAACAACAATGCTACAAACATTGATGTTATGGCGACATATTTAGATAAGATGGTGGTAGCTAGCCAGGCGGACAAACAAACCCTACCACAAACCAAACCGAGCACACGAATATGTACTCCCGCTGAGAATCGAACCCGGGACCTCTGTGTCTAAACCGGTGGTCTTAACCACTAGAACACAGAGGCAATTGTTCTTTGTTTGTTACCAGGGTGCCTTATTATGCAAAATTCATTCGCGAGCCAAACAAAAAGTATGTAGATAGGTACTGAGACAATCGGAAGGATCGTCACTTAAGGTACCCGGGGTTTTATTGAAGAATAACGCTTTATTGTTTATGTATTAATTTAAAGAATATAACAATAATAATCTATTCGTAGTCGCGGCCCGTCAAAGAATGTCCGCAATGCTTTCCTTTTGTCTTCCATCCTTACGTTTGAATGCAGGCCACGGCGATTGCCAGTAAGCATGCCCGAACAAGGAGTCTCGGTTGCTACCCTACTTCACCAGCTTATTCCATGTCCCCACTTCTGGGGCACGAGAACTAACCACCGCGCGGGCCCAGTGTGGGCGGTGGTTGCGAACGAGCGACAAGCAGCCGGGACCAACGGCCAAAGACGGAGGAGTCCGAGATGATACATTTTACCATTGAAAATGCTTATCAGATGCAAATCGCCTAAGACGTATTTTTGGCCATAGCTCCGAGGATTTTGGGAGAATCGAGATGGAAATAATACCAAGAGTCGAGGCATTTATCGAGACACGTGTGAGAGTTTGAATATTGAAAATCGGCTGGAATTTTTTTTATTAATTTTTAAAAAAAGTAAAAAATAACGGATTTTTTGGGGGGTGTTTGTGTACTAAATTGTAAATATTTCAAAAAGAAAACCGACTTAAGAAAAAAAGAAATAAAGGGTCCTAGTTTAGCTACAAAATGGCGAAAAAATTTTTGAAAATCGGTTAATAATTGTGACCTGTAGGTGGTCCCTCTAGATTTGGTATTGTAGAAAAACGGGTGTAGCTTCTTTGATTATTGACCGATCGTCATGGTAATGGTGTTAAAAGATGCGGATGCAGGCGAGAAGTGCATTCAAGTTGAATTTGTGTTATATAAAATAAAAGGTTTTTTTTCGTAAATTGTTGTATTCATTTTCAATGCTCCGATTCTTGCGGGGACTGCGAAATCTGTGAATTTTTTGTCATCAGATGACCGGCCTTTGCTAAAGTTGCTTAATTTCAGCAATCGCAGTCCGAGTACATTTACTACAACTGCACCATCGAGTTTCTCGATAATTAATATACCTCTATACTAATTAGTTTACGTTAAAACACCATCAAATACTTTGTTTTTAACGAAACGCGAAAGTTGCTATTGTTCTCAAAGTCATCTCTATTCAATTGTTGTCGCCTGTGGTTCGAGCACACAGTAATGAGAACGTCAAACAGTATGTCTGATGGTTACTCGATCATGTCGTATCAATTACTGTGTCTTGTACTAACACACTCACAAACAATCGCCAACTGTAATCTGTAACGGTGAAACAAGACTCAAGCACTATTATAGTATACACTCCCGGTCCCAGACTTCTAAACCGAGCCACCTAGCATAATGAGTTTGTATCGTCCATAACTTTAAAAAAGTGTCCATCCATCCATCTATCCATCTCAGCCAAAAGACGTCCACTGCTGGACAAAGGCCTCCCCCACGGAGCTCCATGAGGGGTATTTGCCGTAATCGCCACGCTTGGCAGGCGGGTTGGCGATCGCAGTTGGTTAAGAGTAACCTCAGAGAGATGCTGCTGCCCATCCTCTGGAATGGTCCCTTAGTCGGCTTTTACGACACCCTCGGGAAGATATGGGGTGGTGCAATTCCTTATCCCCGGCACCACACAGGGAGGAATAAAAAGCAAAAAGTGTATGAATAACCAAAAAGTTTTTTTCTTTTTTTTTTCTTTTACCCTCTAAGACAGCTCCTGACCTAGATCTCGCCTGATGGTGAGCGTAGATGAGGTCTACGATGGAGCGAGCTGCCCCAGACGATGCCTATTAACCATCGCCTTGAAGGAATTCAGGTTATAAGTTTTGGGAACACAGACGATGGCAGAAGAATTCCACTCCCTGCCATAAAGCGCTTAGTGCGACATAGTGGAATTTCTACTAGGTGGAAATGATATCCTGCAGTACGTCTGGAGGTTCGGTGGTAAAAGGGCGATGGTGGTATAAGCTCGAAAAGCTCCCCGGCACACTCAATTATGCAGTTTTGTAGCTGGCATATTCAACATTAGGCTCATGTGCTGTTGTTCTGAATTTTTTGGCCATTCATACATTTTTTAAAGTTATGGACGATACAAACTCATTATGCTATGTGGCTCGGCTTAGGAGTCCGGGTGTATATATATAACTATATATAAGCACTGTATAAGGAGACTTTAATAGGTAAAATTCATGCATACCGCGCTCAGCATCGCACACATAGATAGAAAACCTCTCACGGACATAGGGTTGCCAGATTTGCAGAAGTGAATTCCGGGACAAAAAACAAAACCAATAATGAAAATAGCATAGCTTTATTTACCTACTAGGACCCGGCGGACTTTGTACCGCTTTGACAGTTTCAAAAGACTGTCAAAATTTCAATAAAAAAGTAAGTATAAAAAACTACCAAATAAGTCCTATTCCCAAGATCAAATCCAAGACCTAAGTAGAGAATGGTATAAGTTTCATTCCCGTGGGAATATCGGGATAAAACTATCCTATGTGTTAATCCAGGTTATAAACTATCTGTATGCCGAATTTCATCCAAATCCATCCATCCGTTGCAGCGTGAAGAAGCAACAAATATACACACACACACACACACACACACACACACACACACACACACACACACACACACACTCATACACACACAAACTTTCGTATTTATAACATTAGTGTGATTAGTGTGATAACTTATTATAAATAAATAATTGTTTATGATTATTTTACATATAATTTAGCGCAAATATTGTTGCCAACAAATTACAATTAAAAAAAATTATTGTTTGTTTTTTTATTTTAATTATTGTTTGTTACCATAAAATGTGAATTTCACTTGCACAGGGTATGAACCTGCGCCTGGCGTTCGCCGTGCTCTCATCCGCCTGCTGGTCGGCCTTCCAGCATGGCTACAACACCGGGGTCATCAACGCACCACAAGCGGTATGTAATAATAATTGTAAAACAAAGTCTGAGTGGACTCCTTTAAGGGTGCGCCGTCAGTAAGTGACAGGTGTCATATATTTTTTTGTCTTCGTCCATATTTATTTGATGCCGCGCGGCCATGCTTTTGTAAGGGGAATTTAAGGTGCTTAATGAAAAATAATAATTTAAATAACCGCTTGGTAAATCGAAAATGTGAGACAGACGATTTATAGATTAGACTTTGGTGATTGTTTAGACAAAATCAGAGGTACAATAATTTAGATTTACTATAAGATATCAACCAAACGCCGCGCCGCCACTCGTTTTCATGGTTTTTGCCCAACTTTAAATGATATGTAGAACAAACTACAGGTTGACTTTTTATCACCGTCCAAACCTTCTGAGATGACTCCCGTGATACAAACGAACAACTCTTACAATTGGACCAACTCCCTAACTCAAAATTCACACAAAATTCAGCTGTTCCATACAAAACATCAATATTCATTCGAACAAAATGTATTTTTGGCTTTTTTTGGTCGGCGCACCCATAAGGATACATTTTATTTTTTTGTTCTAATTTTGTACTTTTTTATTATATCTTACGGGTAGCGCTTGGCCTTCCTCAACTGATGTTCAGTGATGATAGAGCTGAAGGTGGAAGCCTCAACTACTGAGGCACTGGCTATCTTATCTCTAGCTGCCAGAACACAACAATGCTACAAACATGGATGGATGGATGTTATGGCGACATATTTAAATAAGATGGTGGTAGCTAGCCAGGCGGACAAACAAGCCCAAACTGAGTACACAATCATATACCCCCGCTAGGAATCGAAACCGGGACCTCTGGGTCTAAGCTGGTGGTCATAAGACCACAGAGGCAGTTAAAAACTACTACTGTATTAACTGTGTGTTCTAATAAGATAATCACCACTTTATTCAATGTCCCCACTGCTGGGGCATTTTTTTTTTAAATTTATTTATTTGGAAAACGAACAGCTAATAAACAAAGTAGAAACTTAAAAATAGCAACAAAAAGCCTATTACAGGTCTCTCATATAGCAACAAATTAAAGTAGGGTTACACAGGTCGACTTTTTTATCACCATCCAAACCTTCTGAGATGACTCCCGTGATACAAACGTACAACTTTTACTATTGGACCAACTTCCTAACTCGAAAAAAAAATCAGCTGTTCCATACAAAACTCGAGTTAGAGAGTTGGTCCAATAGAAAGAGTTGTTCGTTTGTATCACGGGAGTCATCTCAGAGGGTTTGGATGGTGATAAAAAAGTCGACCTGTATAATTTATACATTACAAGCATAGCACATTAACTCAATAAAACAAGACAACACAATAACAGCGCAGCACTTTAACCATTAAAAAATAACTGGCTCAAAAGACGCCTCGCAAACAAACAATTTGTGTTAAATAAATCGATGTCAACCTCTTTGGATACTGCATTGAAATTGTTAGCCGCACGCAACATAAAATATGAGTTCGAGTTGGCACTGGAAAGGTACAGAAGCGGATGAATGACTTAAGGGAAGCTTTAAGCAACTTTTAACAAAAATACCAGGTCTGAGATATCCCGTCTATTCTCTAATGGAAGTAGGTGGTGACTTCTGCATAAGTCCAAGTAAGAATAAGCCATTTCGAGTGGATAACGCCACAGGGACCTGGGGTGTGGTGGTTGTTAGGCGGCCAATTTTTGTATTTTTGGAGATAGTTAAATCTGATTGCGTCACGCGGACCTAACGACTGCTAATGCAGCTGCCGGGATCAATGACGACGACGATCAATGACGATGCCGAGATCGTCGAGCCCATCCGATGACCAGACTTTGCGAAAGTTGCTTGACTTCAATAATCGTAGACCTAGCGAGTTTGCTGTTGGCCTCATAAGAAAGGCTCGTGCCCCAGCAGTGGGGACATAAAATGAGCTGATGGTGATGAACCCAATAAACCCGGGTTACGCATAACTCATTGTGCATTCTCCATTTCCAGGTGATGTCGGAGTGGCTGCAAGACGAGGCTTTGTCCGGGACAAACTCCTCAGTGCCGGCCAAGGATGACCCTAAGGTCACCACCGTGTGGTCCATAGCCGTGTCGATCTACTGCGTCGGTGGAATGCTGGGTGGTGTCATCACTGGCGTAGTGGCTGACAGGTGAGGCTTACCTTGAAATTAAACAACTTTTACGGATCTACTCGCGTTTATTTTATACATTTGTGTTATTTTTGTGGTATTTCATCTGTATAGATGAATCTGCATAGCCGTCGGTTGCAATAACCGGTGGATAGATGGCACTGTGCCGCTAAAAGCACTCACAAGTTAAAAAGCAGTGTAATCATTCAGTGCTTACGTCCAGCCTTCCCGGTAGCATAATGGTCAGTGCAGCCGGCCGGATTGCGGAAGACCCAGGTTCGATTCCTGGCTGGGTTGGGTAGGCATTTAATTTTTTCACTGTATTTTATAAATATTTACATTAGTTATGGTTGGAATTTACCACTAGCCTGGGATCCCATTATACAAAATATTCAATCCCAGCCCCAACACTATACTGCCAAACCAAGAGACTCTGTAATCAGTCTGCGTAAAACGGAACGCATAAATGAGGGTATACAAGATACCAACTAATTATGAAACGACCAACACCTCAGTCTCCCTGTGACCACGGACCCTGCAAAGGGTTTCAAACGTCAGGATAAACATTAATTAAAACTCGTTTCGATCCGTAAACGTTGTTCCATTTCAATGTGTAATGTTCGCGAACTTTAAAAACAATACTAGGATCAATGTTATGGCGACATATTTAGATGAGATGGTGGTAGCTAGCCAGGCGGACAAACAAGCCTACCACCAACCAAATTTGGCGGGTTGGTGATCATAAGGCCAGGCTATGAATCGAAAAATCCGAAACACTTTGCTCGTCTTAGAAATTGAAACCGGAACCTTTGGGTATAGGGCCGAGCGCTTCGCCAATCGGCCACCAAGGCGAGCAGATTTCTAAAGATACCTCGCGAATATTCAGCATTTTAAATATCTTATCTTAGCTTAGTAGAGCCTGCTGAGGTTTCCCTCTTCCAGTAACACTTCGACCCATTGGGATCTTTTGTGCAACTCCATCCTTTCACTCTTCCTCCTCTGAAAAGATAGATGCTATTAGCTTGGCAACGTCCTTAAGAGTGAAGAGCCTGAAGACCTCCGGTTTCGGATAGGCCGACCCCAGGAGTCCCATTCTTTTCCTAGCCATAGAGTCGCAGTCACACATAGGTGCTGCATTGACTCCGTTTCCTCTCCACATGCCCTACACAAACTATTTGTTGAAAGGTGCATTCTGTGGAGCATTTGTTTTGTGGCATAGTGCCCTGTCAAGGCACCGATAGTAAATCGGGCCTGCCTTCTACTGCCTCCGCATATAAACTTACTCCGTCCTAAGGCGTTTGCGCCTAGGAAGGATTTGGAGTGTTTCATACCCGGCTGCTCTTTCCATTCGATGCCGTGCCTGTTTTCGGTGTAATCTTTTAAGGCCTTGTTAATGGTACTTGGTGCAAGTGCCACTAACGGCCCAGGACCAATAAGCTGGGTCTCTGAGCCCTCCCTGGCAAGTGCATCCGCCATCTCGTTGCCGTGGATTCCCATATGCCCTAGAACCCAGATCAATTGCATCTTGTTATGTCCATCTAGCTTGTTTAGAGCTTTGTGGTTTCCAGAACAAGGCGAGAGTCGATTCGGGACGATATGAGTGACTTGAGTGCGGCTTGGCTGTCCCTTAGGAAGAATATATTGCGCTTTTTCATAGCTAACTCTATATTCTGCTTTGCGCATAGGAGAATTGCGAAAGTTTCTGCTTGATAAATAGTGGCAAATATTCCCATGCTTTGACTATGCTCGAAGTCGTTGTTATACACGCCTGCCCCTGTGCCCGACTTCATTTTTGATCCGTCGGTGTACCAGATTAGGCTGTCTTTTTCCGGAGACGGTGGCCCTCGTTTCCATTCGTTCCTGGTTGGAACATAAACTTTAAAATTCTTTTCGAACATGAATATGTGGGGTATTTTATCGCACCCCATTATCAGCATTTTAAATAAGAATTTAATCATATATGTCCTTGTTTTCAAATATTTTATAGTTAGCCAAATATCAATAAAGTATTTTGCCAAAGCCAAAACAAGAATGGAAACAATTTTCTCGATGGAATATAAATCCAAGGATGACTCTTCTCATTTCCTTTTTTATGTTTTATAGGCAGAAGCACGAATATTTAAAACCCAAATAAATTATATTAGAAAGGCAATAAACTATTGTAATCATTCTCCAATTTTTCTTTTTCAAAAAGCATTTAGTTTCTTAGTAAATCACACTAATAATATAAATGCGAAAGTTTGTGTGTATTTTGTTTGTGTGTGCTTCTTCACGCTGCAACGGATGGATGGATTTGGATGAAATTCGGCATACAGATAGTTTATAACCTGGATTAACACATAGGATACTTTTTATCCCGATATTCCCACGGGAACGGGAACCACATGGGTGACACTGCGGGCAGCCGCTAGTTATAAATAATAATTTCCAATTTTTCGCTTACGTTATTTTATATAGGCGCGTGCGCTACTGTTTTTCCTTGCACTGAGAAATCATATCTCTATCCCTCTGTGTACCGTGTGCCGGCAAGACAATCGGCGTCGACAAGTTGACGAGGTATCGTCTTATGAGAAATACAGGGTGCGAGTTTCATTCGCCATTTTCATTTTCGTTAACGAAAACGAAAATTTGTATGGAAAAATGTTAACTCTTCTCGTTTGCCGCCAGCAGGCGTTGCTTCAATTTTTTTTTTGAGAGAGTATGCTGATTGCCTCAGGCGGCATTTTCAGCTTCACCGGGCTTTTTTGGGGGCGGCGAGGAACGTAAAGGGTCCCTCAAGCCGTGTGAAACGAATCACCTTCGGAGGTTTTCTAGAGGGAACGGCATCGCGCACTAGTGCGCGTCCCCGTGCCCTACTAGATTCTCCGAAGGGTTCGGATCGGATCGGGGGGCGGAACCACCCGAGGGCGCCTCTAAAGACTCGGACCTCGGCTCGGGTAGACCGGGCCGTGGAGGAGGAGAGAAGCGCCCAGGTACACGTCTGTACCTGGTATAGAGCGCGTGTGAACCGGTTCTTCGTACCCTTGTTCTACGAGTACGGTGTCTTGGACCTAAGCTAGTGTGCATGTTTAGTGTATTCTGTAAATGTGTAGTGTCATTTAGAGGATCGAGCGGGGTTGCTTCAATACCATACTAATTTTCGTTTTCGTAAACGTAATAGGATGAATACAGATAGTAAACAAAACTCACACTAGGCACCCTAAGATATTAACAGTTATAAGAAGCCTATGAGACGTTTCTTTTGCTAGCTCGGTTGTTGTTGTACGAATGCTTCAATGCTGCATTTGTTTACAGATTCGGCAGGAAACGAGGCTTGCTTCTGAACAACATCTTCGTGTTTGCCGGCGCGCTGTTGGAGGGCGGCGCGAAAGTTGCCAAGTCATCCGAGATGCTGATTGTGGGGAGGTAAGGTGGAACGACGAGCTTCGCAAGGTGGCTGGCAAGAGCTGGATGAGAGTAGCCGCGGATGCTCGGTGGCGTGCACTTGGAGAGGCCTATGTCCAGCAGTGGACGTGTATGGAATGATGATGATGATGATGATGATGATGATGAAGGTGTAGCTTTAGGTTATGGGAAGGTTAAAGGTCAGCCATCTCAAGGTAAGCCAGTTCTTCCAAGCTGGTCTAAATTGGAGTCATCCCGAATTGCGTCAAACCTAAGGGAAAAAAAAGCGGGCAAGTGCGAGTCGGACTCGCCCATGAAGGGTTCCGTAGCAGCAAGTAACATAATATAAAAGTTCTTGTAGTTCGTTGTATTTATGAAATTAATTTTTTTATATATATATATTGGAGTTGATTGAATGAAAGGTAAATTGCGGTTTACGATTTATGACGTATTAAAAAAACTACTCACTAGATCTCGTTTAAACCAATTTTCGGTGGAAGTTTGCATGATAATGTACATCATATATTTTTTTTAGTTTTATCATTCTCTTATTTTAGAAGTCACAGGGGGGGGGACACACATTTTACCACTTTGGAAGTGTCTCTCGCGGCAACTATTCAGTTTAGAAAAAAATTATATAAGAAACCTCAATATCATTTTTGAAGACCTATCCATAAATACCCCATACGTATGGGTTTGATGAAAAAAATTTAGAGTTTCAGTTCTAAGTATGGGGAGCCCCCAAAATTTATTGTTTTTTTTCTATTTTTGTGTGAAAATCTTAATGCGGTTCACAGAATACATCTACTTACCAAGTTTCAACAGTATAGTTCTTACAGTTTCGGAAAAAAGTGGCTGTGACATACGGACGGACAGACAGACAGACAGACATGACGAATCCATAAGGGTTCCGTTTTTTGCCATTTGGCTACGGAACCCTAATTAGGAAAATTAAGGGTGATACCGTGATAATGTGCAAAATAGAGATACACCGAATAGTGGGTATTTACTTAGCCGAATAATGAATACCGAATACTACTCGAAGTTTTTTGTTTTGTTAATTTTTTTTTGTTTTTTCACTGTGACCGAACCGAGAGGTGATCCGAATAGGATCGGCAATCTGTTAGACAAAAACCTTACGGAAAGAGCGTCGTTATCTTAGTTTTGCTTTTAATTAGCAGTATTTTTTTTAATGTTAAAAGGAGGCAAACGAGCTGGCGGGTCACCTAATGGAAAGTAATCGCCGCCGCCCATGGACACCCGCAAAACCAAAGTAATCCCAGATGCGTTGCCTGCCTTGAGGAAGGAGTTGGATCTCGAGGAGGCAGTAGGAATTGGGAGGGGGGAGGAGTGTGAGATTGACCTCCGGTACTTTCACTCACCGGATGAAACACAACAGCAACGAGTGCCATTGTTTCATGCCGATATTCAGTGAGAGGGTGGTATTACGCTGGGCGAGCCGGCCCATTTCCGTCCATTTTTCAACTGAGTTGCGAGACTTGGTTTTTTTACAATTGCTTGTTTTTAATGGTATTTACTTTTCTGTACAAAAAAACAACCCAAACTTATTTTATTACATTTAGTTTTAATTTATGTCTTCTTCTTTTCAGGCTTCTGATTGGTGTGAACAGCGGTCTGAACGCGGGCTTAGCACCTCTATACCTGGCAGAGATTTCGCCAGTCTCCCTACGAGGATCAGTGAGTCTTATTTTAGTTCGTACAGACACGCCTGTATATCAGGGTGCCTAATGCGAGGTTCATTCGACATTCGATCACGTTAACGAAAACGAGAATTCCTATAACAAAATTTTAATGACACGATTAAAAAAAAAAATCAGAAACTAATTCGCTCCATACAAAAAAAAAACATATTTTTTTTCTCGGAAACTATCAACTTATCGAAGAATTGTGTAAAATAAAATGTTGCTTGTTTTACTATTATCTATACTGAAAAAAAAATCAAATCGAAATTCGGACTTTTGATGCTACGTCCACCTATTTTAAAACTGGAACCACCGTGCCGCGTGGTGGTTTATGGCCCTTTCTCCCGTGGTGTAAACATCCATAGGGAAGGCTCGTGCCCCAGCAGTGGGGACATACAATGATGATGATGATGAGGCACTGGCTATCTTATCTCTAGCTGCCGGAACAAAACAATGCTACAAACACTAATGTTATGGCGATATATTTAGATAAGATGGTGGTATCTAGCCAGGCGGACAAACAAGCCCTACCCCTACCACTGACCACCAACCGAACCATATACCCACAGGAGGTATTAGAATTGGCTTATGAGTTTGAAAGAATAAAAACTTTGAATTTTGTGTGGAAATATAGTTAAATTAGCTGACCCAGCGGAATTCGTACCGCATTTTTTTTAAATGTAACCTATGTTACTCAGCGCTAATGTAGCATTCTAATGGTGAAAGAATTTTTTAAATCGGTCCATTTTTTTTTGAGTTTATTCGTTGCAAACAAACAAAAATACAAAGCTTTCCTCTTTATAATATTAAGTATAAATAAAAAATTATGTACAGAAATGAGAAAAGTAAAATTGTCTCATATGATTTTCTTCCAGATAGGAACAGTATACCAGCTTGTGATAACTATCACGATTCTGCTGTCACAAATATTGGGGTTGGAGGCGGTACTGGGAACGGCTGAAGGCTGGCCGTGGTTGCTGGCTCTGACGGCTATACCAGCCGTTTTACAATGCATCACTCTACCTATGTGCCCTGAGTCACCTAAGTATTTGCTTCTGAATAAGGCTCAGGAATTACATGCTCAAAGAGGTAAGTAGTTTTATAAAAAGTTTTTTAATTTTTTAAATTTTTATATTTGCAGTTAAGCACAGTGCCTTGATCTCACCTGATGTTAAGTGATGATAAGGCCATTTGGTGGAAGCGCACTTCACCCGGGATCCTCAACTAGTGAGGCACTGGCTATCATATCTCTAGCTGCCGGAATGAACAATGCTACAAACATTGATGTTATGGCGACATATTTAGATAAGATGGTGGTAGCTAGCCAGGCGGACAAACAAGTCCTACCACCAACCAAACCGATTACACACACATGTACCCCCCGCTGGGAATCGAACCTGGGACCTCTGGGTCTAAAGCGGTGGTCTTAACCACTAGACCACAGAGGCGCTCTATATCTAGATCAGCCAGAAAACTTTACATAATTTATATATCTGGGGGCACGGCCGTGCCCCCACCAAGTCGAGCAAAAAAGCGTCACGGCCGTACCATCCTTTTCTCGAAGCAATTCAGACCATTTTCGACCCCCTGTAACTTCGTTGTGGATAAAACTAGAAGACTGAAATTTTCAGTAACCATGCAGACATTGTAAAGACACGTATATTTCAAATTTCATTCAATTTGAACCAGTATTTTAAGAATTATAACGGGTCAAATTTCTTAATTTTGTCACTTACTGACTGACTCACCGATCATCAAAATTCTAAGGCACTTGTGGCAGACCTAGAAGCTCCAAATTTGGAATATAAGTAGTGTTTGGTGTATGAATCAAGGAAAAACTAAAATATTTTGCAATTTCGGTCCAGTTTTCTAGATACACCAACTGCATAAATAGCTTTGTAATCCCATATAAATGTATAGGGTTACAAAGTTACATGTGCAGTTAATGAATCCACTGATTCATGTATAATATAATGGAATAATAGGTTCAGTTAAATTTTTCAATATTGGCTTTATTCGTAACGATGTTTTATTTTATTTATTTTACGGCAATTATTATTATTGCGTGCGAAGCCGCGGATTTAAGCTAGTCCCATATAAATATAGGCACTACCATGCCCCTGCCAAATCGAAAGGAAAAAAGTAGAACTGTCTCTACAAAATACAAAAAGAAATGAGATCCCATCAAAAACAATACTTGTCAAAAAAAACCAAGTCTCGCAACTCAGTTGTTCTGCGGTAAAAAGTTGTGAGATCCATGTAATACCAAGTCGGTTATTAATTTATTCAGTCTCTACTTAAGCGACTTTCTGTCTTAATACGTCCAGTCTCTAAGACCACGATCGTGGTCCATAACATTCTTTAATGTTTTATATAAATATATTGAGACTTGGCCATCGCCTGAAAACACGTGTAAATTCAATCGCCTGAAAACACATGTAAATTCAATTATTTATTGCGATGGCCAAGTCTCAATATATTTATATAAAACATTAAAGAATGTTATGGACCAAGATCGTGGTCTTAGAGACTGGACGTATTAAGACAGAAAGTCGCTTAAGTAGAGACTGAATAAATTAATAACCGACTTGGTATTACATGGATCTCACAACTTTTTACCGCAGAACAACTGAGTTGCGAGACTTGGTTTTTTTTGACAAGTATTGTTTTTGATGGGATTAAAGTCATTTATATACCTATGTATTCAAGGTATACAATATATGTGGTAGACTTGTCGAGAAAGTAAAGCGTCAACGTTTGCTGTTTAATAGGTATATGATTGTTTAAAATTTGTGTTTTCTCGAATATTAATGTGAAATAAAGGTGGATTATTATTATTAACCGTTAAGTGTTCGTGAGCGTGCATAAGTGTTGGCAAATGAAACAAAACAGTGCAACTTCACTTTTCAAATTCTCTCAAGAAGTCCGCGTGATTTCATTTTAAAGTTATCTTTACTGATACTCAAGGAGTTTGGGGAATATTATTTATCAATCGTCATTCATAATCATGATTAATATTGAAAACTAGCTGTGCCCCGCGGTTTCACCCGCGCTAATAATCATAGTGTAATGTTATATAGCCTATATAGCCTTTCTCAATAAATGGACTATTCAACACAAAAATAATTTTTCAATTCGGACCAGTAGTTCCTGAGATTAGCGCGTTCAAACAAACAAACAAACTCTTCAGCTTTATAATATTATAGATTAATTTGATTTACTTATTGGGTGCCTAGTGTGACTTTTGTATGAATTCATTTCATTACGTTTACAAAAACGAAAATTAGTATGGCATTGAAGCAGCGCCTCCTGGCGGCATACGAGAAGAGTTAATATTTTGGCACACAAACTATCGTTTTCGTTAAGGCGAAGGGTAAGGCACACTAGCGCCGCTAATGGATTTACTTTGATAACTGCTAAACTGGATTTTTTTTCAAACATTTCGGACCTTCCGACACTATGCAAACGTCTATTATTTAATAATTGTGCACTACTTTTAGGTTTGTTTTTGTATTCATTCGCTAACACCAAAAGTGGCCATTGTTTGTGAATAAATGCGATAGCCCGTTTTGTGAATAAACCACGCAACAAAAAGTAGTGCACAATTATTAAATAAATACTATGGATGCTTTCCTGTTGTCGGACGGTACGCAATGTTTAAAAAAAGATCCGCTCCGTTAGTAATTGTCAAATTATCAATTGGTGGCGCTAGTGTGCCTTACCTTTCGCCTTAACGTGATCGAATGGCGAATGAAACTCGCACTTGGCACCCTGAACTAATATAAAAAAGTATATTTAGTATACGTATTTTTATTCCTATTACAGCTCTCAACTGGCTTCGTGGTGACGTAGCAGTTCATGGCGAGATGGAAGAAATGCACCAGGTCAGAATAATATATTACAACTTCATTTGTAGTATATTACAACTTCAGTTGTAACTACATGAAAATGTTATTTTATTTATTTTCAACTTTTGCAACACAAGATTACAGGGTTCGAAAGGATTCGAAAGGAAAAGGGCTTTCCCGCCAAGAAGTCCAAATGTTTAACTTACTTAATGCTTCTTGGCGGGAAAGTGGGTGGATTATTAACCGTTAAGTGTTCGGGATCACTCCCGAACACTTAACGGTTAACAACAATTTTTGCCAACACTTATGCTCTCGCATAAGTGTTGGCAAATGTAACAAAACAGTGCAACGTCACTGTTCAAATTCTCTCAAGAAGTCCGCCCGAGGACTCAGTAAAGCGCCCCACATCTTTACTGAGATACTTGAGGGGTGAGAATGAGAAGAGAAGAACGAGAAGAGAAGAATGAGAAGTGAGAAATGATATACCCCCCAGGGTATATCATTTCTCACTTCTCATTTCTATTATCATTCATCATCATCATCATACAGGAAAGAAATATTGTTTATTTATGTATTACTTGTGAGAAAAAATACTTTTTCATTGGCTAAAAGCTTGTGCAAGTCATAAAAAAAAACATACTTCATTACTTCGTTTTTACCATTAAAGGAGGCTGAAAAGAACAAAGTCAGCAAGAAGGTCACGCTTCGCGAACTGTTCGGCAATCGGCAGCTCCGACAGCCACTCCTCATCGCGATGGTTGTGATGGTGGCGCAACAGCTTTCCGGCATCAACGCGGTCATATTCTTCTCCACTGACATCTTCAGGAAGGCGAACCTGAGCGAGACGCAATCGCAGTACGCTACTTTGGGTGAGATAAACTTTTGTTTTTATCCGCCAAGTCGAGCAAAAAAGTGGCACGGCCATACCATCCTTTTCTCGAAACAGTTCAGGCCATTTTCTACCCCCTATAACCTATAACTTCGTTGTGGATAAAACTAGAAGCCTGAATTGTCAGTAACCAAGCAGGCATTGTATAAACACGGTATATTTCAAATTTCATTCCATTTGAACCAGTAGTTTAAGAATTAGAACCAATTTAATATAATATATGTACTACTTGTGAGATACATTGTGTTTTCATGCGATGGCCAAGTCAATCTATTTGTTTCAAACATAAAAGATTTTTAATATTGACATGGTCACTATAAGATGTTGTTAGGTTAGCTAATTACGTAATAACTTAAGACAGAAGGTCCCTTAAGTGGGGACTGAATAAATTAACCGACTTGGTATTATGTACATGGATCTCACAACTTTTTACGGTAGAAAAACTGAGTTGCGAGACTTGGTTTTTTTTTCAAGTTTGTTTTTGATGGCATACATCTTACAGCTAAGCAGTCTGTATTCATTTCACCTGATGTTCAGTCATCACTGAACATCAGGTGAAATGAATAACTATCATCGATAAGGCCGAAGGTGGAAGCACTTCACCCAGGATCCTCAACTACTGAGGCACCGGCTATCTTATCTCTAACTGCCGGAACACAACAATGCTACAGTTAACACACTAACGTTAACCTTAGCATAAAAATTAAGAGTTACCTATATAATAAAATGAAACTACTTTTACGAATCTACTCGCGTTTGTTTAAGGCGAAGGGTAAGGCACACTAGCGCCGCTAATGGATTTACTTTTCTTCTCTTAAAAGAGAACAGTCAGTTACTAACTTAAATATTAAATTAACATAGTCTACATCTGTTGACTGAACATGGCAGTTATTTCTTCTACTGTCTTGTTCTTCGTCTCTGGCACCTTCAAGAATATGAAGATTATGAACAGGAATTGAGGAACGGCGAATATAATGAACGTATAGGATCCCAGCGCCAACTGCAAATAAAATAAAAATATTTAATACTGTATCTCCTCAAGCTCGATGGGGCAGTGGTGAACGCGCCCGCAGGCTTATTACCGAAAAAAATAACCAGTTGCAAATTGCACAATGGCAACGTGACTGCGACTAGTTGCGGTTGCTACAATCGGTCGGTTTATTTTAGAGCGCCAGCCGTCATGCACTTTTAGTTCGTCAATCGCTCGCTTGTGGCGCTATCGCAGCGTTCTACGTTCCGTAAAACGAAATATGTGTTTTGGTAGCGATAAATTGCAAATTGTTGCGATGCGACCGTCACTTACAGATCGACAATAACGTTTGGTCGGTCGGTCCATTGTCACAGTGGACCATGCAAAAGGTTCGAAACGTCAGGATAAACATTAAATCAAATTAATGTGTAAAATAAACGGGAGTGGATCCGGTAAAAGTACCTAGTTTCATTTCAATATGTATGTGTATATATATGTATGTATATATATTTCCATTCACGTAAACTTTAGAAAACAAGAGTTAACAGGGTGCAGCGCGGACGCAAAACTGCGAGTTTCAAGTTTCTTTATGATAGCGAGCGAGCGGCGCGTGGCAGTGGTGTGACAACGACAAGAATACGCACGCACACTAATATCTGTACAGAGTAGGCTGGTGATTTAATTAGAGCAATGTTTACTTTCGTAAAATCATAGGCGTTTGGGTAAAAAATAATAAAAGTCTTATTATTTTCATATTCATATTTTTTAATTGAAAAATAAGACAACAGCGGCCTGCAGAATATCAATACAAACATTTTGATTTCGGATCATTGTTTTATTTGTGCTATATTTACAAAGTTTCTGAAGAAATAAGTTTTTAGATATCATTATTTTACGTATTGTTTATGCAGTTTCTGGGTATTTGTTTCAAATTCCAAGGTAACCATAGCCTTGTGAAAGGATCAAGCTAACCTACACTAGTCCTTTTAATGTATATGACCTATTCAACGCCTAGCACCAGTGACTTAAAACACGTAAATTTTCGAAATTCCGCGCGGCACCCCCTTAATAATAATCTCTTTTCTGTGGTTATTTTGCACTAGAATAATTAGGTATTATTAACGAGATTATTACCATGTTTTTTGTTGCGAGTGAGTATCCGATATTTCGGCACAGTTGCATGCGCCATGATCACGGATTTACTGAAGTTATTGCGGGTGGGTGATTATGAGCAGACAAAACAATTTCCCTCTTCCTTAGTCGTTTTGTGCGCTCGATACTCGTACCACTGTTTCCTAAGTCACTATTCACTCGAACTTGTTCTCGACATATTACACTGACAGTATCAGATCGCGAAACGGCACTTTCGTTCTTTTGCGGTCTTTACATAAGCTAATCACTGGATTCCAGATACGGGACAGTTTAAAACCATCTTCGCCATAGAAATTTTTGTATTTTGTAATTTCAATCGCTTCTCGAACCAATCTAGGTATGTAGTGGCGTTCTGTTGAAGTTATCTGGGGGTTATAAAACTCAATCCAGTGATTAGAACCCGATTGGATCAAATGTTCAGCAATGGCCGATTATTGCGTATCGTTATTTACAGCTTTGATATGCTCCTTAACTCGGCAGGCGGCTGTACGTTTTGTTTTACTATTGAGCTGTTTTGCACGTTTCTTTTTTCCGATATGTTTTATTTTCGTTTCAGGCATGGGAGCCATGAATGTGGTCATGACGATCATCAGCCTGTTCTTGGTGGAGAAGGCTGGTCGGAAGACCCTCCTACTCACAGGTTTCAGTGGGATGTTCGTTTGCACTATACTGCTGTGTGTCGCCAATATGTATGTAAGTATTAACACGATCAACGCTTACATTTTCATTTATTATAACAAATTTTTACTTTTTATTTTTAAGTGTTAATTGCTACACTTAAGCTGAATTAAATATTTTGCCCCCCGGGGGATTGCCCGCTGGGAATCGAACCCGGGACCTCTGGGTCTAAACCGGTGGTCTTAGCCACTAAACCACAAAGAGGTGGTTAAAATTATTTCATTGATGGAGGCCATTGCTCAGCAATAGGACAATATATAGGCTGATTACTTAGTTTATGATAATTTACATATAATTTTACGCAAATATTGTTGCGAACAAATTACAATTTGGTAAAAGACAAAGTGTTGAAAAAATTCTAAGAGCGGGATTCGAACCCGCACCCCATGACATGCAGGCTTAGGTGCACTACCAACTATGCTATCGTGGCTCAGTCGAGCTCGCCGAAATTAATCAACACATCTACTCTTACTCTGTAAGCCAAAGGAGCCCTATTCAATGTCGACAACTACTTACTTACTTTTAGTTTACTTGAGGAGCTTGATGGCGCAGTGATCAACGCGCCCGGTCTGCTAGTACTGTGGTTAAGCAACTTTCGCAAAGGCCAATCATCGGATGGGTGACCAATAATTGGTCATCTCTCGCTCCTCCGTGCTTCGTCGGCATGTCTTACCGTCGGTCCCGGCTGCATTAGCAGTCGTTAATAACCACCGTCCGCACTGGGCCCGCGTGGTGTAAACATCTACCCCCAGCAGTGGGGACATAGAATAAGCTAGAGAAAGAATCCAAAATACTAGGCTGTCATAACCCCAAGGAGGTAACTATACCGTGAGGTGGTTAAAGTACCAGGCTAGCATGGGTCACAAGAACGTATACCTGGAGTGTGCTACATACATGGGTGAGGCCGTGAGGTGGTTGAAGTACCAGGGGGTCGACCGCCTAACTCTCTCGCTTTCGATCGCTTTGAAGACGAGGCGAGGAGGAGGCGTCATCTTGTCATTTCGAAAGCAATATGAAAGCAATATCGAAAGCTATAGGCTATAGCTTTCGATATTATTCGATATTATATTTCGATATTATATTAGAAAGCGAGGCGAGGGCCTCGCTTTCAAAGCGATCGAAAGCGAGAGTGTTAGGCGGTTGGGGGCAGGCTAGCATGAGTTATAAGGAGTTTCGTACTGGGCCCGCGTGGTGGTTTACGGCCCGTTCTGTATGGTGTAAACATCCATAGGGAAGGCTCGTGCCCCAGCAGTGGGGACATACAATGAGCTGATGATGACGATGACTCACTTTACTTCACTTTTTCCAGACCCACGTGATATGGGTGTCGTATGTATGCATAGCGCTGGTGATACTGTTCGTGGTGATGTTCGCGGTGGGCCCGGGTTCTATTCCTTGGTTCCTCGTCACGGGTGAGTGTTCATTTTATTTGTATTTTTTTTTGCGTAAATTCCACTATATTTTTTAACCTTACATGACATATTTAGATAAGATGTTGGTAGCTAAGCTAGCCAGGCGGACAAACAGGTCCTATTACCAACCAAACCGAGTACACAAACATATGTGGGTATGCTGGGAATCGAAGCCGGGACCTCTTGGTCTAAAATTGTGGTCTTAGCCACTAGACCACAGAGGCGATAGTATTCTATGCAAAATGAATTGTTGATATATAGGTATACTAGTGGACCCGGCGGACGTCGTACCGCTTAATATCGGGATAAAAACTATCCTATGTGTTAATCCAGGTTATAAACTATCTGTATGCCGAATTTCATCCAAATCCATTCAGTAGTTTTTACGTGAAAGAGTAACAAACACCCACTTTGACCGTTTCCATTCATTCCCGTGGGATCATCGTGATAAAAACTATCCTATGTGTTAATCCAGGTTATAAACTATCTGTATGCCGAATTTCATCCAAATCCATTTAGTAGTTTTACGTGAAAGAGTAACAAAGATCCATCCATCCATACCTACTTACACACTTTCGTTTTTAAAAGGAAAGTTTTTTGCAATTTGAGACTTTTTGAGTACTCCAACGATGCCAACCATCGAAGTTTTTGATCAGTATTAGAAACAGGATCAATTGGCATCAAAAAATGTTTTTGTGTAAAATGGCTATTTTCTTGCTAACTGTACATTTTTTTGAAAATCTGTGAATGGGGATCAAAATTCCATAAAAAAATTATGGATAGTCTCCTAAGACCATTTTCGTGTAAACGAAATATAAGCTGCAACGGATAAGGTACTCCCCCTTACTGCCCCGCTGAAATTTTCCACCCGTATATCAAGCTGTGTTATTGTTGTTAAGCTATGTTATTGTCTTGATAATTTCGTGCCCTGTTCGTTACTTATTTTTTTTTTCTATAATGACATATTTCAGAGTTGTTCAACCAGTCGTCGAGGCCCGCCGCCACCGCAGTCGCGGTTACCGTCAATTGGACCGCCAACTTCATAGTCAGCCTCAGCTTCCTGCCGCTATCGGTGAGTAAATTTTTTTTTTTCTACTAGATAGGTATTTTTTTTATTTATGTATAGGTACACAGACGTATTACCATCAATACCATCTATAGTAGTAACGATAAATAAGTTAAAAAGGCTAGACAATTTCCCAAGAGAGTGTACGCAACGTGATTGAAAAAATATAAAAATATTCAAATAATTTTGAATGCAAATTTTGTTGCGAACAAATTACAAAAATACAAATGTTGAAAAAATTTCCACGAGCAGGATTTTTCAAAAAAAAATTTTTCAACCTTTTTCAAAATTTGTGTTTTTGTAATTTGTTCGCAACAAAATTTGCATAATTTTTTTTTTATAGGAAAAATAGTAAATATGTTATAAGTGGCCTGTTAACTTGTGTTAACTTGAACATATCCAAATCAATTTTCCTGCTTTCTGTTGGCTGAAAAGGCTAGGAGGAATCCTAGCCCTTCCAGCTTGTTGACCAAGTAATAAACCACTTTTAAAAAAGAGGTTGTTTTGGGAATAGTCATTACGGGAAGTGGACGATCTGGGAATGGTCATTATGGGATGTTGTCCTATTCGGAAGTGGTCATTTTAAGGCGAAGGGTAAGGCACACTAGCGCCACCAATTGATAATTTGACAATTACTAACGGACCGGATCTTTTTTTAAACATTGCGTACCGTCCGATAACAGGAAAGCATCCATAGTATTTATTTAATAATTGTGCACTACTTTTTGTTGCGTGGTTTATTCACAAAACGGGCTATCTCGTTTATTCACAAACAATAGCCACTTTTGGTGTTAGCGAATGAATACAAAAACAAACCTAAAAGTAGTGCACAATTATTAAATAATAGATGTTTGCCTAGTGTCGGAAGGTCCGCAATGTTCGAAAAAAAATTCAGTTTAGCAGTTATCAAATTAAATCCATTAGCGGCGCCAGTGTGCCTTACCCTTCGCCTTAAGAAGTGGACATTATGGTCCTAAAGGTTGCTGCGATAGCGCCACAAGCGAGCGATTGACGAACTAAAAGTGCATGACGTCTGGCGCTCTAAAATAAACCAACCGATTGTAGCAACCGCAACTAGTCGCAGTCACGTTGCCATTGCGCAATTTGCAACTGGTTATGTTTTTCGGTAATAGCGTTCACCACTGCCCCATCGAGCTTGAGGAGATACAGTATTAAATATTTATTTTATTTTATTTGCAGTTGGCGCTGGGATCCTATACGTTCATTATATTTGCCGTTCTCCAATTCCTGTTCATAATCTTCATATTCTTGAAGGTGCCAGAGACGAAGAACAAGACAGTAGAAGAAATAACTGCCATGTTTAGACAGCAGATGTAGACTATGTTAATTTAGTATTTAAGTTAGTAACTGACTGTTCTCTTATAAGAGAAGTAAAGTAAAATAATCGTAAAGGGTGGAAATTTAGAACCTTACTAATGAATTTGATATTAAGAATGACAAAATACTCAATAAAAATCGTGAAAGTAATGTCGTTATCGGTTCAAGGAACGCCTCTTGTTTGACTGTTACACAAAATCTTGAAGATCCGGATGACATTACTGAATGCCGTTGCAAAATACACCTTTTAGCCTATATTCAAGGCACTTCACTTCATCGTTTCACTCCATCGCTCCAAATTTGATCAATCATTAATCAGTGGGTAATATTGACATTTTTATAGATTTTGCTTTTTGGCTTTGGTTTCTTTGGCTGTCTTCTGTTGTGATTGGTATTGTGTGTGAAAAGTTAATAGAATATAGAAAAAATCAAACTTATTTCCTGTTTTTAATCATTTTAGTCCACTAGTTCCTTCCATTAATAGTTGTCGTTTTCATTTAAACCCACTGATTAATGATTGATCAAATTTGCCAAACATCATCATTACCAAACATCAAAGTCCAAAGTAGAGTGATGGAGTGCCCATGAATGGGGGGGTCTTTAGATATCGGATGGCATTCATCATCATCATCATCTTAGCCAAGACGTCCAATGCTGGACGTCTGCCTCCCCCAAGATCTCCACAACGACCGGTTTTGTGGTGCTCGCATCCAACGGCTTCCCGCGACCTTTACCAGATCGTCGGTCCACCTTGTTGGAGGCCTGCCCACACTGCGCTCGCATTATATAAGGTCACATATTATCAACCGCAAATATTTGAGAAAACATCTAATTATATCAGAGACATAAGGCCCTAGCATTTAAAATAAAAATTCATGTTACTTTTGATAACACAAAAATTGAAATATTTTTAAGAGCACCCATTGCGGTCTCTCTGCGGCTCCTTTGAATGAAACTGCGGGCACGTGTAAGCGGTGTAGGCATTGCGGCCTCTCTGTTTCGGCTCCTTTGAATTGAAACTACCGAAAGTGCGTAAAAAAAAGGAAAAGTCTTTTTCTTGAAAACTATTGTATAAAAATTTTAGGTTTTTTTCATATAAATTGTTTATTAATGTTGTTGAATTTATCCTTAAAATATTTGCGAATGATAAAATGTAACCTTAAATCATAGAAGTAATTTCTATTTCATGTAGGTAATTTATCGTAAACAAAAGAAAAGGGGTGTCTAGGGGAGGTTTGAACTAAAAACAGGGGTAAAAAAGTGAATGTAGGCTAAAAGAGTGGGGAAATAGTGAGATGTCTAACTAAGGTGTAGGTGTTCTGTAATAATTATGGCATCTGGATTTTCAGGAGTAAATACAGTAGTGGCGCCAATTATCGACAGTATTGTCTTTTAATCATTAAAAATAAGGGTCAGCGACTGATTTTAGTCTTGGTTTTTTGGTGCTAAAGTGTCGAACACAGGTGCCCTAGGTACTAGACTTTTTTGGATACAGGTCGACATTTTTGATAGAATTCAATTTGTTATTGTTGATATCAGGGCTTGAAACCGGTCCAAAATTAACCGGTTTCATTAAGGTAAAACCTGTACTATCGTAAAATATCGTTCTGGAGCGGAACCAAATAGAAGCGATATTTCGAACCTAAATAAACCGGTTTATTTCTAGCGATCGCTGGCTGCGACTTGTTGTAGCTTGTTAGACGAAATACCTGTGCGGCGCGCATCAGTGTTGCGTTGCGAGCGCTATCTCATTTTGATAGTTGCGCGCATCCTATCAATATGGGTCGAAAACGTAAATCAAGTATTTATCATTTTAAATTTTAACCGGTTTATTAAAAAAACCCATTTTTTTGTAAACCGGTACAAAAAGCGGTTCAATGGAACGTAACCTTTTTAATAAAGTTCCATGCATAATTTCGTGAAACCGGTTCAAAAAGTTAACCGGTTTCCAAGCCCTGGTTGATATAATAGTGTGAGATTTAATATCATTGGTTCAAAAATTGCACCCTCCCTTGGCTAGTTAAAAAAGAAATTGTAAGTATGTAAATTTTACGCAAATTTTCTTGCGAACAAATTATATACAATTCGGAAAAATGCTTAAAAAATTACCACGAGCGGGAATTGAACCAACGCCCTCTGACATAACGGGTCAGGTGCACTACCAACTAGGCTGTCGTGCGTCGCCGAAATTAATCAACACTATCTACTCTTACTCTGTAAGCCAAAGGGTCCTTATTCAATTTGCATTAAATTATTTTAATGTTTTTTTTTTCAACATTTTTCCGAAATAATACCCAGAAGCTTATAATTGGCAATCTCATTCCATTTTTTCATATGACTTAATTTTATACCCTTCTCACCACACATCATCAAAAAGTATAACTTTTTTATACAAACCTTATAAAAAAATTTACTAGCGTATTGACACCATGTGGTCGACAGGAAACAATAATCGAGACTTTTTTTCCTTCAATATAAGTTAATGATGTGATGAGTAGCTCGATGAGTGATGATGAGTAACTGAGGTTAGCAACTTTCGCAAAGGCCGGTCATCGGATGGGTGACCAAAAATTTATCATTTCGAACTCCTCCGTGCTTCGGAAGGCACGTAAAGCCGTTGGTCCCAGCTGCATTAGCAGTCGTTAACAACCGCCAACCCGCACTGGGCCCGCGTGGTGGTTTATGGCCCGTTCTCCCTATCCATCTGTAGGTAAGGCTCGTGCCCCAGCAGTGGGGACGTATATGAGCTGGTGATTGATAAGTTAAGAAAATATGGGTTAGTAACCAATTTTTAACTTTAGCAGAAATTAAATACAGACTACATACTATGTAACTCATTCAGTAAAATTTCAAAATGAAATTCTATCTTATTTTTGGCGACGAATACCTAGTGGTGTCGAAATCTGGGTTACTGTGTCGAACACTGGCGCTACTACTGGCTTTAAAATTATAAAACATTGTCATCACATTCAATCAATATTTACTAAGTTTGGTGTTGCATTTTTTTATTTATTATTAGTTTTTAGAACAGGAAATCTCATGTCTTGATTTAAGTAATTATAGTACTTAGTTTTGATTATAGTGTAACTACCGCACATTAAATAATGTTGAAACATTAATAAATTTAGAGAAAATATTTTTGACAGATTTTACAAAATAATAAATAATAATTGTCAGTAACGGCGAACATTATAAAACATAATTAGTTTTGTATTAAACTCAGAACAATTATTAATAGAGCAAGTATTGTGATCCAGACCGTATTTATTTCCTCATAGGACAAGTGTTTTTTTTTTAGAGTTTGCCGATGCCACTGGGCATTTTCAGCTTTATGGGGGCGGTGAGAAACTTTAAGGGTTCCTCAAGCCGTGTGAAACGAAGTACCGTCAGAGGTTTTCTAGAGGGAACGGCATCGCCCACTAGTGCGTGTCCCCGTGCCCTACTAGATTCTCCGAGGGGTTCGGATCGGATCGGAGAGACCAAATGTGTTGGATTAAAGTATTAGGATGATTGTGTCGAAGATGATTGTACCATTACGCAAAAATATGACTCACTTTTCTTAAATACTCAGTGCTGATTTTCATGTAGGTATGTTTGAAAGTATATTGTTAAAAATTAACTGCTTTTCTACAAAACAATGGCTAAACTTAGACACTGCTTAAAACAGATGCTGTAACTCGTTAGCTAATACTTTTAGACAGAGACACAATATTTTAAACACGTATTTACACATTGTTTTGTAGTAAGACAATACTACCAGACGCTTCCCGTGGGCGTTTATTTGTATTGGTCATCGACCCAAGCTAGCAGATATGCATACACTCAAAGTAGGTAGTGATAGTATGTACATTCACGAGCATTAACACCTAAACAACGTTACTCTTAATACAATGGAATAAGAGTCAAAACTAGACAAAAGTGTATACCTACATACTTAATCAAACACATGTTGGTCTTTGAGAAAAAAAGTATGTTTGGCAGCCCTGGGATCTTGCTCTATATAGGATAGAAGTAGCGTAAGAATCGTAAAAAGGATCGTTTCAAACGATATTGTGACGTCGTAACCGAGAATTAGTATGGCATTTGAAGCAGCGCCTCCTTTTGGCAAACGAAGAGAGTTACAATAATTATGCTATACAAAATTCTGGTTAAACTTTGTCAAATTAAAAAAAATAGTTAATGAGCGATAGTAGGTGATGTAACTTTTTATGGTTATAATGTTTTGGAATTAATATTTGTAATTATTCTGGTTGTAGACATATAAAACCTCTATCATTAGCCTTTGTAGTTAAGTTATTGTAAGTAGGTGTATACATTTAAAATGCGGAAAGGGCTGCATGGTTGGGTTGTTGACTGGTTAGTCAATAGAAAAACTTTTTAATAACTGTCAAAACGATTTTTTTTTATAGATTTTGTATGGGAATGGTGAACTATGACGTCAACTATTTTGTTCCGTCGATTCAGTGTTAATCAATAAAAATCATGCTTAGGTCTAATAAAGAATAAGTCAATGTTTTAAAGAACTGTCACGTGATTTCATTTATTTGTTTAAATGTTCTGGAATTATTTGTTGTTGTTGGCATGTCAACATCCCTATTACCATGTTATTACGTTAAGTAGGAAATGGTATGTCAATTGGAAAAGCAGTCGCTTTTTAAAAAAATATATTTAGGTAAAAACTATAATTTAAAATGGCAAAATAAATTAAATTATAATAAAAATTATATGAGAAACTGGAGGTCGTAATTGTCGCAGTTAATTGTGTTACGAAATTACATGTTGACGACTATCCAAATCAGTGATAGTACAGTAGACGCCTACACTGAAGCTGTCAAATTTTTTCAATACATTTTCAACCAAAATGTTAAAGTATAAAGTTCAGAGTCTATTGAGGAAAGACAGTTTGTGATAGGGTTGATGAACAGGCGTGATGGTAGTAGCACTAGTCTAAGCAGGAACCAGTGATCGATATATTTTTCCCTTCATCATCATCATCTCAGCCAAAAGACGTCCACTGCTGGACAAAGGCTTCCCCCAAGGATCTCCACAACGACCGGTTTTGTGCTGCTCGCATCCAGCGGCTTCCCTTAATCATTAAAATTAGGAGTCAGCAACGGATTTTAGTCTTTAGCAAACCACACGCTTATCAGCTGTGAGGGGGTCGACCGCCTAACTCTCTCGCTTTCGATTGCTTTGAAGGCGAGGCAAGAAGGAGGCGTCATCTTGTCATTTTTAAAAGCAATATGAAAGCAATATCGAAAGCTATAGGCTATAGCTTTCGATATTATATTTCGATATTATATTAGAAAGCGAGGCGAGGGCCTCGCCTTCAAAGCGATCGAAAGCGAGACTGTTAGGCGGTTGGGGGGCTGGTCATTTTTTGACAACGAAAACTGTCGGATACCTACTGGTGTCACTAAGAACTACAATAATATGGAGATCACGGACACGTGTCACAATTTTTTTTTATGAGGTACTTTCTTCGATTAATTATGTACTTACTAGATTCCCGATGAGTGCTTGAAAAACAGTACGCAACATTGGCGCCACGGAGCCACAATGACGTTTGTGGCGATGACAGTAAATATTAAGTACAAAATATTTTGCAACCTTAATTTAATTTAAAAGATTTTACAAATTAACAAAAAATAGCCTCCGAATAGTAATTCCGTGTTTTGTCTCTTTCACTCTAATTTGAAATGACGTTTACATGACAGGAACAAAACAAGGAATAACTATTCGGACCTTATTCTTTGTTTATTTGTAAAGCACTTAAAGGTTCATAGTAAGCTGGAGTTGTTAATGCTCTCCAATGTTTTTTCAGATTTTGTTATTCGAAATTTAAATGTATAATTCGAGATGCATTTTGTTCCGGATCCTTTATCTATACTAATATCTATCACAGAGTAAATATATCTAATATTTAAAAATAAATTATAAGAGGAAATATTATAAAGAGGAAAGCTTTGTATTTTTGTATGTTTGGAACGAATAAACTTTAACTACTAGACCGATTTAAAAAATTCTTTCACCATTAGAATGCTACGTTAGCGCTGAGTAACATCGGCTATATTAAAAAAAAGAAATGTTTAAAAATAAAAGTATACCTGTGTGAAGCCGGGGCGGGCCGTTAGTCTAGTATATAATTGATTGAAGGGTGCTTTTGATTTCAAAGTGATATCATATTTGTATTGGTAAATAAAATATGCTGGCATGTCTAAATCTTTACTCAACAACTAGTTGTAATTAATTGGTTTAATACGCTTGTTGCATTGTAATATATAAATAAGAACATAATATACTTGTTTTATTTAGTAAAATGCATTTTTTTAAAAATTAAAACCCCTAAAATTATTTGTGTTGATTTCATTAAAAAATTGCGTCCCGCATCCGCCATTTTAAATCTATCTATTTCTACAAGTATATAATAGAATATTGTTAGACTTACCTTTCTTCTGTGTGAGGAAACTGTTACCTTATCACAGTGTAGGTATTTTAATTAATACATTTCAATATTCAAACAAAAAAAATCAAAACTAAAATGAATCAGCCCCGGATTGTTTCCCAAGCTGGGTGTATGGCCAATTGGGATCGCTACTCCCCTCTCACCCCGCAACCCTCGCACGATTGCTCTGTCTAGACGTAGCCGTTGGACGACTATAAGGAAGAGGTTATAGTATTTGTTAATATTAGGTCCTTACCTATGAAATTGGTGTTTTGTATGAAGATTTTTTATAAAATTCTATTTTTCATACTAACGTTTTTTCAATTTTCTTAGCATCTACTTAGGTTAATACTATAGAAATTGTAGGGCAATGTGTTTCTTTCACTAGCTAAATATAGCAGACCCTAAAAAGAAAAAGAAACAAGTAGCTTCAAAGCTACAATGAAACAAAAGGTCAATTCCGCTAACAAAAAAAGAAGTCAACTTTAAATGTTCAAATAATTTTTAACGCAAATTTTGTTGCGAACAAATTGCAAAAAAAAAATGCAAAAAAAAAATGCTAAAAAAAATTCCACGAGCAGGATTTGAACCTGCACCCTTTTGACATTCCGGGTCAGGTGCTCGTAGTTCTAACCAGCCCGCTAAAATTATTAATTATTAACCACGATAGCTCAATTTAATTAAGACTATATTAATAGTCTTAATTAAATGTGTATGATAATATTTATTTATTTATTTATTTATTTATCTATTGGGAAACAAACAGCGTTACAGTCATACAAATAATAGTGACACTTAGTTCTTACATAAGCCTAATTAGTTTCCACTTTTATACAAAACTATTGTTGAGAAAGGCAACGTTGCATGCTAGAATACAAGTTAATAAAAAGTAAATTAAATAGTAGGTGTAGCCAGACATATTATTAGATTACTAAAAAAAAATAACTTAAAATATTGAATTTTACAATATTAGGTAAGTAACTTATATTAATTGTACACTGTTATGTTTCATTTTTTAAAATCGATTTAAATTGACGTAGCTTAAGATTAAAAATATCGATGTGACCGTACTTCAAATTATAAGTTTTTTTTGTTCTTGGTATTAATCGATTGCTTGCATAATTCGTCCGACACATAGGTACAGAAAATGTATTACAATTTCGCATGTTAACAACCGGTATTGAGTTTTAGAAGTAATACACTTATTAATGAGTGAGAAAAAAAACGCCATTATCATAGGTATAATCCCGAGTATTATCCCATACACGGGATTATACATGTATTAACAAGCACTCTGTATAACCTCTTCCTGACAGTCGTCCAACGGCTACGTATATTGTGCGGGAGTTGCGGAGTAGTAGATAGGGTACCTGTAGAATCCTAGAAATTAATGAACATAACTGAAAAGCTAAGTAAAACTGTAAACTCTAGCTCAAGCTGATACGTTGTTCTTGGTCATCAATCTCAGTCAAACATAAACATGAAACATGAACAAAAAATTCACAGATTTCGCAGTCCCCGCAAGAATCGGAGCATTGAAAATGAATACAACAATTTACGAAAAAAAATCATAACACAATTCCAACTTGAATGCACTTCTCGCCTGCATCCGCATCTTATAACACAATTACCATGACGATTGATCAATAATCAAAGTACCTACATCACTTTTTATATACGTTACGTTTTTTTTTTAATATTTACAATTTAGTAAACAAACACCCCCCAAAAAACATGAATTTTTTTACATTTTTCAAATTTCCAAAAAAAGTTTCCAGTTTATTTTCAAAATTCAAACGCTCACACGTGTCTCGATAAATTCCTCAACTCTTGGTACAATTTCCATCTCGATTCTCCCAAAATCCTCGGAGCTATTGCCGAAAATACGTCTCAGGCGATTTGCATCTGATAACCATTTTCAATGGTAAAAATTGTAATAAAATAAATTTGAGTTTTTTTATGGAAAAGTAAATCTACGTAAATAGATTTTGCATGTCATCAGTGTTCTTTATACTTGGTTGCATGGGCATGGCTATGTTTCGGAAATATACACCTATTACCAAACATCCTGTATATACTGTGGTAATGCATGTAATTGAAAATAAACAAAAGATTGTTTTAATTATAATTTTATATTTAAAAAAACGTTTAAAGCTGGGATATATTGTTTCCTAGTGGCTGAGAAGTTCATTTGCTTGTAGTAATAGTTCGCGGGGGGTGTGGCCGGCTGTGGGGTCAACTGGAGGGGGGGCTCAACCCACTTCTCTAGGAAACTGCTTAGCTGTTGAAAAAAAACATGATTAACCTGTCATCTGCCGCGAACACTGATCAGTGCCCGAAACAATTTAAATTCTATTGTGTCTGTATTCACGGTAGATGACAGGTTAAATATGATTGATGATTATGGCTAAGTATATATAATTTTACGCAAATATTGTTGCGAACAAATTACAATTTGAAAAAGACAACAGTTGGACAGAGCCACGATAGCATAGTTGGTAGTGCACCTGACCCGGCATGTCATGGGATGCGGGTTCGAATCCCGCTCGTGGATTTTTTTCAACACTTTGTCTTTTCTCAAATTGTAATTTTTTTTTGCAACAATATTTGCGTAAAGTTATATACAGGGTGTAACATTTAGATCGGTCAGTATGGGAAAGTCTGAAACTATAAGACAAGGCTGGCCAAACCCAGGCCCGCCAAGGCATTTTAATTTGCCCGCCAGCACTTCGGTTGGCCAGCTAACATAGGCATAAGACGGTAAGTATTTGTATAATATACTTTTTGTGTATAATATTATGAATTGATATTTGGCTCGGGCGCCATGAAATTTTGCTCACCTGGAAAATCTATTGGCCAGCCTTGCTATAAGACATACGAAGATCTGTTCTCATCGATTTTAGTAACAAGAAAAGCTACATTCATACATTTAAAAAAAACTTGTAGTCAATACAACATTCAACTAGACTTTTTGAATGAGAACTTTCCCCAAAATGGATTGCTCGACAATGCTACACATATTGATATTATGGCGACAAAATATTTAACTAAAATGCAAACATGTACCCGTGCTGAGAATCGAACTCGGGATAAACCGGTGGTTTTAACCACTGGGACCACAGAGGGGGACAACGTGTGGTGGTAAAGAACCATTTACCTTCTCAGCTGTTGCCGTCTCAGTCGCGTAGATAGCGGTGTCTCGCTTCATTCCAGCCGTCAGGTCCATACCTAACAGAACGGCTGCTGTGCAATTGTTCTTCACTAGGGCTTCTGATAATGCTTCTGTCACATCAGGTTTTAGAAGAAATTCCTAGGAAAATATAATTAATTCGATGAGCAGTGATTGTAATGAAGGGGGCTAAAATACCTAAAGGTGCCGACAAGACATGACTAACTGCCGCACTCATAGACGTCAAAAATCATTAATGATTACGTAGCACTTAAAATTGTCTATTGTAAAATAGTCTCTAACAGTGACATCATAAGCACATTTTCGACAATTTTTTGAACAATTGTAGGTGCTAAGTAATCATCTATACTAATATTATAAAGCTGAAGAGTTTGTTTGTTTGTTTGTTTGTTTGTTTGAACGCGCTAATCTCAGGAACTACTGGTTCGAATTGAAAAATTCTTTTTGTGTTAAATAGTCCATTTATTGAGGAAGGCTATAGGCTATATTACATCGAGCTATGACTAATAGGAGTGGAACAGTCGCTAATTAACGCGGGTGAAACCGCAGGGCACAGCTAGTTAATGATAATTGACGTCAATGAGTGCGGCAGTAAGAGAGGTTATTAAAACCACCTAAATGTTGTAATTTTTTTTATCGAGTCCCGGTTCCCGGTAATAGTTTTACTGCCTAGTCTGTTCTAACATGAAATTACTCGTTTGCCGTATTGTTGGATTTTATAACAATTCCAAAGTCTTTTAAAAAATATATTCTGAACTAACTAACTGCCGCACTCATAGACGCCAATTGTCATTAATGATTTACTTAGCACCTACAATTGTTCGGAAATGTGCTTATAACGTGACTGTTAGAGACTATTTTGCAATAGACAATTTTAGGTGCCAACTAATCTTTAATGATGATAATTGACATCTATGAGTGCGGCAGTAAGACTATTATATGAGGATAGATGTGTATATTATATGTATATTTCAGTTCTTATTTTATGTACATAGTATATGTTTCATTTACGTTCTTTGTCGCACCGCTTACCAATTTTTCTATCTAGCCCTTAGGTCGACTGGTAGAGAATGCCATTTGGCATTAAGTCCGCCTTTTGGGCTTTACTTTATTTTATTGTGCAATAAAGAATAAATAAATAAATAAATAGATTAACGTTTTCAATACAAAATCACTTCTAAAGGCCATCATGACGCCATAATTATTCTCTAGATGATAATTAATGATAATAGAAATGTGTAATGACAAATGATATACCCCCAACCCCTTACATTGCAGTAAAGCTGCTTTACTAAGACCTCACGCGGACTTCTTGATAAATTCGAAGAGTGACGTTGCACTGTTTTGATTCAAATGACAAATGTCAACACTCATGCACGCTCACGAACACTTAACGGTTAATAATCCACCATTATATCGAGGAGCTCGATGGCGCAGTGCTTAACGCGCCCGGTCCGCGAGTGCTGAGGTTAAGCAACTTTCGCAAAGGCCGGTCATCGGATGGGTGACCAAACATTTATCATCTCGAGCTCCAAAGCCGTTGGTCCCGGCGGCTGCATTAGCAGTCGTTAACAACCACCAATCCGCACTGGGCCCGCGTGGTGGTTTATGGCCCGTTCTCCCTATCCATCCATATGGAAGGCTCGTGCTCCAGCAGTGGGGACAAAATGAGCTGATGATGATGATATCACATTAATATTCGATTTAACACACATTTTTGAAAATAAAACAAAATCGCAGACATGATTTCACTTTCCCGCCAAGAAGTCCCGTGGGTCTTGTATTGTGATAAAATGATGTTCAACTTACTTGAACTAAAATGGGAAAGCTTGGTACTAGAACTGTGTCAAATATTTTGACATCCTTTCTTAGTAGTTGAGCGGCAGTGAGCTGTGATACATCAGCTTTGGCAGCCATCAGACGTTCCAACTTGTTTCTCCTGTTCACAATGGAAAATATCTATGTGTAGGCTCTAGTTCGTATAAGCATAAAAGTTGAATACAGTTACCTAATTAATTAGTCAGTTAATTTACAAATACAATCACAAATCATAAATATTTATTGCACTTTCATGTAGGTAGTAACATAGGTGTTTTAAATAAAATTTAGATCCTTACACAAACCCGGTTACAGCATAGCAACATAAACCTTTTAAGTATTATAATAAATAATAAATAAAATAAAATAAAACATAGAACATATTAATAAAATCATTTACAGCATAATTAGAAATCATTATTATTTATTATTCTCTTAGTATTTATTATTGTAAAACCGGTTGTTGTGGAGATCCTTGGGGGAGGCCTTTGTCCAGCAGTGGACGTCTTTTGGCTGAGATGATGATGATGATGATGATTTATTATTATTATTGTTATTAGGTAAAAATAAATTAAATTAAAGATTATCATTAAAAAATTCCTGCAAAGTGTAATAACGTTTAAAAATAAGGATTGCTTTCAATCGATTTTTGAATTTGACTAGACACTTTTCTTCTTTCATTCATTACCAACGGCAACTTATTATATCCTCCTATAATCCTTTCGGACCTTCTATCAATCATACATGTACTAGATCCCTGATGAGCGCTTGAAAAACGGTACGCGACTTTGGTGCCACGCGGAGTCACAATGACGATTGTGGCGATGACAGTAAATATTAAGTACAAATATTGTGCAACCTTAATTTAATCTTTATACTTAAGATGTAAGGTTCACAGTAAGCTGGAGTTGTTGATGCTATCCAATGTTTTTTCAGATTTTGTTATTCGAAATTTAAATGTATAGGCATGAGCAAACAGCACCACATTGGAGATGCATTTTTGTTCCAGATCCTTCTAGTATATAATTGATGGACGTTTCAGACCCTGCCTGCTATTACCTTTCAGCTTCACAGTCAGTCGGCTTGATATGTGTCTCCAGAAACAGTATTACTTCTTCATCTTGAGAGGTAGCTTTATTTAACTCTTTAGAAAAATTCACAGTATCCAATATTATAGTACCTGAAAAAAAATTATAACATTAATACATAAAAACAAGTTGGAAAACAAAATGCAAGAGAAAAGAGAGAGGTACATACATAGCGAAAGAAAGAGATAGTAAAAGCACCCTAGGTCATACTGGCTGAAGATTTTTTTTGGAGAGTGCCGATTGCCTCACACGGCATTTTCAGCTTCACCGGGCTTTTTTGGGGGCTTTCTCGTCGCATAAAGGGTTCCTCAAGCCGTGTGAAACGAATCACCTTCGGAGGTTTTCTAGACGGAACGGCATCACGCACTACTAGATTCTCTGAGGGGTTCGGATCGGAACAACCCGAGGGCGCCTTTAAAGGCTCGGACTGGTATAAAGCGCGTGCGAACCGGCTCGTCGTACCCTTGTTTTACGAGTACGGGGTCTTGGGCCTAAACTAGTGCGCATCTTTACTGTATTCTGTAAATGTGTAGTGGCATTTAGAGGATCAGGCGGGAACTGGCTGAAGAACTTTTTTTTGGGATTTTCGTGATGGTCTAAAGAGGCCTGTTCAGCATCACCAGCTTTTTTTGAGGGGCGCGGTGAGAAACTTATAGGGTTCCTCAATGATTTAAAACTGTCAGAGGGTTTTTTAGAGGGAATGGAGAGGATGTGACCGTATCAAAAATCGCGCTGGCTAAAAAAAATATTAGCTTAATTATTTTAAAAAATGTAAATACGCGCAAAAAACAATACCCTTCCTTTGCAGTCGGGTAAAAAGGAGCTTGATGGCGCAGTGGTTAACGCGCCCGGTCTGCGATTGCTAAGTTTAAGCCAATTTCGCAAAGGCCGATCATCGGATGGGTGACCAAAAATGTATCATATTGAGCTTGTCCGTGCTTCGGAAGGCAGGTAAAGCTGTTGGTCCCGGATACATTAGCAGTCGTTAGCAACCGCCGCCCGCACTTGGCCCGCGTGGTGGTTTACGGCCCGTTCTCCGTGGTGTAAACATCTAGGCTCGTGTCCCAGCAGTGGGGACATAGAATTAGCTAGAGAGAGAATCCAAAATACTAGGCTATCATAACCCACAAGGAGGTAACTATAAGACCGTGATGTGGTTAAAGTATCAGGCTAGCATGGGTCACAAGGAGGTAAACCTGGAGTGTGCTACATACATGGGTGAGGCCATGAGGTGGTTGAAGTACCAGGCTAGCATGAGATATAAGGAGTTCCGCACTGGGCCTGTGTGGTGGTTTACGGCCCGTTCTCCCTGTGGTGTAAACATCTATCGGAAGGCTCGTGCCCCAGCAGTGGGGACATATATGAGCTGGTGATTATGACCGTAAAAATAAAAAGAAACTTACTATGCAACATATTGCTACAAACGGGATATGCGTCGAAAAAATCTCCTCTGCCCATTAAAGCGGTCAAATCCTTTATCCTCTGTGCAACCAGAGTGCAACAGGAACCAACAATTTCTATGGTACTGCGCGTATCCTCTTTGTAATCCCACGTTGTCTTGTCTATGGGCCGGTGGTCTATAATCTCTGTGACGTACGGCGCCAAGAAGCGATCCTTCTTGGACAGGACATGGTGGTCTACCAACACCACTTTAACTGATTTTTTTGTGACCAGTTCTTTTAAATCTATATCGTCCCTATGGAATAAATTTATAATAATATTATAAAGCTGAAGAGTTTGTTTGTTTGTTTGTTTGTTTGAACGCGCTAATCTCAGGAACTACTGGTTCGAATTGAAAAATTCTTTTTGTGTTGAATAGTCCATTTATTGAGGAAGGCTATAGGCTATATTACATCACGCTATGACTAATAGGTGTGGAACAGTCGCTAATTAACGCGGGTGAAACCGCAGGGCACAGCTTAAAACAATATAATTTGAAAAAAGACAGTGTTGAAAAAATTCCACAAGCGGGATTCGAACCCGCACCCCATGACATGCCGGGTCAGGTGCACTACCAACTATGCTATCGTGGCTCAATCCAACTCACCGAAATTAATCAACACTATCTACTCTTACTCTGTAAGCCAAAGGAGCCCTATTCATTGTCGAAAACTACGTCATCAACATCCAATCTTGATATTTCGCAACAACATTTGCGTAAAATTATATGTAAATATTCATAAATCAATATAGGTTTATAAACTGTCTCCCTATCCATTCATAGGGAAAGCTCGTGCCCCAGCAGTGGGCACATAAAAAAAATGCGATAGTAATGAACTTTTAAACTAAGCCAACATTGTAATTTTAACAGTCTCTGTGGTCTAGTGGTTAAGACCACCGCCCCATCTCGGACCTAGAGGTCTCAGGTTCGATTTCCAGATGTTTGTGTACTCGGTTTGGTTGGTGACAGGGCTTGTTAGTCTGCGAGGCTAGCTACCACCGTCTTATCTAAATGTCGCTATAACATCAATCCGTTCCGGCAGCTAGAGATAAGAGATCCAGTGCCTCAGTACTTGAGGATTTTGGGTAAAGTGCGCTTCCATCTTCAGCCTCATTACCTCGTCACCTTACATCATGTGAGATGAAGGCAAAGTGCTTACTCGTAAACCCGTAAGTAATAAGAACAAAAACCTATTATTATATCATTTTGAGTAAACTCTCCGTTAGTGCCACATTTGACATAAATTCAAATTCAAAATCATTTAATTCAGTTTAGGCTACAAGTAGCTCTTGTGAATGTCACTATGCCATTAGTTCGTAAGTCTACTCTGGGCGGGAGATCTTGTACTGAGAAGAACCGGCAAGAAAGTCAGCAAGTGTCCAGCTCTTTTCTCCCTTACAGCGTCGAAAATATTGGAAAATGCCCGATCATAGCAGGACACTTTCCATTACAAATAAACAGAACATACTTATAGAAGACAACCACAACATGTAAAAAAAAATCTAGTTTAACAAATTTACATCATTCATAATCAAAGAAAGGCTCCGAGGTGGAATAGATAACATTAGTGATGGGTGATGATGGGGATGGGATGAGAGTAGCCACGGATCGTGCTCGGTGGCGTGCACTTGGAGAGGCCTATGTCCAGCAGTGGACTAGTATAGGCTAATGATGATGATGGTAATGAGTGATGGGTTGGTAGCCAATCACTTGATGTACAAGCATTTTGGAACCCTTGTCTCTTACAATGAAATCAATTAAAATTTAATTGTGTTACAACTTACCTAAAAAACAATTGATCATCTTTAATTCCATTCTGTTTATAGAAATATGCCACTTCTGTTTTTAAATTATAATCGAGCCTGTCGACATTTAAAACGGACAAAAATATATCATCTTTGAATAAATTCTCGTCTCTTCTGCCTCGGGTGCAGACTTTGCATTTCATAACTTGGTATTGCCAGTGCAGAAATATGGCATAGACCAAAGAGCTGACGGCAGAGTCTAGATCGCAGCTCTCGTTGCCAAGCACTATGGTTATTTCACCATAGTGATCAGACTTCTGCAACATAGTGAAATCAACCGAAATAAATTTTCTAATTTGGAAGTGTTGAAAAATTACTACAAGCAAGATTCGCACATTGAGAGTACAAAATAACAGCTATTTGATAGGCCAATAAAATTTATGTAATTGATGATATCGCTGTAATTTTGAATAGTGTTTAAAAAAGTAAAAATAATGTGAATTCAAATCTGCTCCTTTTGACAAACCGGTTAAAGTGCAATTCCAATAAATTGAAACCCACCTAATGCCTAGATTTTTTTTTTCAAAACTTATCCTAATTTGTAATTTGCTTGCAGCAAAATTTTCGTAAAATAATATGAATCCATAATTTTAAATAAATTTAATTCAGTGTTTAAACAGAGATGCTTGGTTTGCATGCGAGAAGTCAGAATTCAATCCCTGTAACGTCATTACTGATGTAAGTCACCTTCATAGGTGAATGTGAAGGGGGCATGTGTTTTCTTTTGGAAAAATTCAAAATAGAATTTTCAGATTTACATGTAAATATAAACACAAAAAATTTTACGATAAAGAGACGATTAAGAGTTGGAAGTTAGGACTTGAAGGGTTGGGAGGGGCCAGCGGCCAATTGACTGTATGACAGATATGCTTTTAATTCAATTTCTTGTTTATTGGCTCTCCCTATGATCCCTCCCTAGCCAGTGTCTAGTTTAATATGCTTTTCCAACTGCAATTTATTTTTTGATTTGCTAATTCTTTCCGTAAGGTCGGCGACAATCTTTTCGTTTCGGATTTTATCCTTAAGAGTAACTCGTCCTTAAAAGAGAGAAGTCATGCATACCTAGCCCCTATCTATCTCTTTCCAAAGCTGTATGACTTGAAATCTATGTATCTTTATCTATCTTGATAACATACTGTTGTTGCAAGAATTATCAGGGTTGAAATATTAACCGGTAACCTCAAACACGAGTGAGAGGTAAATATAATAAAATGTCACTGAGCGGTGTTTCAGCTACAGGACGGCAATGAAACGAGCTGCAGAACTAATTGAAGGTAAACAAAGATATGTGCAGATATCCAAATAGCCTTAGCCTGATTATTGAGAAAGTAAAGACAATAAAACATACCCAATCATTTAATACTGTATTGAAATACTCGTCCATGTCGCAAACACATGTCGACTCAATGGCTGAACTTTGCTTTAAAGTAAGCATGTGAGTGATATCTAATTTGTTGCCTATTAAAGTTTTCAAAGTTTTAATTATTGGGTAGTAGGTTATTTTTTTCGAGTTCATTGACACCGTCATGTTTGATAATATTTTTTTTTTTTTTTTTAATAGTTCGATCCCTGAGGATCCGGCTAAGGTCATAGACCATGCTGCCACGTCATCAGTTTCTTAATTTCATTAGTATTATAATCCTAAAGATGATGATGAATGATAATAGTAATGAGAAATGATATACCCCCCAACCCCTCGAGTATCTCAGTAAAGATGTGGGGCTTTACTAAGTCCTCGGGCGGACTTCTTGAGAGAATTTGAAAAGTAACGTTGCACTGTTTTGTTTCATTTGCCAACACTCATGGACACTCACGAACACTTAACGGATAATAATCCACCATTATTTCACATTAATATTCGACATAACACAAATTTTAGAAAATAAAACAAAACCGCAGACATGACGCTTCACTTTCCCGCCAAGAAGTCCGTTTGATAATATTATCATTGACATTGTTGTTTTTAATACGTATATTTCATTTTAAAATAGCAAAAGAATCGAGCTCATAAAGCCAAATCTTCAGTTATTTTTCGTGTAAAAATACATTATTTATTTTGTTTACAGAATATTTACAAAGTAAATTAAACTACTTAAAACTATACTCTTACAGACTATTTATAAATAAAAAAAATGCCCCAGATCATCTCCATCAGGCAGAGTACCACATGCAGTAAGCTAGCAGCATTGTCTCGTTGGATAGCGAGGCTTTCGTGTTATAATATGGTAAAAGTTATTAATAGTAATATTTTGTTTACAGGCATTGATGGACCATTGATACGGTATTTGTATAGATATGCCATATATACAAATACCTAAGAGTCTAACATTAACATACATTAGCTAATACCAAGCTAATACCTAATACTATTAGTACCAATGTTAGTGTATGTAGGTAAGTATACTAGTATAAATTTTTTAGCACTTTCTTGTGCTTTTCTCTTTCTGAGAGAGTTTGTTGTTGGCCGAATATGGATTTTGATACTGTTTGGGATAATTTCGTTAATAATTATGGAATTCTTTAGATACGCCCACGATTTCATCGGATAATCTAATAGGGAACGGCGACACGCTTGCTTGCGTAAGGCTATTCCCTCTAGAAACCCTCTTACGGTGTTTCTTACGACTAGAGGAACCCTTTTAGTTTCCCGCCCGCCCCCAAACAAGTCCGGTGACAATGTAAAGACCGAATAAGACCAATAGCAAACTCTCTTCAAAAAATAAAAGAAATGCTGTATTTTCATATAGTGTTCACATTTTCCAACTTCAAAATGCGATTGATAATAATTGAAATCCATAAATCTCTATGAGCCATGGCGAATGTTTTATGTATTTTTTATTTATGCGTAATTTTATTGCTCAAAGCCAATAGTTTTTGACTTTTATGTGAAATATGAAGTGTGTCTCTATTCTAATATTATTTGGTAGTTATGCTTTCAAATTTTTTTTATAACGCTTGTCCCGATACTCGAGGGTCCCGGCTTCAAATGGGAAGTTCCTAGCTCGGGTAAAGTGTGATAAAGATAAGATAAAGATAAATATACTTTATTGTACACCAAAAATAAAACATTTGACAAAAAAATTACATAAAAATACACGTACAAAGGGCGGTCTTATCACTAGAGTGATCTCTTCCAGACAACCGGTGTGTTTCGGATTTTTCGGCCTGGGTTTTTGATCACCAACACGCATTTGGTAAGAGGGGGTATAAAGGTAAACCGCCAATCGTAGATTTGATTTTAACAGATAAGATAAGATAAGATATTTTTTTATTGCCATAAAATTGTGTAAGATACATAGCAGGTGTTGAGCATAATAATGGGAACAAACAATTTACCCTAGTCGGGCATGCAATTTTTAGTACGTAGATACATGATACATAGAAACAGCCGCTATGCTGTTTTTACACTAGAAGATAAACCACGATTTACCCGAAAAAAATATTATAGATACTACAGCATACTTGAAAGGGACTGGACTAAATGAGAGCATAACATAATTAAATTTTATCGTTAAAAAAAAATCACGAACTTACGTCTACTTTTCAACTATTATCAATTTAATTTCAATTTGATGCATATTACTGAGCCAATATTTTAACACATAATATCAAATTATATTACCAAGCGACCCTATTAGCGATTTGAAAAAATAATGTATATTTTACGAGTAATTAAACTAAAACTTATTCGGCACTTACGACATTCTTATTCCGCGCAGAACACTCCACAGTCTGTCGCACCTGACCCGAGGCAACAGGCATGTTTTGTTTCATCGAACGTGGTGGTTTATCTTATAGTGTTAAAATCAAATCTACGATTGGATACCCCCTCTTTACTCATCAAGTGTAGCGATGACTTAACGATGACTAATAGTGCCCCTCAACCGGTATGTCAGAAAAGGTCCGACCCCGCTCGTGGAAAAAATTCACAGATTTCGCAGTCCCCGCAAGAATCGGAGCATTGAAAATGAATACAACAAGTTACGAAAAAAAACATTTTATTTTAAATAACACAATTCCAACTTGAATGCACTTCTCGCCTGCATCCGCATCTTTTAACACCATTACCATGACGATTGGTCAATAATCAAAGAATCTACATCACTTTTTATATACGGAAATACCTGTTTTTCTACAATACCAAATCTAAAGGGACCACCTACAGGACACAATTATTAACTGATTTTCAAAAATTTTTCGCCTTTGTGTAGCTAAACTAATACCCTAGGACCCTTTTTTTCATTTTTTATTAAGTCGGTATTTTTTTAATATTTACAATTTAGCATACAAACACCCGATTTTTTCACATTTTTCAAAATTTCAAAAAATGATTCCAGCCGATTTTCAAAATTTAAACGCTCACACGTGTCTCGATAAATTCCTCAACTCTTGGTACTATTTCCATCTCGATTCTCCCAAAATCCTCGGAGCTATGGCCAAAAATACGTCTCAGGCGATTTGCATTTGATAACCATTTTCAATGGTTAATTAACACTACCAAACCCATATTTACATTATACCTACCTGTGCTATGATTAAGGGTGCGCCGACCAAAAAATGCTAAAAGTGCAGTCACGGTTAAGTTGATATAGGTAATTGAAAATACCTTTGTGTTACATAAACAAAATATGTATTTAGTATCAAAGGGAATGTGTTTACAATTAGTTCGATCCATAAATTCATAACACGCTATAGTTTTTTCTACAAAGTCATTTAAAGTTAAGCAAAAATCATAAAAACTAGTGGCGGCGTTTAGTTGATTTCTTATAGTTTACCTAAATTATTGTACCTCTGATTTTGTCTAAACTACAAATCGTCCGTCTCACATTTTCGATTTATGAAGCGGTTATTTCAATTATTACTTTTCAAATTAACACGTTAAATTCACACAAAATTAGTATGGCGGCATCAATTAAATATGAACGAAGACATTTCAATTAAAATATATGACACTTGTCACTTATGGACGGCGCACCCTTAATGGCCTATGTCTAGCAGTGGACGTGTATAGGCTGATGATGATTAAAGCTTTGATTAACCATACTGTAATTTAAAAATATCCTTCATAACGTAGTGGTACCAATAGTCGACACGGTAACCCAGTAATCGACACCATTTTCTTTACCAAAAAAATAATATTCATTGAAAACTTACTGGATTACAGCTAGGAACGAGATGGTTGTATTCAACGATTGCTACAGTCAACAATCAGTTGTTAACCGTATTTCAACAATTTAAAAAAAACGTGTCGATAACTGAACCCTGTCGAAAGATGGTGCCACTATCCAATTTTGGTATAAGACCCATTTTTTATTGTAGTGTCTCCTCTACTGACATTCGCCCTGTCGCCCGGATTCACAATGCCAGTACGAAGGTCGTTCGAACCTAAGGTTTCGATATCATGCAAAACCATACATTGCCCCGTTACCGAGAAGCCGATCTGTGTTAAGTTCAAACATAAGAAAGCAGAGGTATCCACGAAAGAGTATTACATATATATGATCAACAAATGCGAACTGCAGTACATAAAATGCCATCAAGGAGGTAATTCTATTGTAATAATAATGATTTTAAGGATGCGCTCGGTCTACGTTTAATAAGGTTTGGATTTTCGATGCATAGCCCGGGTTTGATGACCAACCCGCATTTGGCAAGCCAATACCCATCAATGGGCGATTTTCCGACCCCCCAAAAAATAGAAATTAGTTCCAAATGACTTCATAGATGGCGCTTAATAAAAGGCGAGTCCATGGAGAGCACGTGTATGGCTGCGTAATATTTATTCCATTGCCTTTATTCAACTGTCAAACTGTGAAAACAAAATTATGGAAAATAGGAATAGGTCCTGAAACAAGCAAAAGTTCACTCTGTGTACTGCACAATTTATTACAGCCTCTATGTACGGCTCGGCTTTAATAAAACGCCATCTGTCGAGTTTTTTTGAACTTATTTTTATTTTTTAATTTGGGCTGTCAGAAAATCGATCATTGTATTGAAGAATTGATTTTAATGATGGAGGCCTTTGCCTAGCAGTAAGACAAATTGGTTTTTTTCTCCACAGCTAAAACATAGACGTCCTGAATGGGTAGTAGGTAAAAAATGTATGGACGATTCAAAAGGACTTTAATAAGTTTATTTGAATAAAAAATTTTGACTTTGACTTTGCATGACTTTAACAGATTAAAGGCTATTTACTATGTACTGCTTTCGCAAAGGCCGGCCATCGGATGGGTGACCAAAATTTTATCATCTCTAGCTCCTCTGTGCTTCAGAAGGCACGTAAAGCAGTTGGTCCCGACTGCATCAGCAGTCGTTAACACCACCACCGCCCGCACTGAGCCCGCGCCGCGTAGTGGCTTACGGCGCGTTCTCCCTATCCATCCAATCCATCCATAGGGAAGGCTCGTGCCCCAGTAGTGGGGAGATAGAATAAGGTAGAGAGAGAATCCAAAATACCAGGCTATCATAACCCACAAGGAGGTAACTAGACCGTGATGTGGTTAAAGTACCAGGCTAGCATGGGTCACAAGGAAGTATACCTGGAGTATGCTACATACATGGGTGAGGCCGTGAGGTAGTTGAAGTACCAGGCTAGCATGAGTTATAAGGAGTTCCGCACTGGGCTCGCGTGGTGGTTTACGACCCGTTCTCCGTGTGGGAAGGCTCGTGCCCCAGCAGTGGGGACATAGAATGAGCTGATAATGGAATTAATGATTTTAATGATGATTTAAAAAATATGTCTATGGCACCAGTGTTGGGCATGAACCAGTGATTAACACTTGTTTCCCTTTTATTAAATAAATGAACCCGAGGCCGAGGCCTCTGGGTCTGAGACCGGAGTCTTAACCACAGAGAAAGTTAAATATGAATCATCATTTTGTTTTAATTTACAAGCTTAATTTCGTTTTTTTTTTAAATATATTTTGTCCACAGATGTTGAAGCTACTGTTGTGCCAATGAAGAATTGCATACACGGCAAAAGTTCAAGCCCTCGTGGCCCTGGTGGCCCTGGTCAGTACTATTATACCGTATCATACCATGACCGTGCTAGGACAGTTCCGTCACCGACCAACAAGGTCGCGTGTCATGCACGGTGCGAGCACCGGTAAAATATTCTCGCTAACAATGCGGCTGTCCAAAAGCAAAGCCTAGCAAGTGCATCTAACTTAATTTTACAGGGGAAGACGTCAAACATTTTCTTCTGCCATTTAGAACACAACTACTTTTTGTAATTTTCTTGTATTCATATGGATGATTATGACTTGCTATACTTCACAAAATAGTTAAATTGAGTATAATATACTATACTATACATATTATGTGTATTTGGACAAGTTTTATGTGCCTTACTAAAGATAGTTTATATATTTCAAGATATGTATGGTACCAAATCCAAAATGAAAACCTAGCAAGGTCTTATTATTATTCGATAAAGAATGTTTACCAACAAAGCGTTGCCGAGCAACCAGTGACAGGCATGTATTGACAACCTTTTCCAGTTGGTCAACAGGAAAGATTTTACGTAAAAGATTTATTTATATTAAAGATTGTATGAAAAATTTAAAACCAAAAATCATAGTTATTATATCGCTTAATTTAAACCTATGTAAGTGAATAAATTAGCTACCTTGGAATAATTAAAAAATGCACCTGAAGATTAAATAATTTATTTATTACATAAATTAATTAACTGCTGTTAAAATCCAATTTTCTATAACGTCAATGAAATTTGTTCATTCATGAATGTTTGTTCTGCATTGCAAATGCACTGTTTACGCAGCAGATTTCAGAGGTAGTTAACTGTCATCTTCATTTGGAATGCTATTCTATAATAGAGAAATTGTTTAGAATACCACTGTTTTAGTAATGATGACATTTGGATGATAGGGTTATCAAGTAAAAAAAACTCTTTTCTTTTACGTTCTTCGTATTATTACGGTTTTAACCACGACGCGTGACTGATTTCAGTGAGATGAATTGTGAGAATAATGAGCCATACAATATCTTTCATGTAAAATGCAGTAATCAAGTAAATAATACAAAAAGTGTAAACACATTTGTGCACTTTGTGATGAACTTAATTTGGTTTGTTTACATTGATTCTTTATCGAATTTGGCTAGAGTACCTATAGTTATCTGTATTGGTTTCATTAACGGAATTGTTCTGGGCCTGACATTAAAAACCCAGAAAAAACACTAACTAGGTTACTGAATTAGGTTTTTAATTGCTTTTTTAACTAAATGTCAAATGCGCCTGACTTACTATTGTTTACTTATCATAAATCTTGTTCTATAACTAATTTTGTAAATCCAATTCCAAGCTTAAAAACTTAGTATGGGACCGATTCCAAATTCATAATTCTATTATGTCCATCCACAAATTCAAAAAGATAGCATGTACCGCACTTAATAGGTTTTTTTACTAGAAAATGTCCCTTGCTAGGTTTTTGATGTTGTTTTATTGGAGTACGAATGACACTTGCTAGGCCCGCGCATGTCCATAAGTCTAATACTAATTTAGATAGAAATACGGTTGTTTTTGCATTAGACGCACCTAAACATTTTGGGATCTTTGTTAAAAAAAAAAGCATTTTACAAAAAATGTCCCTTGCTAGGTTTTGATATTGGACATAGTTGCGGTTGCTATAATCGGTCGATTTATTTTAGAGCGCGCCGTCTCATGCACTTTTAGTTCGTCAATCGCTCACTCGTGGCGCTATCGTAGCGTTCTGCGTTCCGTTATACGAATGTGTTTTGGTAGCGATAAATTGTAAATTGTCGCAATTGCGACTGAAACTAATTAAAGGTCGGTTATTGCGGGTATGATACGCTGTTGATACGTTTTAGTGGGTATAGTCTGTGCCGTGTTACTTTCCGTGCCTGATACGTTCCTAGCACGGTACCTAAAGTAATTTCGATTAATCTTGAAGCTCAGACCAAATAAAAAGTTAAGACGGAACTCTGCGAACAGCAAAGTGAGGCCAGTTTTTTCAACGTGTGTGCTTAAACGGGTGTTGCCATTATAATTCAATTACCCCAAAAGTACAAAAATAACGTTAAAAATTAGCAACATTATTTTTAACGTTATTAGTTAATAACGTTATCATATGATATAGGTAAATAAAAGTGATCCACTGTTTATTTGGTCTGAGTCTTGAAGATGATTGTCTAACTAAACAATGACCTCATTTCCAAATATAATTATGTAATGTAAATAATTAAAGTATACTTTCTTTGTTTACAGTTAAGAAGCGACCGAAGCGGCACGTCGGCATAGGTAGAGTAAGATCATACTAAATTAATATACAAATAGTTATCTTAGTAAACAATTACAAAGTATTTATTATCTAATAACATACTAATATATGTAAATTACACAATTATATCTGAGATTATATAATAACCTAAAGTAACTAAAACTAATACAAAACTAAAATATGGCGTCAAAAAAATCCTCCGCGTCGCAGTCGACTGGTAAAGTACCCAAAATACTGGCGATTACCACGTTGTACTTATGGCAATGCTTAGCCTCTGGCCAAGGAAAAGGCCAGCCTTTGGGTCATGGGAAGTGTCAACCAGCCGTTTGGAGATGTCATTAAACAAAACATGAGCACTCGGACCCCATTTAGTTATCTTATCTTTAAGAGTAAACAAATAAAATAAACATTTTGCTATGTCAAGGCTAACAGCTACCGACTCACCACGCTTGTCAATAGCCTCACCCTAGAGATGTGCAACGTACGCTAGAAGATCACCCGTTGACCGTTTCGTGAATTATGGAGTGTTCTTCTAGGTAGTGGACAAGTTGTTTATTTAAAATGCGCTCTAATACTTTGCACAAAACTGAAGTTACGGCTATGGGGTGGTAATTCGATGGGTCTGACTGATCTCCTCTTTTGGGGACCGGTTGCACATTAGCCTCTCTTCAAGATTCCGGCACACAACCTGAAGGGAGCGAGAGACGGTAAAGGCGCGTTGACACGAGGGACAACTCCGCTGCACACATTTTTAAGACTATTGTTGGGATGCCATCGGGCCATTAGCTTTCCGGACATCGATTGACTGCAGCTCCGCACGGACGGTGCAAGAACGTCATAACTACAAGTTAACCCCCTTACTCATAAAAACTATTTAAGCATTATTTAGTTAAATATTGTTTTGTCAACGTCACACAAACGTCATTTTGAATTTGAGAAAAAGAGACAAAACAATTATTAACAAAATTTTGCTTAAATAGTCTTTATGAATATGAGGGTTAGGTTCACGATATTGTTGCACCGGATGCAGAAGATTATTTGACATAATTTGTGACCAAAAACTCGTTTCACCAGTTTTTTGCATTTATGACGTTGTTGCACCAGATGTGCGAATGGTAAAAAAATAAAACTTTTGTTTTCAGGTGATTTGTCTCTGGTTAACCATGTTAGACGAAAAAGAAATGCAGGTATGTAATTGCATATCTTAAATGACTTCACTTAATATAGAGGGAAGGTAGAGTACGTACGTAGTGGCAGTAAACACTGGGTGCCTAGTGTGAGTTTTGATTAGTATCCGTATTCATTCGATTACGAAGACGAAGACGAAATTAGTACAACAATAATAATCAACCCGGGAATGATTATTTGAATACAATCTGACGCCTATTATACACATAATCAGTAGGTAAGTGTATTTTTAATGATTGTCGTTGTACTCATATGTCGATTTCTACCTCCAAATATCTTGGTAACGTGACACTTTAGGGTACCATGTTACTTGACATTTTTTGTTCCTCTATGTGTCCTCTACCCATACATACCTACAACTTTAGTCGTGCGCCGTGCGCCGCGATTTAAAAAAAAAAATGGCGGCCGGTCGACATGCCAGATTGTTTCAATCCCCTTTCATTCATTCATTCATTCAGTCATCATCCTCATCATCTGCCTATACTAGTCCACTGTTGGACATAGGCCTCTCATCCAGCTCTTGCCAGCCAGCTTGCGAAGATCGTCGTTCCACCTAGTCTGAGGGCGTCCGGCGGCGGTCTCCACTCGAGAACTCGTTTACCCCCACGATTGTCGGTTCTGCGGCTAATATGACCGGCCCACTGCCACTTCAGCTTGCTGATCCGACGGGCTATGTCGATTACTTTTGTTCTCTGTCGGATCACCTCATTCCGAAGTCGATCCTTCAGAGAAACTCCGAGCATAGCCCTTTCCATAGCTTGCTGAGCGACTTTAAATTTGTGAGCCAGCCCTACCGTGAGTGTCCATGTTTCGGCTGCGTATGTAATGACGGGTAGGACGCACTGATTAAAGACTTTCGTCTTTGGACTTTGTGGAATAGGCGACGTAAAAACCCGACGTAATTTCCGATACGTTGCCCAGCCTAGCTGTATCCTTCTGTTAGCCTCTTTCTCGAAGTTGTTTCATTCATTCATTCAGTAATTACTTACATTAATCTTAATCGAGGTTATTTTTAATATTTAGCCAGATTATTTTTTGTTATTATCAATTAAAAATTATCCAACTGTTATTATCATGATAATTATCCTTTCCAACCCCTGGTCCTTACGTTGTTGACCCGCAAGTTGCTTTTTCACACCCCGCTTTAAGGATCCCATGTTGTTTATCGCAGCTCTAAATGAACAAATGAATGATGACACCACTTATCCTAAACACAAAAAGTATCGAAAGGCAATTTCTAAGCGACATAGAAAACATAAGCATAAGAATAATCATGGAAGAAGAAAACATATGAGAAGGCGCAGACCACACCACAGAAGGAATGATATTGCAATAAAGCAGATCCAAGGTTTTTAATTTATTTATTATATATCTATATAACTACCACCCATAAAGTTAATATTCCGTTGGTATATTAACTTTATGCTACCACCAAAGTATACATGATAATTATTATGATAATAACAATTGGATAATTTTCAATTGATTATTATAACACAAAAATGTTTACTGGTATTCAAACTAGGAACATGTATTACAGCACTCATACGCATGTGTCCTCCACACTTCTCGAATAAAATACTTTTGAACACACAAAATACAAATCAAAATTAGGTATATGGATAGACATCTTTTATTTATAGGTATTTAGTATTTAATTTGCTATTTTTATTTCTTTGGTTTTTTTTACGTTCAGTTAAGTTGTTTCTTTTTTTTGTTTTAAGTATTGTTCTGTAATAAATTATAATAGATACATTATGTTCCTTATTTTTTTTATAAAAATAATAGTTGTAGTACATTTAGGGTTCCGTACCCAAAGGGTAAAACGGGACCCTATTACTAAGACTCCGCCGTCCGTCCGTCTGTATGTCTGTCTGCCTGTCCGTCTGTCACCAGGCTGTATCTCATGAACCGTGATAGTTAGACAGTTGAATGGTGTATTTCTGTTGCCGCTATAACAAAAAATACTAAAAAAAAAAAATTTAAGGGGGCTCTCATACAACAAACATGTTTTCTTTTGCTGGGATTTGATCGATATTGATAACCGGTTTTTTTTAATAAACACTCCATTAACCATCAGGGTTATTACTGCGTGCTGTAGTAAGTTCGCAGCGGAATCATGGCTGTGATTTCAAGTGCGATTTTTTTTCTAATTGATTAGTAAATGCAGGCATGTCTCTACTCCTATATGTATATAAGGTCACATTTTATCAACTGCAAATATTTTGAGGATAAATTCAACAACATATATAAACTATTTTTATGAAAAAACCTTAATTTTTTATACGCTAGTTTCCAAGGAAAAAGCCAAAGGACATTTCGATTAAAAAGTAAAATAAAGCACTTTCGATAGTTTCAATTCAAAGGAGCCAAAACAGAGAGGTCGCAATGCCTTCACCGCTTACACGTGCCCCTAGTTTCATTCAAAGGAGCCGACAGAGAGGCTGCTCTTAAAAATACTACAATTTTTGTGTCAGGAAAAGTAAAAAAAAAACTAGCCTGAATTTTTTTTATAATAATATAATTATTAATAATATAATTATGTAAATGTTTTGTCAAAATGTGACCTTATATTTAATGTGTCTCGCAATCACAGGCACACATTGTCTAAATATGTCGCCTTATTGTGTGGCAGCAGCTAGAGATAACATTAAATTCATCAGTTTCATTTCAGTTCTAGTCTGTTGAGGAGTCCGGGTGCAGTGTATGAATAAAAATTCACAGATTTCGCAGTCCCCGCAAGAATCGGAGCATTGGAAGTGAATACAACAATTTACGAAAAAAACCATTTTATTTTAAATAACACAATTCCAACTTGAATGCACTTCTCGCCTGCATCCGCATCTTTTAACACCATTACCATGACGATCGGTCAATAATCAAAGAAGCTATTCTACAATACCAAATATAAAGGGACCACCTACAAGTCACAATTATTAACCGATTTTCAAAATTTTTTCGCCATTTTGTAGCTTAACTTATTAGTTAAGCTACAAAATGAAAAAAAATTTTTTTCATTTTTTCTTAAGTCGGTTTTTTTTTAATATTTACAATTTAGTATACAAACACCCCCCAAAAAAACCGATATTTATTACATTTTTCAAAATTCCAAAAAAGCTTTCAGCCGATTTTCAAAATTCAAGTGCTTACACGTGTCTCGATACATTCCTCAACTCTTGGTACTATTTCCATCTCGATTCTCTTAAAATCCTCGGAGCTATGGCCAAAAATACATTTCAGGCGATTTGCATCTGATAACCATTTTCAATGGTAAAAAACGACTAGAGAACAATGAAACTTTCTTCGGAATTTCTTTTACTACACTACATTATGTACATAACTTTATTTAATTTTGTCTGCTTTTATTTAATTTTGTTTGATTTTATTTTATTTGAAAATCACAATTGTTACTTCATAATGTAAAGGAGAATATACACCTATACATATGTGTTTACCTTATATTATGTACCATGTAACCCTAATATATAACCGTGTGTTGCTATTCAGTAAACAGTCTATTACCAACGTCTGTCTTTCAATCATCTCCTAACACCGCACCTTTACATGGCGACCCTGCCTTAAACGTGCGACGCGCGTGTGTCCCTTATAAGGACTAAGTGTAAACATCCACGGTGGACTTTCATCCTAATTAAATAATGGATTACATTAGTGAAGCTGACTTAGTCCGCCTGACGTGTTGCAATCTTCCGAAGATCAACGCAAACAATTTTCCAATTAAATATGGGCAACTATAAGAGCACCGAGAAGGAGCAAGTGGTAATTGCTCAGACATCAGGTCTGGGGCAAAACGACGCAGCTGTGCAGCAGAGTCAGAAGCACGAGACAACCAATGTGCTGCTGATGGTTATTTGCGTGGTGATGGTGTTGGGCATACTGGGCTTGACTTACAAGTTCGCAAAGAGATGTCACGATAAGCAGATTCAGCGACGTCTGGACGACCAAAGGCTGATGAGGTATTCAAGTATCCTGCGTCGACATCAACTGAAAACTGAAAGCGTGTGAGGTTGTGTCAGTGAGTGCGGAATAAAGGTGTTCGAAAATGTGCGTACCCAAAATATTACGTAGTGCGTGTTAGGCATAAACTGTAAGTAATTAATATAAAATCATATACTTAATATTCAACTTTATCTGTAACTTGTAATCAATAGCATAATAAGAAAAATATATTCGCAATTATTATAGTAATTTACCTGCATTATATACAAAAAATGCTATTTTATACCTTTGGTACTCTTATACACTTTTAGTTAATTATATTTTATACACGTTTAAGGACATGAAAAACTTATATTTGAATCTGATGTTTGGTTATGGCAGAGGAGTTAATTTTAATTTTAAATGAATTAAAAGTAATAAGAAACTATTTAATAAAAATCGGCCCTAGTCGCAGAGAAGGCAAAATACTAGAGGTAAAAAGGAAAGCGGCCAATGAAGTTTTAAATAAATATAATAAGTGGTTAGAATTGTCGAAATCGACATCAAGTGGGTCTCAGTCGCAAGGTCAGGCATCACTGATAACAAAAATTTGCTTAGAATTTACGAATTTGTATAAAGAAGTTATTTCCTTGTGTACAAATATGGCGGGAGAGACATTTGATTTGCGAATTGCTTTAAGCCTCCTTCCTGTCATGACTGATACTGAGGATAATACAAAACAACTAATCGAGGGTATTGAGTACTATAGTTCAGTTTTGTCTAAGTTGGAATGTAAAAATAAATTAATTTTGTTTATCTTAAAAAACAGATTATCGCAGCAAGCTAAGTTGAAGTTATCATCAAAATACGGCGAGGTCGATGAGCTTATACAGGACATGCGTAAAATACTTTTGCCACGAAAAAGTCATACCGCTTTACAAACAAAATTGCAACAGTGTCAACAAAATAACAAATCTGTTTCAGATTTTGGCAAGGACCTTTCTGAACTTTTTGTAGACTTGACAATCTCGCAGGCTGACGGAAACCTCGCTAGCTATGACATTTTACGACCTTTGAATGAAAAACAAGCGATAAAGAGATTTGCCGATGGACTGCGAGATCGTCGCTTAGGTACGATAATTTCTGCGCGTAATTATTGTTCTTTGACAGATGCTATTCAAGCGGCGCAAGATGAGGAGCTACAATCTACTTCAGGCAACATGCTCAGTATGTATAAACCTAATAATAGATTTTACTCTAGCAGAAGGCTGGGGCCTTGAGGACAGTACAGGGGACTACGCGGGTTCCCGAGCAACCCCAGAGGCAATATGCCGCATACCTATAGGCGCATACCTAATCAACGATCTCAGGTACCATATTTAAGAAACAATTATCGTGGTAATGGTTTCCAAGGAAGAGGCAGATTTTTAAGAAACCGGGGCAATAACTTTACTGCATATGGTACTCGAAACAACGTGAACTTTATGACATCAGGTCAACGCGAACACGATGCCGACACGAGCCAGCCTAATACGGATTCGCTAAATCATTTTTTTCGTGCGTAATTATATGTTGACATGTAATAGCTTAAACAAAGTTTCATTTAGGATAGACAGATATGATTGTGATTGGCTAATCGATACTGGAGCATCGGTTTCAGCAATCAAATACGAATTGATTGAGCGTTTACAAATACCTTTCCACAAAGAGTCCGCTAGTATAAAAGGAATCGGAGGAGACGTACTTTCAGAGGGCTTTGTTTACTTAACTTTAAATTACAATGGAAGTCACTTTACACATACATTCTTAATATTTAAAAATTTACCTTGCAAAACGGTTGGAATTTTAGGACAAGACTTTCTTAGAAATTATCAAGCTGTGTTGAATTTTGAACTAAATACTTTACGTTTAACAAATAAAAACGAAGAGGCAGTAACATTAGGTTTTGATTACTTATCGCCGACTTACAACTCTTACCTAGTTATTCCGGCACGCAGCGAATCAACGCATTATATTAAATCCGAATTAAAAGAGGATTGTGTAGTATCATCTCAGGAATTGTGTGAGGGAGTCTTTATAGCTAACACGCTTACACGGCCAAGTAACGGAAAAATAGCAATACTTATTTTAAATACGAGAGAAACGGATATCAGATTAAACTATTTTCAAGTCAATACTAGTAAATTAAATGATTATTTTATTTGTCAATTCGGTAAACCGACAGTAAATGCTAACAGAGTTAAAACATTATTCTCATTACTAGACTTGCAACATTTAAATGTGGAGGAGCAGAAGTCAATTGAAAACATTTGTGCTAAATTTCCCGACATTTTCCACTTGCCAGGTGACAAATTAACCACGACCCCATTGTATGAACAGAAAATTGAATTAAAGCCACACACTACCCCAATTTATACAAAACCCTATCGACTACCCCATGCTCAAAAATCAGAAATTGACAACCAGATTAAAAGTATGTTAGACGCCGGTATTATAGAAGAATCTAGGAGTGCGTGGTCTAGCCCTTTATTATTAGTACCGAAAAAACAGGACTCTAGTAAAGAAAAAAGGTGGCGCGTTGTAATAGATTACCGTAAATTAAATAATCACATATTAGACGATAAATTCCCGTTACCCAATATAACAGATATACTAGATTCATTATCAGGAGCAGTTTATTTCACGCATTTAGATTTATATTAAGGATTTTACCAGACAAAATTACATAAAGATAGCAGACCTTGTACCGCGTTCACAACTGGTAAAAATCAATACCAAATGACTAGGATGCCGATGGGACTTAAGTCCAGTCCAAATAGCTTTAGCAGAATGATGACTATTGCTATGTCCGGCCTAAATTATGACAAATGTTTGATATACCAAGATGATTTAATTGTATACGGTCGTAATTTATCTTTCCATAATCAAAATTTAATGGATGTTTTTACTAGATTACGTAGTGCTAATTTAAAGTTAAACCCGCCCAAATGTAAGTTTTTGCAAAAAGAGGTACTTTATCTAGGACATATTATCTCAGAAAATGGCATTCAACCCGATACGGAAAAGATAAAAGTTTTGCAAAATTATCCAAGACCAAGTAATGTAGATGAAGTCAAACGTTTCGTAGCCTTTGCCAATTATTACAGGAAATTTATACCTAATTTTGCCAATATTGCCCTACCTTTAAATAAAATGTGTTGTAAAAATGTATCTTATTACTGGACTGACGAGTGTGAATACGCCTTTAAATTTTTAAAATCATCTTTAATACAACCACCAGTTTTACAATATCCTGATTTTTCAGAGGAAAACGAATTTTTATTACAGACCGACGCATCAGGTAAAGCTATCGGTTCGGTATTATGTAATAAGGACGGTCGACCTGTAGCTTTATGCTAGCCGAAGTCTAAATAAGGCTGAAATTAATTATCCTACTATTGAAAAAGAGCTTTTATCAATAGTATGGAGTGTTAAGTATTTTAGACCTTATTTATACGGGAGACGGTTTAAAATAAAGACCGACCACAGACCACTTGTTTATTTGTTTGGCATGCGCGACCCATCGAGTAGGTTGTTAAAATTTAGATTACAATTAGAGGAATATAATTTTACAATAGAATATTTAAAAGGAAAACAGAATTCAGCCGCGGATGCCTTATCACGAATTATTCTTTCATCAGACGAGTTAAAAACTATGAGCGAACAAATAAATATCAATGTCATAACAAGAGCGCAGCATCGTAAGTTGCAAGCTACGGGAAACGTAAATGGCAGTGATAGTGATTCGGTTGATAATATTGACACGAACTCGAGGCCTGATCAACCTAGAGTTGTGGAAATTATTAAAAAACCAAATAACTTTACTGAAATTTCACTAATTAATAAAAAAGACTTAGGAAAAATAATAAGAAGCGGTGTTGTTATGAATAATTATAAATATTTTTTTTATGTGCCAGCTAAATCGATTATATATGTAGATACAACTTCTCGATCACCAATAACGCGAGACGGATTGGTGAGAGATTTGTCATGTCTATGTCAGAAATTAAATATTGAGGATATATGCATAATAAGAAATAAAAATAATAAAGAATTTATTGCGGGATTAATACAAGAGGTACGTAAATATGATAAGTGGTCCGGACCACGTATTTGTGTAGTAAATGAGGTACAAAGAATAAATGACTTAGATAATAGGCGAGTAATATTAAACGACTTTCACCTATTGCCCACTAGTGGCCACGCGGGCATTAGGAGAATGACAAATAATATCAAAAAGTATTATTTTTGGCCTAGTACCTATGCAGAAGGATGTCGCCGAATATATATCTAAATGCGACCAATGTCAAAAACAAAAATATTCTATAGGCATTAAACAGCCTATGGCAGTGACGAGTACCGCAAACTCGGCATTCGAAAAAGTTTTTTTGGACCTAGTGGGACCGCTTCCTAGGGATAACCAAAACCACAGCTATATTTTAACACTGCAATGCGAATTAACAAAATTCACAGAGGCGTATCCATTACACAACAAAGAAACGGTAAGTGTAGCTCGTGCTTTTGTTGATAATTTTATTTTAAGATTTGGCATACCTCGTGAAATTGCTACCGATCGCGGAACTGAATTTTTATCGGGTGTAATAAAAGAAATATGCCAACTCTTAAAAATTAATCAATTAACATCAACGGCCTATCATCACGAGAGTATAGGAGCGCTGGAGAATTCGCATAAGACTATGGGTGCGTATTTAAGGATTTATTGTGAGAATAAGACATCAAGTTGGAGCACTTGGGTACCGTATTGGTGTTTCTCCTACAATAATACGGTACATACTGAAACCAGATATACGCCACACGAGTTGGTATTTGGTAAGAAATGTATTATACCAAGTAATTTTAGTGGTGACGTAGTAGATCCATTATATGCTCACGATAATTATGCCTTAGAATTAAAATATCGCCTTCAGTTAGCTCAGAAAGAAGCTCGCGATAGTTTGCTACAAAGTAAAATTAAACGTAAGAGTAAATATGACATTAATGTAAACCCAATATGTTATAAGAAAGGAGAATATGTATTGTTACGAAATCCATCAGATAATAAAATGGATCCAATATACTTAGGACCATATTTAGTTTTGGAAGATTTAAACTATAATGTAAAAATTTCTAAACATGGAAAAGAGGACGTAGTACATAAAAATCGCACTAAATTGTACCATGTTGATAGTTAAACATGTAAAAGGATAAGGAATCATTTATTGTACGTTATTTGTGTTGAATTTATATTTCATTATTATAGGTAAAATTGTACATCATGTATCGTAAAATGTATTAAAAATGTATCTAATAAATATGTTAAATGACGTCTTTAACATTTTTGTAAAACAAAAAAAAAAAAAAAAAAAAAAAAGGGGGAAGGTGTAAAGGAGAATATACACCTATACATATGTGTTTACCTTATATTATGTACCATGTAACCCTAATATATAACCGTGTGTTGCTATTCAGTAAACAGTCTATTACCAACGTCTGTCTTTCAATCATCTCCTAACACCGCACCTTTACAATAATCTCTCCAGGTAGACAAATCAGCATTCGGTGAAGTGGTACATCAATTCACACCTATTTCGTCCCACTTCTGGGCAAAGACCTCCTCCAAACCCTTCCATCTTTCTCGATTACTGGTCCCGCCCGATTCTCTAAATGTCACTACACATTTACAGAATACACTAAACATGCACACTAGCTTAGGTCCAAGACACCGTACTCGTAGAACAAGGGTACGAAGAACCGGTTCACACGCGCTCTATACCAGGTACAGACATGTACCTGGGCGCTTCTCTCCTCCTCCACGGCCTGGTCTACCCGAGCCGAGGTCCGAGCCTTTAGAGGCGCCCTCGGGTGGTTCCGCCCCCCGATCCGATCCGAACCCTTCGGAGAATCTAGTAGGGCACGGGGACGCACAATAGTTCGCGATGCCGTTCCCTCTAGAAAACCTCCGAAGGTGATTCATTTCACACGGCTTGAGTTGCGTTTCTCGCCGCCCCCAAAAAAAGCTCGGTGAAGCTGAAAATGCCGTCTGAGGCAATCAGCAAACTCTCTCAAAAAAAAAAATAGAGTACTGGTGACTTCCAACCATCCGTCCGCAATGGCATCAAGATCATAATGCCAATGCTTTCGCGGGCGACCGCGATATTTTATTTTGGTTGCGAAGCAGAGCCTCGATAGCATAATTGGAAATGCACCTAACCCGAATACTCAGAGAGTGCTGATGGTTGAAACACCAAAAATTTTCTTTTATCACTAATTCAAATTTTAACTAAGTAACTAGCAATTTGCCCGCGACTTCGTCCACGTTGATTTAGTTTTTCTAAAAACCAACATATTTTATCTAAATAAAATAAGGTAAGCGCTGAAAATCGCAAACGGCACAAATACGCGAACCTGGGTCGTAATTATTTATTTGTTCCGTTTGCGGTGGAAACAATGGGTCCATGGGGGCCGGAGGCAAGGCAACTTGTTAAAGAATTAAGTGCACGCCTTATTGAGGCCTCCGGTGACAAGAAGGTTGGCAGCTACCTCTGCCAGCGTATTAGCTTGGCAATCCAGAGGGGCAATGTTGCCAGCATTCTTGGGACCGTTCCCATGAGCCCACAGTTGGAAGACATCTTTTATTTATAGGCATTTAGTTTTTAATTTGCTATTTTTATTTCTTTGGTTTTTTTTAAGTTCAGTTAAGTTATGTTTCTTTTCTTTGTTTTAAGTATTAGTCTAGGTATATATACCCGCAATTAATACCTATATCATTCTATCAGTGAAAAAATGTTTGGAATTGGAGCAGTCGTTCCAGATATTACCCTCCGCAAACAAACAAACAAACAACAAAGTCACAAACTTTACCTCTTTAATAATTTATAGATGACGAAAATATTTAAATAAAATACAGATTTTAAAAAAAACTAAACGCCCACCCGGCCCAGCCAGGAATCGAAACTGGGTCTTTCGCAATCCGGGCGGCTACACTGACCGTTATGCTACCGGGAAGGCTGACGTAAGCGCTAAATATTGTCACTGCTTTTTGATTTTTTTTAGTGTAGCAATTAACACTTTAAAAAAAATTATAGATGACGATAATGATTTATTTATAACGAGTTTCTTTTCCAGGTAAACTAGACAACAAAGCTGCTACCAACAAAACATCGGTTAATAAAGCAATCACAACAGTTCAAGCCACTCCTGCGTTAAAGGCTCAGAAAACGGAGGGAACTAAATCAAACCAAACGAAAGTGTTGAATGTAAACAATACTGTCGTGTCTCGCAGACATGGAGACATATATGAAAAGGATAAGAAATACTACAATCAACCGTTTTATGTGAAGGGTTCAGATAAATCTGGATCTTCAGAGTCTTCAAAATCTTCTGCAAATTCAAATGGTAAAAAACTTATTATTTATGTTACTATTATTTTTTTGTCAAATTCTTTATTAGTAAATCTTTAGCGCCTGTCGCATGGTAAGTTGTTCATACGTAACGCGGTCGACCTGAATTCCTGGTACATACTTACGTTTGAGAGAGGTTTTTTTTGAGAGAGTTTGCCTGTGGCCTCACGCGGCGTTTACATCATCACCGGACTATTTTGAGGACGGCGAGAAACCAAAAGGGTTCCTCAAGCGGTGCGACCGAGACACAGTCCGAGGTTTTCTATAGGGAATGGCATCACGCAAGCATATCCCCCTGTTCCTACTAGTTTTTCGGTGGGTTTGGATCGGATTAGACCAGGTTAAGTGATGATAAGGCCCAAGGTGGAAGCACTCTTCACCCGAAACCCTTAACTACTAAGGCACTGGTTATGTTATCTCTAGCTGCCAGAACACAACAATGCTACGAACATTGATGTTATGGCGACATATTTAGATCTTCTTCTTCTTTTCGAGTCAGCGGGTTCAGCTATACTTTGTCGGACCAATAAGTAGCCACGGCTATTGCATCATTATTAGCCTCATACATGTTTTCCAGTGTGCAGATGACTGGGCACAGAGGACAATGGAGGAGGTGCTCCATTGTCTGTATTGAGGCTCCGCAGTCACAATGCTCCTCTGAAGCTAGTCCCCAGCGGCGCATGTTTTGTCTGCAACGGCCTACTTGGGTCCGGAGTCGTTTGAGTGACTTCCACGTAGGCCATTGCAAGATTGTGGCCTGGAGGTAGCTTCTCATGCGGGGTCACGAAATTTGAAGCAGGGTATCTCATCTTCCACCTTACTACTCGCTCCTCAGCAGGACTTAATGCTAACGCCTGTGTGTTTCGTAAAAAACTTTTCCGACTTTGAGACCTGCTTGGAGGAAAGGTGTGTTCGAAGAGGGGATGCCGGTGATCAGATTCCTGCTTTTTCTTTTCAACGCCATAAGCAACCTCCCTTCTAATGTCCGGGAGCGCAATACCGGCCAATGGGTAAAGCTTGTTGAGTGGGGTTGGTTTGAGGCATCTCGTGATTAGGCGGCATGTGTCGTTTAAAGCTATGTCCACCTGCTTAGCATGGGCGGATCGGTGCCACACTGGTCCGCCCATGCTAAGCATATTTAGATAAGATGGTGGTAGCTAGCCAGGCGGACAAACAAGCCCTACCACCAATCAGAATGATACTTGCCTGATGTTAGAAGAAGCAGATTCCAGAGCAGAGCTTTGCATTGCTGTTTTTTTTAATTATTTACGAGGTAAGCACTTAGCACTGAGGAGCTCGATGGCGCATTGGTTAACGCGCCCGGTCCGCGAATGCTGAGGTTAAGCAACTTTCTCAAAGGCCGGTCATCGGATGGGTGACCAAACATTTATCATCTCGAGCTCCTCCGTGCTTCGGAAGTCACGTAAAGCCGTTGGTCCCGGCTGCATTAGCAGTCGTTAACAACCACCAATCCGCACTGGGCCCGCGTGGTGTTTTATGGCCCGTTCTCCCTATCCATCCATAGGGAAGGCTCGTGCCCCAGCAGTGGGGACATAAAATGAGCTGATGATGATGATGATGATGACTTAGTCCTCATAATACCAGATGTTAAATGAGGATAAGGCCGAAGGTGAAGCGAACTTCACCCGGAACCAATCACTGACTGTCGGAACGTAATAATGCTCCTTACATTGATGTTAGGGTGAAATATTTAGGATAAATATTTGTACTCGTGTACAAACACGATACAGTGAAAAAATTAAACGCCCACCCGACCCAGCCAGGAATCGAACCTGGCAATCCGGGCGGCTGCACTGACCGTTAAGCTACCGGGAAGGGTGACGTAAGCGCTGAATTTTGTCACTGCTTTTTAATTTTTTTTGAAATGCTTTAGAGCGACATTAGTGCTACCTATCCAAAGGTGATTGCAACGGATGGACATGCAGATTTATCTTTGCAGATGAATACCGCAAATTGACAATACAACGCTATAGTATTTTTTTTATTTTTTTTTAAAGTGTAGCTATTAACACTTGAAAAAAAAAGTAAAAATATTTAGGATAGATGGTGGTAGCTAGTAGGCGCATTAAAAAACCACCCAGGCCCCACCACCATGGAATTACTGGTTACCGTCGAACACCGGTGCTGCAGTGCCACTCTATAACTAAATAGGAGCGCCAATTACCTGAGCCTTGCGCACTATTAATAAAGTCGCTGACGATATTGATATAAATGTTTAAATAATTTTTAACGCAAATTTTGTTGCGAACAAAATTTGCGTTAAAAATTTGCGTTAAAAATTATTTAAACATTTATAAATAGCTTGCTTACTTCTTAACTGATCTTTAATATTTGTAAAAATATTATGATCGGATGTTAGTGACGGTAGTTGTTGACATTGAATGGGCGCCTTTGGCTTTCAAAGTAAAAAGTGTTGAATAATTTCGGCGGGCTGATTACCACGATAGCTCAATTGGAAGAGCACCTGACCCGGAATGTCAGAAGGGTGCAGGTTCAAATCCTGCTTATGGAAATTTTTTCAACATTTGTGTTTTTGATATTGATATATTCCACTGTTCTCTAAATGAATTCACAAAAGTCACGTTATACTCGTATGTTCTTTGTTATAGAAATAGTTAGATAATAAGGAACTACACAATCGCATTAGGAATAAGTATCCTGTAATGATAGTTGTAGGGTTGTAAATAAATAAATAAATAATAAATATATTGATTATTTAAAATTGTTTTTTTACCCTCATCAGAAAAAAATAGAAATGAAAGGGGTAAAAGCAGTAGTCGTAGCAGTGAATCGGCAAAAAGTTCAGATTCAGAATTTGATCAATTGAATGCCATAGCCGGGGACCAAGACAATAGCCTCGATTCAGGTGAGCTATGAATCTGTTCTCATTTCTTAAGGCACACTAGCACCACCAATTGATAATTTGACAAATTACTAACGGACCGGATCTTTTTTCAAACATTGCGTTCTGTCAGTTTAGCAGTTATCAAATTAAATCCATTAGCGGCGCTAGTGTGCCTTACCCTTCTTCGCCTTAAAGATTGGTAATAATAAGCCTGTCGCCACATAGGTACAGTATTATTTGTTGTATTGATTGATATTTTTGTACCATAGAGCTTGACTTAATATTTTCCTTACTTCTCACAGAGTCAGAGGAAGAATTAAAAGGAACAGCTTCAAAGAAAAGATGTAAGATGAAAATGCACACTATGATAATATTTAATTGTTATATACCCACTTGTGATTGGCTGTCGCTTCTTCGATATCATCTATATATTAATACGTGAAGCAAAAACTTTGTACCCCTTTTTGTGAAAATTGCGCGGACGGAGGGGTATGAAATTTCGCACACTTACAGCCGGTTGCACCAAAACTTTCATTTTACGAATTCGTAAAAAGTAACGTAAAAAGTAAACGTATAATGTAAAACGTTGTTGTACCACGCTTTGCGATACGTTTTACGGTTACATTATACGGTTACTTTTTACGTAGCTCAAACCTTGCTCATAACGTAAAAGTATAAGATTTTGACAGTTCGTTCGTGTTTGCAATTCGTGTTGGAGGTTAGAAAACGCTCTATTTATTTAAAGAAACGTGCTCTGAGAGAATAAATCACGATAATGTCTTCCACAAGTTCTAACAGTGATAGTGAAATTATTCAATATATCACTCGCCGTCGTCAGAGAACAAATATTAGAGTAGACCAAATGCTCATTGAAGGTAGCGATTATTGTGCCGCTATCGAATCAGCAAGACCACGGCACATTACATTTGCAGATGTATTGAACATGAAGTTCCATCTAATACTCCAAAATCAGTTTCAAATCTACAACTTAACTTTAATACCTACGGGGAGCTAGGTACTTCACAACGAAACGAAACACCATCATTACACCATCGCTAATGTATATGAAAACCCGAAATATACAAATAAACAATAACGACCTATCCCCAAAAAGCCCAATAAAGTACCTAACGTTATTGTAAGAAGATAGATATTTACTTTTCTTGCAGAATGTCATATTCCAAAATAATCATCATCATAATCATCATCAGCTCATTTTATGTCCCCACTGCTGGGGCACGAGCCTTCCCTATGGGTGGATAGGGAGAACCATTGGTGGAAAAAATTATATTTTCCGTTATTAAATGCACTTTCATTACTATTTCAAACTACAAATAATAATAAACAAACCATCAACGTCACGCTACTGACACTTATGACGCTAATTATCATGGCTTACTACATGTAAAATAAAAACTACCATGGTAGTAAAAAACTACTGAGGTAAAATGGTAAAATTAACGCTTCATTTGTGTAGCAAGTAATTTTACTGATACTTTTACTCGTATTTTGTTGGTGCAACGTACATTTACAAATTCGTGAAAGTAACGGAATAGTTTATGTAAAACGTAAAACTGAATTTGTAAATGTATATCAATTTTGGTGCAACCGGCAGTTATAGTTTATATAGAGAAGGCTATCCGAATGAATTAAATTTATTAAATTATAAAATCAACAAAAACAACATTACACACACTACCATGTATTTGACACACACGTATTGTTTGTCTTTAATGCGGCCAACATCTGTCAATGCCAATCCAAACTCACATTCTATCTTTTTTAATTTTTCATTCCTTATGAATTATGATACAATCCGTGCAGCCTTAATAAAATTACGGTCGACCACTGGGCGACCACTAGTAGTAATAACTAACTGTAATAAAGTTACCTTGTTTCATTTAACTGGATCAGGGGGAGGGAATCACGCAAGCGTGTCCCATTTTCATACCAGATTCTCCAAGGCGTTCGGAACGGATTGGAGGTGGGCCGTGTGCCCGTTTGCATAATGCAAACAAGGCGGTCTTAGGCCATTCCGGGGCCCGTGGGCATGGGCCTTGTTGGAAAATAGACTGATAATATTGTTAAAAATGGTTTACATTTTGCCCTTCAATAAATAGATAAATAATATTTTTATATTGTCTAACTAGTAAGTTGTGATAGTGTAGGCGATGGGTTAACTAGCTTATTTGGAAAGTAATGGGAATTGGAAATATTACTACTTTCAAAATTTTGCCATGTAAACTGTACTCCATACTTTTTACAAGCTTTTATTTAGTTTCACCTGTCCCGATGTTTGTCTGTAATCAAATCTTGCAAGTTAAATTTGATCCACTTCCCGGTTACCGATTGAGCTGAAATTTTGCATGCATGTGTAATTCGGATGACAATGCAAAATTATTATGACATCGAGTTGATCTGATGATAGAACCGGAAGGTGGCCATAGGAACTCGGTAGTTAAACGACACAACCCCATCGAGTTTGGACTCGTTTGATCCGTCTTGGCGAGTACTTTGGTGCTAGATGATAACCAGGATCTGGTAGACTACTCTTGACGCAAACTCAATCTCAATACAATTCCAATGCGATTAATATGTATCGATATCGGGATAAGTTTCGCAATTTCGGAACGCCCCATATCGATAATAATTTGTTCACTCAATTTCCACGCATTTTAATCCCAATGTAGCGCTATTATCGCTTTTAAGAGTGCCATTTGATTTTTTTAGATTTGGGATTGGAAATTGATTATTGCAATTGTGTTTCAAGAGTAACCCACCTGATGATGGAGCCGGAAGATGTATTGTAGGATAGGTATGTATTATTTTGTATTTTTTCTTTCCAGCTGCCAAACAAAAGGAGGCTGACAAAGACTGTCCCACAGAGTGCCCCGCGCGCGGCGTCATGGTGTGCGCACAGTGTCAACATGGCGTGTACAGAACCTTTATCAGCGTATGCCATATGAGAATGTTCGTCTGCAATAATCAGGATGAGAGTAAGTTGGTTCTGAGTTTGGCAAATAGGGTACTGTGCATAGAACCCCAGATAATTATGAACATACCTGAAAAGCATCATATCGTACCCTTAGTGTAAAAACCGATTATCAGCACTTTTTCCCAACTAAACTTTTTTTATACCAATCGACTCGTCTCGTTAAGCCGCATCTACAAGTGCAGGCATCTAAAAGTGCTGGTAATCGGTTTTTGCACTAAGGGTACGATATGGCTGAGATATTGAGGTTGTTTGTTACTAAGTAAAATTGCAGAGTGACAACCCTATGTCCAACTGACACATTGCTCTCGGTCGACCACATAATGGTCCAATAAAACTAAAAGTCAAAACATGTCAGGGTTGAACAAAATTAAGGAAATAAAATAAATTTGAGTTTTAGTATGGAAAAGTAAATCTACGTAAATACAATTTTGCATGTTACCACGATATTTTTCATTCCTTAGCGCATGGCTGTGATTCGGAATGATACACCTTACCAAACATCCTGTATAGGTACTTAGTAGCAAGATACAATTTTATCTTGTAAATTTTATTTTATTTTTATTGACCCTCTAAAATTGAACTTATTGTTGTAATTCCCCATTGCTGCAGAGCTCCATCTGGTGTCCCGCTACCCGTGTGTGCTATCCGCACCCTTCTTACCTTCAAACAAGGGCAGGGACGAGCAGCCCCGGGGTCACGTGACGGAGCCCCACGACCACGACGAGGTGCTTCGCTTCATCTACTGTCGCGAGGCGGACGAGTTCGGCTCAAAAAAAATTGGTGTGTTATTTATTTTTTGTTAATAAATAACAATAAAAGCTTGAGAGCTCCGGCACGTCCGCGACACAAATGGTTGGACGACATCAAAAAGTGGACTGGACTTAATATTATCGCCAGTTAAAACAAGCTTTAAGGGATCGCAGAAAATTTTGTATAAAGGGGATCTATTTTTGAATCGCACGTATTACATTGTGTTGTCGCATGCGACTTAAGTCACACTCGTCTTCCAAGTCGCATGACGCCGATTTTCCGTATTTTTGAATCGTTCGTTTCCGGTGCTGCAAACATAATACGGAATGTTGGATGTTATCCGTTCCACGCAGAATTTAGAGAAAACCGGTAACAACCGCAATGAAAACGGAACGTAATATCCATATTTATATTGGCTGTTAAAAAAAATCTTTGCTTTTTAGTAGGAAATACTATCAATGACACGAACAAACGAGTGACATGACATTGACACAACGCATTGATTTAGACGGTTATTCTATCAATCGCTTTGTATCGCTCGACTGCAACGAGTGGGTGAGGGCACTCGTTGCGGTCGAGCGATTAAAAAATATGGAAAAAATGTCGAACGAAAATCAGTAGAAACCAAGCGCTCGACTCGAGGGCGAAGGAATCAAAAATAGAGCCCCTGATCTTATGACCTGCCCCCCAACCGCCTAACACTCTCGCTTTCGATCGCCTTGAAAGCGAGGCCGTCGCCTCGCTTTCTATTATAATATCGAAATATAATATCGAATAATATCGAAAGCTATAGCCTATAGCTTTTGATATTGCTTTCATATTGCTTTCGAAATGACAAGATGACGCCTCCTCCTCGCCTCGCCTTCAATGCGATCGAAAGCGAGAGCGTTAGGCGGTCGACCCCCTGATCTTCAAACTTCAGTATGAAGATGGCGCTAGATAACGACGATAAATAACAATAGGTGTATTGGTATTATGTAGGATTCGAAACTGTAATTAATTATCAATAATATCATATCATGATAATAACAGTTGGATAATAAATTATCAATTGATAATAACTAAAAATGATGTTATCTGTATACGAACGAAGGTGTATTACCGCA